>WAAF01005409.1:466834-980268 GCA_013400475.1 Tricholaema leucomelas
GCCACTTGGAGAGATGTACATGTTTCATATCACTGTGTGTGTAAGGAGCCCAGTGCCTCCTGGAACCACTGCAGTTCTGCTGGGGCAGGGTACTGGTGCAGGTCTGCAAAGGGGTGTCATGTTTCTGTGCCATCAACAACTGTTGTAGCCTGGGAGAACTTGGTGAAGAGCACATTAGAGGAGCAGTGCAAAGCATGTGCTCTGCCTTTCCTTTCTTCCTTTTTCTGTTAGTGACTGCTTAAGGAGACAGATTTGGCAGCTTCCAGAGAACAGTTGTTGTTACTCTTGGCTATCGTTACCAAAGTAAATGTACGTCAGCATTTCTTTGCTCTTGTCCCTCACCACAAAATAGCCATGTCACAGGGACAGCAATTCAACTTTGTGTTCTCACAAATGCAGAAAAGTGATTTTTCTCAACTGGAGCAGAGTATTTTCCAATTCTGTCAGGGATATCAGCATGTAATGTAATATTTTGGACTCTTTTAGATAACTGAGAGGAGCTCACCATGAGCTTGCAGCAACCTCATGCAGCCAAGAAGACAGCCCTGTGCTGGGCTGCATCCAAAGGGATGTGGGCAGCAGGGCAAGAGGGTGGTTATTGCCCTGTGAGACTGTTCTGCTGAGACCTCACCTCCAATCCTGCTTCCAGGTCTGGTGTCCCCAGCATAAGGAGGACACAGAGCTGGTGGAGAGAGTCCAGATGGGGAAACAAAGATGACCCAAGGGCTGGAGCACCTCTACTGTGAGGACAGGCTGAATGAGCTGGGGTTATTCAGCCTGGAGAAGAGAAGACTCCAGGAGGACCTTCAAGCTGCCTTTCAGTAGCTGAAAAAATCCTCCAGGAGGGCTGCAGAGGGACTTTTCCTGAGGGTATCTAGAGACAGGATAAAGAGGACTAGTTTGAAGCTGAGGGTGAGCAGGGTTAGACTGGATCTTAATAAGAAGTTCTTCAGTGTGAGGGTGCGAAGACTCTGGAATAGGCTGCCCAGGGAGGTTGTTTCTGCCTCCTTCCTAGAAGTGTTGAAGGTCAGGTTGCATGAGGCCTTGAGCAGCTGAGTCTAGTTGAGAGTTGTCTGTGTCCATGGTGGGGAGGTTGGAGTAGATGATCTCTGAGATCCCTTCCAACCTAAACCACTCCAGAATTGTATGAAATAGCAGCTAGTTCCAGGTGTTGCTGAGCTGGTTCTTGCTGCCTCAACAGAGAAGCTGTGCAAAGATATTCAAGAGTGAGGTACTGGCTGAGAAAGATAGCTGAGGTTACCTAGAAAGCTTTGCAATTTATTCTTTCAAACTTAGTGACATTCTTGTTTCATGAGGCACTCTGCATCTGTAGAATTCCTCTGCATCTTGAGCCTGCATGAGACTGGAAGTGTTGGTCTCAATAGACAGATGGTTTAGCAATAAAATCTTTGGCAGCTAATCTGCAATGATTTGTGCTGTTCCTTTGATGTGTGACTATACATTCAAAAAACACTCTTAAATTTGTTAAATGATCTTTTAGTTAGAGTTCTTGTTCATATAATTTTCTAATTTGTTATTTTTTCCTCATGTTACAGTCATTTTAATTTTTGTTTTATGTCTTCTGACAAGCAGGGTAGGAAAGATCTGCAGAGAGATCTGGACAGGTTAAATTCATGGGCTGAGGTCACTGGGATGAAGTTTAAGAAGGACCAATGCTGGATCCTGCACTTGGGTCACAACAGCCCCAGACAATGTTGCAGGCTTGGGGCAGAGCGGCTGGCAAGCAGCCCTGTGAAAAAGGATCTGGGGGTGCTGGTGGGTGGCTGCACATGAGCCAGCAGAGTGCCCAAGTGGCCAAGAAGGCCAAGGGCATCCTGGCCTATACCAAACCCAGTATGTCCAGCAGGAGTAGGGCAGTGGTGGTGCCCCTGTACTTGGTCTTGGTGAGATCGGAACTTGAGCAGTGGGTTCAGTCCTAGGTGCCACAGGATAGGTAAGACATTGAGGGGCTGGAGGGTGTCCAGAGAAGATTATCAAGTCTGGAGAGGGGTTTGGAGGGCATCAAAAGAGGAGAGGCTGAGGGAGCTAGGGTTGTTTAGTGTGGAGAAGAAAAGGCTGAGGGAAGATCTCATTGCTCTCTACAGCTCCCTGAAAGGAGGCTGGAGTGAGGCTGGTGTTGGTCTCTTCTGCCAAGTAACCAGTGACAGGGCGAGAAGAACCAAGTTTGAATTGTGCCAGGGGAGGTTTAGTTTGGACATGAGGAAAAACTTCTTTAGTGAGAGAGTGGTGAGGTGTTGGGACAGACTGCATGGGGAGATGGTAGAGTCACAATGCCTGGAGATGTTCAGGAAGCTGTAGATGTGGTGCTTTGGGATATGGTTTAGTGGTCATGGTAATTAGGTTACTGTTGGACTCAATGATCTTAGAGGTATTTTCCAGTTTTAGTGATTATATGATTCTATTAATATTTTGTCAGATTCCAAGCTGGTAGGATTTATAAGAGACATGATGTTTGATTTTTGGAGAAAGGAAAAATTTTGAGCTTTAAAAGGAAGTGACAGATAGAATTTATTTTACTAACCAGTTTCAGATGATGGAAATTCTGGAGACTCTGTGAGAGCAATTCTAGTCCAGCCCTCTACTGGAAAGAAATCAATTGGTTTCAATTTTCCAATGTAATAATTAGGCATCATGATCATTATTGCTTGGATTCTCATAAGAATTGTACCAACCATAGAATCAACCAGTTTAGGAGAGACCTCTAAGATCATCCAGTCCAACCTATCACCCAGCCCTGTCCAATCACCTAGACCATGGCACTAAGTGCCTCATCCAGTCTTTGTTTGAACATCTCCAGGGATGGTGACTCCACCACCTCCCTGGGCAGCCCATTCCAATGCCAATCACTCTCTGCCAACAACTTCCTCCTAACATCCAGCCTAGACCTCCCACAGCACAACTTGACACTGTGTCCCCTTATCCTGTTGCTGGTTGTCTGGGAGAAGAGACCAACCCCCACCTGGCTACAGCCTCCCTTCAGGCAGCTGTAGACAGCAATGAGGTCTGCCCTGAGCCTCCTCTTCTCCAGGCTAAACACCCCCAGCTCCCTCAGCCTCTCCTCACAGGGCTGTGCTCCAGGCCTCTCACCAGCTTCGTTGTTGTTCTCTGGACACATTCCAGTATCTCAACATCTCTCTTGAATTGAGGAGCCCAGAACTGGACACAGGACTTCAAGGTGTGGCCTGACCAGTGCTGAGTACAGGGGAAGAATAACCTCCTTTGTCCTACTGGCCACACTGCTCCTGATCCAGGCCAGGATGCCATTGGCTCTCCTGCCCACCTGGGCACACTGCTGGCTCATCTTCAGCTGCTATCTACCAGTACCTCAAGGTCCCTTTCCTCCTGGCTGCTCTCAGCCACTCTGTCCCCAGCCTGTAGCACTGCTTGGGGTTGTTGTGACCGAAGTGCAGAACTCTGCACTTGGCCTTGTTAAATCTCATCCCATTGGCCTCTGCCCACCCATCCAGCCTGTCTAGGTCCCTCTGCAGGGCTCTCCTACCTTCCAACAGATCCATGCAACTGCTCCCTCCAGAATGAAGTTGAGATGTGCATGAAAGTGCTTGCATGACTTATAAATATTCTATTACAGTACTGGCAATCTGGCACAATGTCCTAAAGAGTGTTTAATCTAGCAAAGAGGACAACTTAATTTGACAGTTATTTTTAAATACAGCCAAGCTGTGCAGAGTGACAGGGTAGGAACATGACACCTCCAAGTCCAAATCAACAGTGACATGCCTGTTGTTCTGTTACTACTGGGAGAAATCCTGGATAAATTCCTGTTCTTTGTCTCCTACATGTTCTTATTTGTTATGCTCTGTGGTATAAGAGGTATTTCCCTTTTCCAGTGAAAACTAGCCTATTTGGAAGGGCAAATCAATCTGTACTAAGGGTGCTTGATGTATGACAGGGCAGGTTAGGAATAGTGACAGCTTCTCAATTATTTTCTACTCAAGAAGGGAGAGTGGAATTCTATTTTATTTGGGTTGTAAGGTATTAAGAGATATGAGTCTTGTAATTTGTGATTCTTTTCAGTCTTAAGTCTTCAGTACTGACTGTTGTGTTTGGGTTTTAATAGTCAAAATACAGTGAACACCTGTGAACTTTACTATTGCAGTTCTGGAGTCTTCAGTGTGTGTTCCATTTTAGCACATGAATTGAAGGGGGGGAAAAATGAGTGGAAGCTCTGGGGTTTACCATGTGTTCATCTCTGCTGCTTTTTTATCTTTGGCCCTCCAGGTATTACATTAGAGGGAAAAAAAATCTGTGTCTTTGCTCTGCAGTGGTTTGGGGAGTTGAAAAATCTGCTGCAAGCTAAATATTGTCACTGCTATTGTCATGGATTGCAGGAAAGAGACTCTAGCTGGATGCTAAAAAACCTTTTTTTTTTTTTTTTTTTTTAGCTTCAGCAACAGTTCTTTAAAAACCAAGTATACAGGTTAACATTTTTATGTCTATTCACTTGGCTCAGAACAAGTAATGGGTATGTAGGATGTTCCACTACAGTCATTCAGCAAGGCCAAGTGCTGGATCCTGTATCTGTGCTACAACAACCCCATGCAATGCTACAGGCTTGGGGCAGACTGGCTGGAAAGTTGTCCAGCAGAAAAGGGCATGGGGGTACTGATCAAAAGCAGCTGAACGTGAGCCAGAAGTGTGCCAAGGTGGTACAGAAAGCCAGTGGCATCCTGGCTTGGCTCAGCAGTGGGGTGACTAGCAGGAGTGAGACAGGGATTCTCTCAGTGTACTTAGCACTGGTGAGGCCACTCCTTGAGTGCTGAGTTCAGTTTTGGGCACCTCCATATATAAAAGACATTGAGGGGCTGGAATGGGTGCAAAGAAGAGCAGCTAAGGTGGGGAAGGGTCTGGAGAATGAGTCTGATGAAGAGTGGCTGAGGAAGCTGGGACTGTTTAGTATGATTGAGAGGAGACTTTACAGCCCTCTACAGCTGCCTGAAAGAACAATAGAGAGAAGAAGGTGCTGGTCTCTTATCACAGGGAATTGGTGACGGAACAAGAGGAAACAGCCTCAAGCTGCACCAGGGGAGATTTAGGCTAGACATTAGGACAGCTGTTATCCTGAAAGAGTGACCACTCTTGCATTGGAAGAGACTGCCCAGGGAGGTGGTGGAATCACCACCCCTGGATGTGTTTAAAGGTCATTTAGATTTGGTGCTTGGGGATATACAATTAAATAATTAAATATTTGACTAGTCTGAAAATCAATTGAAAGTTTTGCCAAGTCTAATGTAAGTACTTTAAGCGCCTAGAAAGATGCAGATTGTAGAACAGAAACCTTTATGGAATGCAGATTTATTTTTTTTCTTTTCAATTAATTGTTTTACTTTGCACTCCTGTAATGAAGACATTGGAAGCCACTGTAGGAGTGATATTTCCATGCAAAAGCAGAAAGAAGTTGGAGTATGTTCCTGAAAAAGAAATCGTTGAATCACCAGAATTGCAGAATGGTTTGGGCTGGAAGGGACCTCTGCAGTCAGCAGGGACAACCTCAACTACAGCAGGTTGCTCACAGTCCTGTTGAGCCTCACCTTGAATATCTCCAGGAATGGGGCCCCGACCACCTCTGTGGACAACTTCTTCCAGTGTTCACCACCCTCATGCTAAAGAACTTGTTCCTCACATCCAATCTAAATCTGCTCTTCTCTCATTTCAAACCATTGCCCTTGACCTGTCCTGCAGGCCTTTGCAAACAGTCTCTCTGCAGCCTTCTTGTATCCCTCTTCATGTACTGGCAGACTGATTTTTAGGTCTGCTTGGAGCCTTCTCTTCTTCATGCTGAACAGCCCCAGCTCCCTCAGCCTGTCCTTGTATCAGAGATGCTTCACCCTCCAGGTCATTTTCGTGGCCTCATCTGGACCTGCATTATCAGGTCCGTGTCCTTCCTGTGTTGAGGGCTTCAGAGCTGGATGCATCACTCCAGATGAAATGTCAGCAGAGCAGCAGAATCCTCTTTCTGGATCTGCTGTCCATGCAGTGTGGGCACTGCAGGTTGCTACCATCTTAACTTTGGGTTGTCTTTGGAGCCCAGCCCTCAGTTCCATCTCTGTAATACTTTGTAAAGTTATGCAAATGAAGCTGAAGACAGGCTTTTGCCATCAGCCTAGCGATAAAAGGCTTGATTGCAGGTATTTTACTTCAGAACGTTTTGAAATGTTTTTATCTGACTCCAAGCAATGGAAAGCAGGAATCAGCACTTTGTATTACTTACAACTATACCCTTTGGGCCAAATAAATAGCCAAAGTATTTTTTTTTCTCTTTAACAAATGCCTTGTTTTCATGGGATGTATCTATCACAGGTTATCAAAGAAGGGGTGCACTAAGAAAAGTGTTTTCATGAGGATCTAGGGAGGTTCTCCTCTCCCTTTACTCTGTCCTGCTGATACCACACATGCAATACTGTGTGGAGTTTTGGCCTGCCCGGTTCAAGAGAGACAGGGATCTTCTGGAGAGAGTCCAGTGGAGGCTACAAGGATGACTGAGGGACTTAGTCATCTCTCCTGTGAGAGCTGTTTGGTCTGGAGAGGAGAAGGCTGAGAGGGGATCTGATCAATGACTATCAATATCTGAGGGGTGGGTGTCAAGATGAGGGTGCCAGGCTCTTTGTGCTGGTGCCCAGTGATAGGACCAACAGGTCCATACTGGAGTGCAGGAGGTTCCACCTCAACATCAGCAGACACTTCTTTACAGTGAGGGTGCCAGTTACCTGGGGCAGGCTGCCTGGAGAGGTTGTGGAGTCTCCTACTCTGGAGTCATTCTGAACACACCCGGATGCATTCCCATGTGACCTGTTCATAGTGACCCTGCTCTGTCAGGGGGTTGGACTGGATGATCTCCAGAGGTGCCTTCCAACACCTAACATTCTGTGATTCCTCTATATAAAATATTTAGTGTCATAGGAATCAAAGTAGTGGTATTTGAAATAACATCAAGGGAGATTTCTTTAATCATTATCAGGATGCAGGACTTTTTCTCGTAGGAAAGAGCATTTTTGTGTCCCCTTGTAGCCAGTTCCTGGCAGTTTGAAGCTTCACAATGCACTGCAGTGAACACGTGGGGCTTGCAAAGGCCGTTGTGGAGTGGTAACCACAGTAACAGAGCCTCTCAGCTGCCTCTGCATATTCATGTCATGGGCCAGCCTGCAGCAGTGTGATCTGTACACTTGCTGACTGAAAGCACAAGTAGGACTTAGCGTAAAGGATTAGTTTCTTTTAGCAGGAGTGCATCTGTGCAGGAGTAGTAACATTCTGAATGGTGTTTGCCTGTCAATAGAAAAATAATTAAAGGTTGTGATAATTTCTCAAAAATCTGTGCTGTTAAAGCTGATGAGAGTGTTTTTAAAGGCAAGGACACAGAGCCGTTGGAGCAAGTCCAGAGGAGGCCACAAAGATGATCCAAGGGCTGGAGCACCTCTGCTGTGAGGACAGGCTGAGGGAGCTGGGGTTGTTCAGCCTGGAGAAGACTCCAGGGGGACCTTTGAGCTGTCTTCCAATAGCCAAAGGGATTCTCCAGGAGGGCTGCAGAGGGACTTTTCCTGAGGGTGTCTAGAGACAGGACAAAAGGGAATGGTTTGAAGCTGAGGGAGAGGAAGGTTAGACTGGATCCTTTGAAGAAGATCTTCAGTGTGAGGGTGCTGAGACTCTGGAATAGGCTGTCCAAGGAGGTTGTGGCTGCCTCCTTCCTTGGAGTGTTGAAGGCCAGGTTGCATGAGGCTTTGGGCAGCCAAGTCTAGTTGAGAGTTGTTCCTGCCTATGGTGGGACATGTTGGAGTAGATGATCTCAGAGGTGCCTTCCAACCTAAGCCATTCTATGATGATTTGATGAAACAAAACTCCAGGGATTACAGATGCATTGGATATTATGTGCTGGAGCACTCCTACTGAAGGTGTTCTTTGACCAGAGTTGTTCAAAAAGTATTGGTCTAGCCCACTTGTACAGTGATCTATTGAACAAATGGAAAAGAAGTAAGAAGAGAGGAGCAACTGAATAGCTCTTAAGCAGTTAGGTGAGGAAGAACTGCTCAGGCATAATATGTATGCATTTTGCTCTTTGTTATTTCTATGTAAGTTTGGGTGGGAAGTGTGTGGTGCCTGCTGTGGAAGAACGATTTGTCACTTCGATCAGCAAGGGAGGGAAAGCAACCACCTACAGACTGATCTCTTCAGGAGTTTAATTCATACTGAACTACTTTTTTTGCCCCTCTCTGGAGTGCCACAAAAATGACCAGGGAGTTGGAGTGCCTCTGCTACAAGGACAAGCTGAAAGAGCTGGGGTTGTTGAGCCTGGAGAAGAGAAGGCTCCAGGCAGACCTAACAGCAGTTTGCCAGTACCTGAAGGAGGCCAATAAGAAGTGTGTAGAGAAACTGTTTGCAAATGCCTGTAGTGACAGGATGAGAGGAATGGCTTCAAACTAGAGAAGAGCAGATTTAGATTGGATGTGAGGAACAAGTTCTTTAGCATGAGGGTGGTGGAACGCTGACACAAGTTGCTCAGGGAGGTGGTTGGGGCCCCATCCCTGGACATACTGAAAGTGAGGCTCGACAGGGCTTGGGGCAACCTGATCTGTTCAAGGATGTCCCTGTTGACTGCAGAGGGGGTTGGATTAGATGACCTTTGGAGGTCCCTTCTAACCCATACCGTTCTGTGATTCTGTTGATGACTGGTGTTGCATAAAGCTTCCAGAGCATCAGAATGTTGTATAATAAGGTCACTTTGGGGTTAAAATTCATCTATTCAGTGTGTTGTAACTGACTCAAACTTAAAATCTGGTATTTGAAGTACGGGATATAAAAAAGATTCTTCTTTCACCAGTATAAAGAAGTTTAAGTGACTTCTCTACGTGATCAAAATGGTGGACACTGAAAACCAGCTCTATCCCCTTACTCCTTTGGAGGAGGGTGATATAGGCAGCCCTTTATCTGGAGAGTTCCTACAAGATATGGAGAACATTCAAGACCTCTCTCAGTCTCTAGGTGATGATAGCTCTGGAGCTTTAAGTTTAACAGAGTTCCAGTCACTGGGAAATGGTCCAGGATCTGATGGATCAGTTAAAACAGGTAAGAGAGTTTTGGTTTGCCATTATGTTTTCTTTTATAATTATATAGTGGTAGAAATGAAGTAATTTTTTTTTTTAATGCAATAATTAGTGTTTATGACTAAGTGATGCTAGAAATACTTAAGCTGATTATAGTATAACCTTAAAATAGTTAATGCTAAAGTTAAGTTATTAAACAAATGTCACTGAAAAATTACTGCACTGTAAAGTTGCTGGTTTAGTTTATCTTTAGTATCAACAACCTTTTTCCAAATAGGTTTTCAAAATCACTGTTACTCACAAAGAGGTTACTACATACTGTAGTAGTATAGGAAGTCACTAATGCTGGTGAAGACTTTTAAGGCCATCAGCAAGCCTGCAGATGATACTAAATTGAGTAGTGGTGTTGATGTGCTTAAGGTTAGGCAGGCTCTGCAGAAAAATCTGGGCAGGTTAAATTCATGGGCTGAGGTCACTGGGATGAAGTTTAAGAAGGACCTGCACTTGGGTCACAACAGCCCTAGACAATGTTGCAGGCTTGGGGCAGAGCAGCTGGCAAGCAGCCCTGTGAAAAAGGATCTGGGGGTGCTGGTGGGTGGCTGCACATGAGCCAGCAGAGTGTCCAAGTGGCCAAGAAGGCCAAGGGCATCCTGGCCTATACCAAACCCAGTATGTCCAGCAGGAGTAGGGCAGTGGTGGTGCCCCTGTACTTGGTCTTGGTGAGATCAGAACTTGAGCAGTGGGTTCAGTCCTAGGTGCCACAGGACAGGAAAGACATTGAGGGGCTGGAGGGTGTCCAGAGAAGACTATCAAATGTGGAGAGGGTTTTGGAGGGCATCAAAAGAGGAGAGGCTGAGGGAGCTGGGGTTGTTTAGTGTGGAGAAGAGAAGGCTGAGGGAAGATCTCCTTGCTCTCTACAGCTCCCTGAAAGGAGGCTGGAGTGAGGCTGGGGTTGGTCTCTTCTGCCAAGTAATCGGTGACAGGGCGAGAAGAACCAAGTTTGAATTGTGCCAGGGGAGGTTTAGTTTGGACATGAGGAAAAACTTCTTTAGTGAGAGAGTGGTGAGGTGTTGGGACAGACTGCATGGGGAGATGGTGGAGTCACAATGTCTGGAGATGTTCAGGAAGCTGTAGATGTGGTTTAGTGGTCATAGTAGTTGGGTTTTAACTGGATTGGATGATCTTAGAAGCCTTTTCCAGCCTTACTGATTATATTCTAAGTCACAATATTACACTAAAAGAATTTCCCTTTTCAAAATTTTTTTCAACTTGAAATTACAGTGAAACATTTGCAAAACTTCATAAGCTAACCCTTATAAGCTCACTCTAGAGTTCCACTGTACTATACCAAGATTTTGAACACGTTTTTCCCTCCCTTCCCTAGGGTAGCATTGTCCAGCTGATGACTTCTGTGGTTAAAGTAACACTCTTAGAGTGCTCATGCATTAGACAGGCTTTAGGCAAAAGATCTCTGTCAGAGAAAATGGAAGCATTGTCAGTAAGGTTTTCCTACTCTGCTCTGGTGAGACCCCACCTGGAGTACTGCATCCAGTTCTGGAACCTCCATTACAAGAAGGATGTGGATGTACTGGACTGTGTCCAGAGAAAGGCCACTGGGGTGATCAGAGGGCTGCAGCAGCTCTGCTAGGAGGACAGACTGAAAGAGTTGGGGCTGTTCAGTCTGGAGAAGGGGAGGCTTCTGAGGTGACCTTACTATGGCCTTCCAGTATCTGAAGGGGGCCTACAAAAAAGCTGGGGGGGGACTTTTCAGGCTCTCAGGGAGTGACAGGACTAGGGGGAATGGAGCAAAGGTGGAGGTGGGTAGGTTCAGGTTGGATGTGAGCAGGAAGTTGTTCAGCGTGAGAGTGGTGAGAGCCTGGCATGGGTTGCCCAAGGAGGTGGTTGAGGCCCCATCCCTGGAGGCATTTAAGGCCAGGCTGGATGAGGCTGTGGGCAGCCTGATCTAGGGTAGGGTATTCCTGCCCATGGCAGAGTGGTTGGAACTAGATGATCCTTGTGGTCCCTTCCAACCCTGAGTGATTCTGTGATCTCTCAGTAGAGCCATTTTAAGCACTTTACACTCAACTTTCTGATTGGTTTACATCAGGTTGTAATTTTGGGGTTTCATACTTTAAATTGATTCCCAGGCTCTAACCACTATTTTAACTTAGGGAAACTACATGAATACTGTGTTTAGTTCTGATGTCTCCAGCATAAACAGGACACAGAGCTGTTGGAGCAAGTCCAGAGGAGGCCACAAAGATGATCCAAGGGCTGGAGCATCTCTGCTGTGAGGACAAGCTGAGGGAGATGGGGTTGTGCAGCCTGGAGAAGACTCCAGGGGAACCTTAGAGCTGCCTTCCAGTACCTGAAGGATTTTACAGGAGAGCTGCAGAGAGACTTTTCCTGAGGGTGTCTAGAGACAGGCTGAGGGAGAATGGTTTGTAGCTGAGGGAGGGCAGGGTTAGACTGGATCCTGGGAAGAAGTTCTTCAGTATGGAAGTGGTGAGACTCTGGAACAGGCTGCCCAGGGAGTTTGTGGCTGCCTCCTGCCTGGGAGTGTTGAAGGTCAGGTTGCGCAAGGCCTTGAGCAGCTGAGTCTAGTTGAGAGTTGTCTCTGCCTGTGGTGTGGAGTTTGAAGTAGATGATCTCTGAGGTCTCTTCCAACCTAAGTCATTCTGTGTCATGCAGTTATTCTGCAATAATTCAGGTCATGTTCTACTATAACCTTCTAATTTGAATATTCAGTGTTCAGTTTTGCAATTAAAGATGGGAAACACAAACTTCTGAGGCTCAAATTCTATAAGGCAAGTAAAAAAATAATCTTTTTTTTTTTAATCCTGGGATTTAAGCTGTCCTTGATGGCTCTGATGCCTGTGGGCTTGGCAGTGCTGGCAATGCAGCCTGAGTTCTGTGCCAGGGTTGTGTGTTTTTTTTTTTTTCCCAACATAATACTTGCTGACCTACATTCATGAGTGTTTCTTAATCTCTCTGCTGAAGTAACACACCCATTAATTTGCTCAGGTTTTGTGGTGAAGTTGGAAGGTGGCAGATAAAGGAAATTCTGGCCTTGGAAAATATTTTCCTCAAATAAGGTGGAAATATGAATTGAGAGTATTACAGTTGGGATGTCCTAAGTTTGCAGCAGGTTAATCTAGCAGTCAAGTGTCTGGGGACTTCACTGTACAACAAGTCAGAAATACTTTTCCCCTTATAATCACAGGTTTAAATATCAGCACAGAGTTTCTACTGCTGAATTATCTCAGAAGCAGACAGCTGTGATACCTTTTAATATACTTGGCCTTTCTGCTGATGTGCAGGAGCATGCTTTGAGAACATTCTTTAGAAAGAGAAGTTGGCCAACTGCTTTTTGGGCCTCAGTTTAGGTTGGCATTTACAACTATGAGTATCTCTTCAGAAGTCAAAGCGTCTTCAAGTGTATCTTCAGTGTAACTCAGCATGGGCTACAGAAGAGGAGGTGAAAGAGGTAATGGCAAGATGAGCTGATAGTAGCCTTCCTGGAGGAGTGAGTGCCAGGTCGAATGGCTGTTGTGATCCATATTTGAGGGCTTCTCTTTCATTATGGTTTGGTTTTATTTCTTTTTCTGCTTCGTAGTGCTTTTCTCGACGAGTAGATACATGTTGAGTGCTGCTTTTCACATGCAGATTGCACATCACAAGTAACATCACTTTTATCAGCAAGAAAACCTCCTTGATTTAAAGAAATTTCATTGAGTGCTTTGTAGTTTACTTAAGTTGTGTGTGGGGGGAAATTCTCAATTGGATGCTCACATCAAATTGAGAAACTCCAGGGGAAAGGGGGAAGTATAAAAAGAGAGGAAAAATCCCTAAAAGGTTTGTTTTGTTTGATCTTTGTGTGGTGCATATTTATTAAAGCCTCAGAACCCTCAGCACCCTTCTAGTTCCAGATTTCCTTTGGTAAGGCTCTTTGTTGGTTGACATTAGCTGTCTAAGGGTATACCATGTGTCTTATGTGTGTTGATAGAAATACTGTTTCTTCAAATCCTTAGGGCCAAATTATCAGCTCACTTAGTGACTATTAATTCATGTTTTGTTTGCTTTGTTATAGCTCATTTTTTGGGGGGGTTTAGTAGAGAAATGGTATGGATCTTGATAGTATAGTATTTATGAAGTGTTCCTTTTTCTTTTAGACACCCTTTCACCAGCATCCAGTCCTTCATCCATTAATTTTGCCACAGCTCCAGGTAGCATAGATGAATCACCCAGTGGAGCATTAAACATTGAATGTAGAATTTGTGGGGATAAAGCCTCAGGCTACCATTATGGAGTACATGCTTGTGAAGGTTGTAAGGTACAGTGGTAATTTTCTTTTTAAGAACCTAAATCACATTGTTTTATTTCCAGGCTTACATGAAGATAAACATTCATAGCAGAAATGTTTAATTAATACAATTCTCACCATTATAGTTCTTTAAATAATAAAGATATTTGTGGTCTTTTCTTTAGGTTTTTTGTTTGGGTTGTTTTTTTCCTTCTGAAAGAAAGAAATTATTCAGATCCTGTAACTGAAAGCCAGACCTTCATCAAGCAGGGGCTATTCACAACAAGCATTTTAATTCTGCTTTTCTGGGTATCATTAGTTCAACACTAAACCAACTTAAACCACTAAACTGTGACTATAAAAAGTCAAAGCCTACTTGCTCCACTAGTGTTTTATTTGTGTTGGGAGTATGGCTGTGAGGAGCATGTGAGTTCACTACATTGCCATTCCTAAATCTCTCATCTCCACTACATTCTGCCTGATTCACTCAGTCTTGTGTATGATTTGGGGGCTAGTGCATGCTTCTGGGGGGAAGTTAATATTAGCATTTGAGGAATGATATGACCCATGAATTTGAGGATTATTTTTTCTTCTAATGTTTTAGTTTTCCTTTTCTTTTTAAACTACAAAGTGTGAGAGAGAATTTAATTCTATATGTAGATATTTTTCTCCCCTGCACTATGTCAGAATATGATAATTAGAATGTAAACAATGTAAGAATGTGATAATTTGAATGTAATGCCAGAATATGGTCATTTGAAGGCCAGGTAGTGGCAGAATATGGGCAGCTGAAGGCCAGGTAGTGGCAGAATATGGGCAGCTGAAGGCAGTTTTCATGTGAATGAAAATCATGTCAGAATGTAATAATTTGAATGTAAACAATGTCAGAATAATGCTGGAATATCAATTAGAGATGGGGAGCCAGTTCCTATTCAGTTGTATCCCAAAGTCTAGCTGACACCTTCTTAGGTCATGTGAGACAAACTGCTGCAGTGTCCCCAAATTTGCTAATCCTGTGATTTCATAAGATGAAACTAACCTTACCTTGCAATATTGCTGTGCATTGAGTTGAATCTGCTGCTGCTGATCAACATCTTACCATGATTCTCAAGACACCATGGTAAGATCTGTTGAGTCACAGAGTCTCCTCTAACACTCATTTTGCTGTCTGTGGCTCTTTCTACGCACTGTGCTGTGCTATCCTACCTCCCCTGTTTGCTGGCTGAAGAAAAGATGGGTAAAGTCTGTACTTACACATATGGAAGATGAAGGTTATTTCTGGTGGAGGACACTGAGAGGATGTGTACAAAAGCAATGTGTCACTGCTTTGCTTAATCCATAAGAGAAATCTGCTGGGCTCTTGATCCTCTCCCAAGAAAAAGGTCTGAGAGCTACTCCCTTCTTTCACATTTTACATTCTTATCATGTCTTCATCTACTGCATAGATTCTTACCTTTGCACAGGTAATTTTGTGTACTTTTTGCTAGGGACATGAAGAAACAACAACACCTCCACCCCCATTGTTCAACATTTTGTACTGTTTTTCCAACCTTCTCCTAGGGTTTTTTTAGAAGAACGATTCGTTTAAAGCTTGTCTATGACAAATGTGATCGCAGCTGCAAAATCCAGAAAAAAAATAGGAATAAGTGCCAATACTGTCGGTTTCAGAAGTGCCTTTCAGTTGGAATGTCACATAATGGTAGGTAAGAGTGCCCTTAATTTGTTTGTTCCTACCCAGAGTCTGCTTCTGGAAGCAGGCACTTGGATGGCGTTTCTGTGTGGGTTCAGCCTTAGAGTTGTGCAGTACTGATCGTGGCAGAGGACACCAGTTTCCTAAATGAGTAGTTCATGAAACTGAGACACAGCTGCCAGCTTGTTACCCAATTGTGCTGGATGTCTGACTTTAGAGTTGCCTTCTAGTACATGAAGAGATCCTCCAGGAAGGCTGCAGAGGGATTTTTTTCCTGAGGGTGTCTAGAGACAGGACAAGGGGGAATGGTTTGAGGCTGAGGGAGAGCAAGGTTAGACTGCATCTTAGGAAGGAGTTCCTCAATGTAAGGGTGCTACGACTCTGGAATAGGCTTCCCAGGGAATTTGTGGCTGTTTTTCTGCCTGAGGGTGTTGAAGGCCAGATTGGATGAGGCCTTGAGCAGCCAAATCTTGCTGAGGGGTGTCCTGGCCCATGGTGGGGAGGTTAAAGTAGAAGTCTGAGGTCCTTCCCAGCCTAAGCTATTCTGTGACTTAGTTGTTTTCTTCACCCAGAGCTTTGGCATCATTACTCCCATTGAAACAGATTTCAGTACTGGAGGAATTCTGATCAAGGGCATTGCAGAGGAGTAGGAGGAGAACAACTAGCTGATTGTGAAAGAGAGTAATGTGGGATAGAAAGCTGCAGGAAACCAGACTTCATTATTTTTCAGGATGCAGTTCAACAGGTCTTGGGGCAGATGGTTCAAGGGGTGTGGGGGTAGGGCAAAGATATGGGCTGACTATTGAAGAAGAATCTGGTAGGTTGGTAAAAATGCAGAGCATTTGGATATCCAGCTGAAAAAGTATCTTAGTGTTTGTGTTAATGATTTCAAGTAAGGCTGGTAAGCTGGTGGCTTACAGGCCAGCTTCAGCCCACAGGGCACTATGTAGCTTGCTAAGCAGCTTTGGTAAAGAGGCCTACGCCATGAGAGACAGCATTCTGCTTGGCCAGATGCCAGGAGTTTACTTTCCTGACGTAAGTCTGATAGTGTCAAGGCTGAACTTGGGAGCAGGTGAAAAGCTGTAGGTTAGGAGATGAACTTCTCGAGGAGACTATACAGTCAGGATAGCTGGGGTGGGAATGTGACTGGGGAAGTAGCCTATGACATCATAGTCTAGAGTCCTAGCAAGATGCACTGGGCAAATTGACTTTCTGGAGATGTAGGGCTACTGGGGGAGGATTTGATAGTCTGTAAGACTGGTAATGACCTCTGTGAAGCAACAGACAGCCAACTTCTCAGAGGCAGGAGCTGAGCAGGGAGCTGTGCTAACTGATAGGAATTAACATTCAGGTGAAACTGTTTCATCCTACTAAAACATTGTGGGCACCTGTAGTGTAGCTGAAGCTGCAGTAGACACATGGGTGGCAGTGGAGGAAGGAGATGACTGCTAACTTGGAGGCAGTACTTCTCAAGAAAGAAGCTGGAACTAGATTTACTGCCCTGACCTTCAATCTGCTTCAGTTTATAGCAGATAGTCATGGGCAGATGCCAAACAACCCTTCCAGGGTGACTTCAATAGAAGTACAAAACTGTATTTCAGTTGACACCTAAAGCCACCTCCTTATGCCATAAGAAGAGTCCATGGGCTTGTTGAAGAGCTCATTCTGCACATGCTTGAGCTGCTTAGTCTAGGCAGTGAGGTTCTGTCCTCTCACCAGTTAGATACTGAAATGCAAGAAGAGGAACCAACTATTCTGGGTCCATCTCAAAACCTTGCACACACCATCAGAGGATAAGGGCCCTTGAAAAATGGAGCTGCTTTCATTTTAAACTGACACTGAAGAGGATGTGGACATGCCTAGTTCATTGCTAAATGGCAAGACCACTTGCTCGAGGACTGGGAGACATCTGTACCCAGTGGTGCTTCAAACTCACATCTCCTGTCTCCCAAAAGAATATCCCAAGAGCTAGTTTGGAAACTCAAAACTCCATTCTCATCCTCTCCAGTCCTGAAGGGCCCATGTGTTGGAAAAAGAAGCAGAAAATGAAAAGGCTGCCCCTAGGAGGAGGTTTCATTGACTCCAGGCTTTGAGCACAAATTCAGATCTCTGATCTGTTTTGTTCTCACAGGGATGTTGAACTGAACATTCAGTGTATGAAGAACTGAATGCCTCAGCAGGTTCAGAATTAGCCATGGGATTTGGGCTCAACTCCACTGCAGTATTCCCTGTGAAGTCACTGTTCAGCTGGCACCTGTGTTCTCTGCCATGCTTCTGACAGGGTTTACTCAGGTGTCTTTTAGTATTCCCAAGTGGACTTAGAGTTTGGTGTTGGGAGTTGCAGAACACAGTAAGGAGAAAACAAAATCCAACTTCTTGGGTAATGCAAAAGAACAAAGGCAGTTCTAGCTCATGATGATTACCAAACTGGGATGGGATGGCTGACACCCATCAAGCTGTGTTGCGATCCAATGAGATCTGGACAGGCTGAGAGCTGGGGAAAGGTGAATCCCATGAAGTTCAATAAGGACAAGTGCAGGGTCCTGCGTCTGGGGAAGAATAACATCAGGCACCACCACAGTTTAGAGGCTGTCCTGCTGGAAAGCAGCTCCGTGCAGAAAGACCTTGGAGTCCAGGTGGATATAAAGTTCTCCATGGGACAGCAATGTGCCCTTGTGGCTAAGAGAGCCAATGGCATCCTGGAGTGCAGCAAGAAAAGTGTGTCCAGCAGGGCTAGGGAGGTTCTCCTGCCCTTCTTTGTGCCCTGATGGGACCATACATGCAATACTGTATCCAGTTTTGGGCTCCTCAGTTCAAAAATAGACAGGGATCTGCTAGAGGGAGTCTAACAGAGCTACCAGTCTGAGGAACTTGAACATCTCTGCTGTGAAGAAAGACTGAGAGACCTGGGGCTATTTAATCTGGAGAGGAAAAGGCTGAGAGGGGATCTGATCAATGTCTATCAATATCTGAGGAGTGAGTGTCAAGATGAAAGTGCCAGGATCTTTATGCTGGTGCCCAGTGATAGGACAAGGAACAACAGGTCCAAGCTGGAACACAGGAGGTTCCACCTCAACACCAGGAGACACTTCTTTATGGTGAGGATGTCAGAGCCCTAGAGCAGGCTGCCCAGAGAGGTTGTGGAGTTTCCTTCTCTGGAGCCTTTCAAAACCCACCTGGAAAACCCACCTTTCAAAACCATTCCTGTGCACAGTGCTGTGGGTGATTTTGCTTTTGGCAGGGGGGTTGGACTGGATGATCTCTGGAGGTCTCTTCCAAGCCCTAATATTCTGTGGTTCTGTGTTCTGAAACCCCTGATGTCCTCCAGTTTAGTATATTGTGTTCATAAATTAGTCACTAGCTGTATTGGATGGGAGAAGATGAGATGTTTTCACCCATGAGTTTATCACAAAGATACTACCTGCATCTGAGTTTCTCTAGACACAAATCCTACTGCTCTGACCAGCAGCAGTAAGCGGTTTTGGTGTAACTGATGTTTGTTTTACATTTGTCTTCCCCTCAGCAATCCGCTTTGGACGAATGCCCAGGTCTGAGAAAGCCAAGCTGAAAGCAGAAATTCTCACAGGTGAAAATTGTGTAGAAGATTCAGAAATGGCAGATCTTAAATCACTTGCCAAAAGAATCCATGATGCTTACCTGAAAAACTTCAATATGAACAAGGTGAAAGCCAGAATCATCCTTGCAGGGAAAACGAATAACAACCCAGTAAGTACTTCTGCCGTCACTTTAAAGCTGCTAAGGACAGGAAGTGTAATAATTTGTTAGACTCTAAAGCAAATCCTTTAGGAAATAAATATTATCATATAATAATAGTATCATATTATAATTATTAGTACATTTATAATTATTAGCACATATGTAATGCACTTTTGTACATTATTATATATATAATAATATATCATGTAATTAATATTATCATATCATAATTATTAGTACAGAGATGGAGCAGGCAAAAGGAACACCTGTAGTAAATACAGCTGCTTTTAGCCACTGGCAGAGCAATAGGAAGCATTGGAAAACTCAGGTGATGAGCTTGGAAATGGAAGCTGATAACCTTAGAGTACACACAAAATTAAAATGATATCTGGGTATGAAAACCACTTGCTATAGGTTGGGGAAATGGTTCAAAGTTACTTTCCTGTTATCACAGTGAAAAAAGCCATTTTTTTTTTCTGCCACAAAGGCCAAGATGAAAACTTATTTTTCAGTGTGCAGGAGCTCTTTGTGGCTTCTCTTTTAATCACGACAGTGTTCATGGCGGGAGGGCAAAGAAAACATCAGTTTGTAAACTTTGCTGACAGGTTCCTCAGCCATCTGCATTGTCACTCCCATGCTTAGCAGATGCATTGAGGAGCATTTCTGCTGGAGCTGATGGACGCCAGAGGGGCAGGAGGGAAGCTGTGAGCTGAGGGTAGTGCAGGAGCTGCAGACTCTACAAACAGCTTGTAGATGGGGAACCCTCTTCTTGCCCCTGCATCCCTCTGCCTCTGTGGTTGCTCTGCATCTGAACTGTGTTTCCAAACCCTGGGAGAGGAGCACAGATCTGGGGGGTTGGTGGCCATGTCCTGGGCTGGATGTTTCCCCAGCAGCAGGACAGCCTCACAGTGCCTTGGGTGTTCCTGTGCCAGTCCCACGCTCTCAAGCATCTCTGGCAGAGGGCAGACCAGAGGTGTGGGAAGCAGGGTGTGATTGGAAAGGTTGGAGCAGATGATCTTTGAGATCCCTTCCAACCTGTTACTCTGTGATTCTGGCCATTTCCTCACCCAGCCTTCCTGATCTTAACTGCGTGGGTACTTTGAAACGGAGAAGCAAAGTTGTTGAGACACCTATGCTGCAGGGGGCATTTTTCTTTCAGGATAATTTAGCCACAGTCTGCCCAATGCTGTCAGCTGCTTTTGGGTTGGTAGCACATCAGATTTGTGTAACCACTGTCAGGACTGACTAATTTTAATTGACACATCCTGGTTTTACACTCCTGTGACATGTGTTCATTGCATGTAGAAGGTAACAATGTTATTTTGCCAGCAGCTGTAGTTTGAGTATAAATGTCCGGGGAAGAGGTCTTATGCATGCCATAATCAACCCTTGTGAGAACAAAGGTTGGAAAAGTTGGTTGCAACCTGTCTTCTAAAGGAGGCAGTTTAGCACTTTATAGTCCAGTCCACCCCAACATACCATTCTTTACCATGAGTGTGGTGGAACACTACAACAGGTTGCCCAGGAAGGTAGTTGAGGCCTCATTCCTGGCGATATTCAAGGTCATAGCAACCTGATCCAGTGGAAGATGTCTCTGCTGAATGCATGGAGGTTGGACTTGATGACCTTTGGAGGTCCCATCCTACCCAAACCATTTTATGGTTCTTCACTATGCAGGGGAGAGGAGAGGGTTTTTTACTCCCTGTGTAATATCTGGGGAAAATAAAACATTTTAGCTTGCTTTTGACTTTGTAATGGAAAAGTGAAGGGGAAAAACGGAGACATTTGTTGTGGGCAATTTGTAATCCACCTCCTTCTGTATCAACCGTTAAGAGTTGGTTTCAGTGACTCTTTTAATTCATTTCAGAACAAGCTACTGTTTTTTCACAATGATGAAGTGTAGATTTAGCTCCTAAGACCTTAGCCATACCTATTTTCTGAGTGATGATAAATTCATAGGTTCATAGAATGGTTTAGGGACCTTAAAGATCATCCAGTTCCGACCACCTTGCCATGGGCAGGGACATTTTCCACTAGTCCAGGTTGCTCAAGGACTCATCCAGCCTGGCCTTCAACACCTCCAGGGAGGGGGCATCCACAGCCTTCCTGAGCAACCTGTTCCAGTGTCTCATCACCCTCATTGTCAAGAATTTCTTCCTAATCTTCAGTTTTAATCTGCCCCCCCCAAACTTCAATCCATTCCCTCTCAATCCTGTCACTATAAACCCTTGTAAAAGGTCCCTTCTCAGCTTTCTTGTAGCCCCTTTCAGGTACTAGAAGGCTGCTCTAAGGTCTCCACAGAGCTTTCTCTTCTGCAGGCTGGACAGACCAAATTTTCCCATCCTGTTCCCATACAGGAGGTTCTCCAGCCCTCTGACCATCTCCATGGCCTCCTCTGGACCCACTCCTGCAGTTCCATGTCCCTCTTATGCTGGGGACACCAGAACTGGAGGCAGTGCTGCAGGTGGGGTCTCGCAGAGCAGAGGGTCAGAATCCCATCCCTATCCTGCTGCTTTCACTGCTTTTGATACAGCCCATCACAGAGCTGCCTTCTGGGCTTCCAAAAGGCTTTACAAGACAGTCTGCATCTTCTAAAAGTTTAGAAATGTGATGGGTTTATTGCTTTGCCACTTTCCTTGTGGATAAGCATAAAGTTATGTGGTGTGTAACTCTGAAGTACCCAAATAAGATGGGACAAGTTATTGCCACAAGCAATTTAAAAGTGGATGAATCCAGCATGTTGGACAGCTTGCTGAGTGAGAAAGGGAATTATAGGAGCTTCTAACAGAACACTTGAGTGAAGAAAAATCTTTTCCCTTTGAGGGTGACAAAGCCCTGGAGTAGACTGCCCAGGAGGGTTGAGAAGTCTCCTTCTCTGGAGATATTCAAAACCCACCAGGATGTGTTCCTGTGTGGCCTGCTCTAGGTGATCCTGCTCTGGCCAGGGAGGTTGGACTGGGTGATCTCTGGAGGTCCCTTCCAACCCCTGACATTCTATGATCCTGTTTCTCATGATATTTTATCCAAGATGAGCAAAACAGCACTGGGAAGGTGTTCTGCTTTGCTTTAGCCCAGCCAGCCAACCGTGTGCTGGGCTGCATCAAGAGAAGTGTGGCCAGCAGGGCAAGGGAGGGGATTCTCCCCCTTTACTCTGCTCTCCTCAGACCCCACCTGGAGTACTGTGTGCAGTTCTGGAGCCCCCAATACAAGAAGGACATGGAACTGCTGGAGCAGGTCCAGAGGAGAGCCACGAAGATGATCAGAGGGCTGNTGGAGCTGGATGATCCTTGAGGTCCCTTCCAACCTAAACCATTCTATGATTTATGAAGCTAGATTTCTGTTTAAGCTCAATTGCCCTGACTGGTAGCTGGGAAGCTTTGGGTTTTGCTGCTGTTGTCGTTCAGTGAGTTCTCTCTCTTCGTTACTGCTCTTCAGATATGTCCCAGAATGTTTTTGAGTTCTGGTTATTGTTAAGAAAGTCTGAATACTTCCTTCACAAGTCATTTTAGGAGCGTGGCTCATCACTTTGTAATGCATGTTCCTGTTTTAATGAAGAGGTTTATGGAAGGCATCATGATGAGGACTGAGAATCTGTGTAGCTTGACATTCTAGTACGATGCTGGGCTTAAAGATAAGCTGGATTTCTGTGGAGCATCAGCTAGCTAGGACAGACTCACTGGAAATTCATATACAAGAATCACAGAATTACAGAATGTCAGGGGCTGGAAGGGACCTAGAAAGATCATCTAGTCCAACTTCCCTGTAGAGCAGGATCACCTATACTAGAAGAGTGGTACAGAGTTCACCCTCTTGTGAAAATCTGCTCTGCTGTATTTAAATGACTGACTGTATGCCCCCTGGGATTCACAGTGTGATGTGCATCAAGTGTAGTTAGTTTAGGCATCTACAGGATTGTAGGCAGGGTAACCTGGACTTGTGAAGAATGTAACTGTAGGTTAGGGAGCAGAAAGATGCTCTTTTGTGCCTCATAAAAGGGGTAAAAGAAAACGCTCCACGCAGGGTTGGAAAGTTAAATGGAGGTACTACTCACAACTATATAAACCAGTACAGAAATGTACAAAATACACAAATCTGTGGTCAGCCCTGGCCCACTTCTCCAATCTGGACTTACCACAAAACCTCATTAAACCAAAGCATTGCACAACCTCCCCCCAAACCTCCAGCCAACAAACCCAGGTCAAATTCCACCCTCTATACCTTCCTACCCAGGCCCAAATGATGCAGCTAAAAATTCAGCTTGGCCAGCACCAGGCCCCACTCCCCCACAAACTCAAGGTAAGGGAGACCACACAAGGAGGGGAGCAGAGATTGGAGAAGGGCTGAACAACCTGTGCTGTTCGTTTATGGAGGAGAGATGCAGGCATTCTGGGAATAAAATAACACAAGATTATGCTTTTCTGGTCTACCCTTGGACCTGTCTAGCTCCTGGACTCTGGTAAAACCATCCCACTTTCTTAAACCCATAACAGTAATACAAGGCTTCTGGGAACCTTTCTGGACTTGCTCTGAGGTGGCTGCACGTGTATCAAGCTCAGTACTCCTGAATCTTCATCTAACAACGAGAGAAAAACAGATTAGAGACACAGGGCACACAGAGTTACTTTTGGCTCCTTGCATTGCTCTCAGGTGCTGCTATTTGTAGTGCTGCAGCTTCTCTTTATGCAGAACCATGAATGAACTCTTGGTTTGCTGATAGGTGAAGAAACTTTCAGGTTTATTAATAGTTGAAGAAGGTCTTGGGCTATTGATAGGTGAATGTGCAGGTTTAGGAGTTTCCCTTTCCCCCAACATATGGCTAGGAATTCACCAGACTAACTCAGTTAGATGGAAGTTAAGGAAGCTACATTTTACAGCTTGGCACAATTTACAAGCAAAATACATACAATATTTGCAGACATTTACAACTATACACAGTAATATACAAGTTAACAGTAATACAGAAATACAAAACCCCTCCCAGCAGCCAGACTGCCCAAGAGGGGCTCCCAAGCAACCATTCACCTTCTTTCTAATCCTTCCCTTATCTCAGAATCCCCCCTGCGTGCATGGTGAGCTGTGAAAGGTCAGCAAGAGGTGTTAGAAGAAGAATGATTAGTTGGGTTACACAGATCCAGGCAGAAGAGTCAATATGGCAAGCAGGCAGCCAGAGAGAGAGACTGACATCCCTGTTTGTGTTCTTGTTTTTATATGTCTCAGCAGAACAAATGGGTAATGTAGACATCACTATTATTTTCTTTTCACAGCCAATGATCTAATTTCTCTCAGTGAAATATTCTAGTTGGTCTCAAACCAGCATAGTGAAGAGACTCTTGGGTTGTTGGTAGCTGGAGAGACTCTCAGTCGTTGGCTGATGGGCATCCAAGTTCATCTATTCCTTAGGAAACCAATGATTAATAGCCATTATTTTGTAACTGAATTACTACTGTTTGTTTTTCCCCTCTGCAGCCATTTGTTATACATGATATGGACACCTTGTGTATGGCAGAGAAGACCCTGGTGGCAAAATTGGTAGCCAATGGAATTCAGAACAAGGAAGCAGAGGTTCGGATTTTCCACTGCTGCCAGTGTACCTCTGTAGAGACCGTCACAGAACTCACTGAGTTTGCCAAATCTATCCCTGGCTTCTCCAACCTTGATTTGAATGATCAAGTGACACTGCTAAAATATGGAGTTTATGAAGCCATATTTGCCATGTTAGCCTCTGTGATGAACAAGGATGGGATGCTGGTTGCCTATGGGAACGGCTTTATAACACGGGAGTTCCTGAAAAGCCTGAGGAAGCCTTTTTGTGACATCATGGAGCCCAAATTTGACTTTGCAATGAAATTCAATGCACTGGAGCTGGATGACAGTGACATCTCCCTGTTTGTTGCTGCCATCATCTGCTGTGGAGGTAAGTACTAGGTGTTCAGCAAGGCCAAGCGCAAGGCTCTGCAGCTGGGTTGCACCAGTCCTAGGCACTGATCCAGGCTGAGTGCAGAGTGGGTTGAGAGCAGCTCTGAAGAGAGAGACTTGGGGGTCTTGATTGCTGAGAAGCTCCCCATGAGCCAGCAGTGCCCTCAGGCAGCCCAGAAGGCAGCCCTGTGCTGGGCTGCATCCAGAGCAGTGTGGGCAGCAGGACAGGGAGAGAACTCTGCCCTTGGACTTTGCGAGACCTCACCTCCAATCCTGCCTTCAGTTCTGGTGTCCACAGCATGAGAAAGACATAAAGCTGGTGGAGAGAGTCCAGAGGAGGCCTCAAAGATGATCCAAGGGATGGAGCACCTCTGCTGTGAGGACAGGCTGAGGGAGCTGGAATTGTTCAGCTTTGTGAAAAGAAGACTTCAGGGCAGCCTTAGAGCTACTGTCCAATAGCCAAAGGGATCCTCCAGGAGAGCTGCAGAGGGACTTGTCCTATCTCTAGACAGCCTTAGGAAAAGTGGGAATGGTTTGTAACTGAGGGAGAGCAGGCTTAGACTGGATCATCTTCAGTAGGAGGATTTGTGATACTCTGGAATAGGCTGTTCAGAGAGGCTGTGGCTGCCTACTGCCTGGTGAAGGCCAGGTTGAATGAGGCCTTGAACAGCAGAGTCTGGTTGAGATGTGTCCCTGCCTGTGACAGCGGGATTGGAGCAGATGATCTCTGAGGTCCCTTCCAACCCAAGCCATTCTGTGCTGTTTGTTACCCTCTGCTGTCTCTGGTACTTTATCCAAAGCAGCTGCAGGCCCAAGGTGTGTCCCTCATTCAGTAGCTCTGCACGCAGAGTGGGTGGGAAGGTTGGAGTGGACAAAGTTCTGAGGTCACTTCCAGCCTGAGCTGTTCTGTGATCCATAAAGCAGCTTTACAGAAGGAGTCCATGTCATAATCTGGTTCTTTTTTTGCCTGTTTTGAGAACAGATCGGCCTGGACTTGTCAATGTGGGCCACATAGAAAAAATGCAGGAGAGCATTGTGCATGTCCTGAAACTTCACCTGCAAAGCAACCACCCTGATGACATCTTCCTCTTCCCCAAACTCCTCCAAAAAATGGCTGACCTCCGACAACTCGTCACAGAGCACGCTCAGCTGGTGCAGATCATTAAGAAGACTGAATCTGATGCACACTTGCACCCTTTGCTACAGGAAATATACAGGGATATGTATTAAGGATTGTTAGTCTATTTTTTCCACACTATTTAAGGACAAGAGCAATACTAATCATGGGAGCAAAACTACTGGCAGAGTTATCTGCTGTTCACTCAGCACACAGCCTGAGAAGTCTAAAAGCTGAGTAACTGAAGTGTTGCACCACTTCTGGTTTGAGATCTTTTGTCTGCTTGTGAAAGAACTCTGCAGAAAAATACTGATGATAGTGCTCGTGGAGTATCTTACAATGGTTATTTGATTTGGCAAGTTGGAGGTTGGTAAGGAATTCATCTTTGGAGAATAAATCAGAATGTTAAGTATCAGAAGTGAACAAAATTGTTTTTCCTCTTGGTTTAGTCCTTTTCAGACTCTAGCAGAATCAGCAACTTCTCTCTGGGTGTATGCACAATCATAAAGATGATGCACTTTGGGCTGATGGCAATTACTGAGAACCAGCTAACACTTTTTTTTCTTGCAGCAGTCAGGCTGGCTATGTCAAATGGTTGGATCTTGCTGTCTATACACTAATAAAAGAGCTCTGACCTGCTGCTTTAATTCCATGACATGCAAGCACAGCTTCAGGTAGTGTTACTTTTGGGATACTTGGGAGTAGCTGGGTTAGAAAATGGTTCTTTGATGAATTGAAAGCTCCATCAGAGAAGAGTAAATGTGGTAAAGCAATGGAACCCTTCCTTCCAAAGGAAATAAGAAAACTTCCCTTTGTGTTTTGGAGGATTGGAATATCTTGGGATGTGGTTGGGAGACTGAAAAACCTGATCCTAGCCCAGACAAAGTAATTCAGCTGCATGGCATTCTAAAGAAGTAATGATAGCATAGGCAAGGCACCAGCTTTCTTGATGAGTATCTTGGTGGGACAGAGTTATTTGGGCCTGTTTAGTTTTCTGATGAATATATTGTTTCATTTTTCCCAATTACCCACTTGGATAAGCTTATTTCTACTTCTTGTTGATACAAATATGAGCTAGATTTCTCACCAGGTTTTGTTCTTGTCCGTAGAGCTGTAGTGGATGAGGTGCCAGCATTACCAAGAAGAGCATTTGCAGGTGTCATTTGTGTAATAGCACGAAAGGGAGCACAGCTGAGAGTAAGTTGGTCACGTTCATGAGGTCAAACTCTGATTTTTACAATGGGACCTACTCCTAGTGTAAAGTAAACCACAAGGAAACTGCTGCACTTGGTCATTTCACAGGATGTGTTCTCACTCGAGTGCACAGCAGTGCTATTGGCATGCAGGACAGGGCTGTTTGGTTTTGTTGTTTGCTTGTTGGGGTTCTTTTCACATGATGCTTTCCTTACTATACTGTTTGTTTCATAACAGAGAGCTCAGGAGTCAGCATTTTCACAACAGTTAAGGTTTCAGAGGTACAGAAGAACACTTTGAATGTATTTTATTGCAGCACATTTGAAGACTTCAAAACCTTAAAACCTTCACTGCAAGATTTAAGGAATATGACTAAATTGAGAGCATAGATTCATAGCATGGTTTAGGTTGGAAGAGACCTCAAAGATCATCCAGTTCCAATGCCTCTGCCATGGGCAGAGACATTCCACTAGACCAGGTTGTTCAAGACCTCGAACACCTCCAGGGAGGAGGCATCCACAGCCTCCCTGGGCAGCCTGTTCCAGTATCTCTCCACCCTCACTGTCAAGAATTTCTTCCTAATCTCCATTCTAAATCTGCCCTCCTCAAGCTTCAATTCATTCCCTCTTACCCTATCACTACAAGCCCTTGTAAAAAGTGCTTTCCCAGTTGTCTTGTAGCCCCCTTCAGGTACTGGAAGACTGCTTTAAGGTCTCCCTAGAGCCTTCTTTTCTCCAGGCTGAACAGTCTTAACTCTCTCAGCCTGTCCCTATAGGGGAGGTTCTCCAGTCCTCTGATCTTAAGTCCTGAGGCTTGTTTCTTCACAGGTCTGCTGGCAGGGCTGGGCACCAGATAAATTTCAGGTTTAAAAGAATTTGGTATTTACCAAAGCAATGTTTTTTAGCAGAGGTTTTAGTGCCAGTTGTATTTAGTGTAAAATACTGAAGCACAGGTGTCAAATTTACTGACCAGTTGAGGCAGGACAAAACCAAGAAATGCACCTGCACAAAACTCTCACCCCTTCCCTGTCACCTGTTTGCAACACAAAGATGCAGCACTGCATTACAGCTGCTTGGTGAGACTCTGAAATAGGCTGCTTAGGGAGGTCATGGATGCCTCCTGCCTGAGGATGTTCGGGGCCAGGTTGGATCAGGCCTTGAGAAGCTGAGTCTAGTTGAGAGGTGTCCCTGCCTGTGGCTGGGAGGTTGGAGATCTCCAGAGTCCCTTCCAACCTTAGCCATTCTGTGATTCATTCAGAGTAGATTGTTTGTCTTACCAGGAAAGAGTAGATGAGAAATGGGTTTTCTCTGGTGTCCTACAGCGCTGTGTAGCCTGGGCTCAGAAACAGCAGGAGAGTTTTAGCAATGATGCTGCTTTATCCTTCTGGTCAGCCACGTTTCACTAAGGAACTGTGGGGACCAGGCATAAGCAATTCAGCACTGAAGTCATTCATATGCCCTGTTTTTTACTTTCAAGTGGTCAAGCTAGCAGCCCTTCCATCACAACAGACTGAACTTGTGAGTTTTTTGCTTGTATGTTTTTAGAAGGCATGTTTCCCCCCCACAAAGTTCAGATTTTTGCATTTCAAAGTTCTGCTTCATATTTTGAGTGTCCTGAGGTTTCTAAGTTAAATCAGACACAATCACTGTGGACAAAAATCTTTTTCCTGCTCTTGTTCGCTAAAAGAAGCAAGAACTCTTTTCTGAAATTACAGAAAACAAACAACAAACAAACTCCACAGGAAACTGAATAATGAATCCATAAATGCTCAGCAAAATGGTAAAGTATTGAGAATGTGGCAGGCATAATGCTGAGCTTTGTTAGAAGCTGCTTGTAACCTGTTCCTGTTGCCAGCATTAGGAAGCTGGAATCACAGAATGGTCTGAGTTGGAAGTGACCTTCAAAGGTCATCCTGTCCAACCTCCCTGCAGTCATCAGGGACATCCTCCACTACAGCAGATTGCTCACAGTCCTGTGGAGCCTCACATCTCCAGGAATGGGGCCTCAACTACCTCCCTGTGCAACCTGTTGCAGTGTTCCACTACCCTCATGGTGCAGAATTTGTTCTCACATCCAATCTAAATCTGCTCTGCTCTCATTTCAAACCATTGCCCTCATCCTGTCACTGCAGGCCTTTGCAAACAGTCCCTCTGCAGCCTTCTTGCAGCCCCCTTCAAGTACCGGCAGGCTGCTCTTAGGTCTGCCTGGAGCTTTCTCTTGTACAGGCTGATCAATCCCAGCTCCCTCTACCTGTCCTCACAGCAGAGCTGCTCCAGCCCCCTGATCTTTTTTGTGGCCCTCCTCTGGACCTGCTCTATCAGGTCCATGACCTTCCTGTGTTGAGGGCTCCAGCCTTGGATGCAGCACTCCAGATGAGCTCTCACCAGAGCAGAGAGGCAGAATCCACTCTCTCCATCTACTGGCCACACTGCTTTTGATGCAGCCCAGATGATCACAGTATCACAGTATCACCAAGGTTGGAAGAGACTTCACAGATCATCAAGTCCAACCTGTTACCACAGAGCTCAAGGCTAGACCATGGCACCAAGTGCCACGTCCAACCTTGCCTTGAACAGCTCCAGGGACGGCAACTCCTGGCTCCTTAAGTATAGGGAGGTTCTGGCTCTTACCAACAGAACTTATTTTACTGTCATGGTGCCAAAGAACTCTTGATTAGCCACAAACAGCTTGAAACAGGAGAGAACAGATAGATAGTGGAAAATCCTAGAAAGCAAGATTGCCCTGAAGTTCTCCTCAACCCTTCAGCTTATGCAGTTTGAGGTTATTTAAGGGTGTTCTGCCTGCAGTGTAACAGCACACAATTGCCTTTGAAATCCCAGTCAGCTCCTCTGGACCTTGTTAAGCTGCAGAATCCCACTTCTCCTTCAAAGGCCAAGTGATGGGCAATAGTTAGGCATGGTTTCCACTTGCAGAAGTGGAATCTTTCTCCACATTTAAAGATTTCAATGTTTTAATTTATTTAATTGCCATTTCTATGTACCCTGATGCTTTGCTTCTAGTCAACAGCTAGCAAGTTGAAGTTTTGCCAAAGAGGATATTTTTGTATTATTCCTGGCCCCCACAGATTTAGGAAATCCCAGCAGCTGCACTAAGTCTGTTCTCATGAGAGAGCTAGCACAGGTTTGCAACTCAAAGAGTTCATAAGCATCTAAACATTTGTTTGTTTATTCAAACAGCTAAAACTTGGGGAGATTTATTCTTCATGAGAGCTGGGTCGCATCCTATTAGATTTGACTTTCCTCCTTATTTCTGTTCAAAAGCCTGCATGACTTGGGTACCATCTCAGATAAAGCAGTGGGAGGTTACCTTGTGTCTGAAGAGGAACCATTTCAGTTCTTTCTCTCCCTAAAAGCATCCCCATTAGCTGGAAATCTGCGGCTGCATTTAACATATGCATTTTGCTGTGGGACTGCTTCAGCCGAAGGTCTTACAAAGAGTGGTCCCTTCCTGCAAACTCTAGTCCTTGAGGAAGTTTCCAGATGTAAGGTGTAGGGTGGTATCTCATGCTTGCTTGTACCTCAAGTGCTTTCTTGCTTATCCACTGCATCTAATGTGTTTAATCAGCTTTGTTCTCTTTCTTTTGCTGCTCTTTTAAATGATCTGTGGAGTTGATCTAAGGTTCTTGGCACTGTTATGTATGGTGGGTTTTTTTGGTTTTAATATGTTGTCCTTTCTTCCTATTTCAATTTGTGAAATGCATGGATGTCATTGCAAACTTTCACTAAATTATATCACAGAGGTGCTTTAAGGAAAAAAAAATGTAAATTATTTAATTTAAATATTTGCTTCATGTTTTATCTTGTGAACCCTTTTTGTACAGCAAGGAAAGGTTTACTTGGATGGAATAAGGATGGGGCCTGAAGTCAAGCTCTTATTTATTTCTTTCCAGGCTTTATTATTTGTGAGGAAGCATCACAAGTTCTACAGGTTAGCAGTGTTTGGTATTGACAGCTCTTAACAATTTGAAAACATTCTCACCTAGAACATTGACTTCCTTATTTACAACTAAATATAAAGAAATATGAATATAAACAAATAAGAGTATAAAGAACTATTAGTAAAATAAAATATAGATAATATATTAAATATCAAAATGAAAACCAAATCATTGTAATAAAGGTGAGCCTAGGTGAGGAAGAACTCTAATCCCAAAATCAAGTGCATGTTTTAACTCAAGTTCACCAGTATGAAAGTTTCCTTTCCACCACTGACTTAAATCTTTGCTGTACAGCACAGCAGTTAATTTTCCTCCAAAGAGAGCTCAAAAGAGCAAAATTCTATTAGCGAATATCAATAATGGAGTCCTGAGGAAGCGACTGGAAATAACAGCGTGTGCAGGATTGTTCCCTGCTGCCTGCACTGAGCTCCATCAGCGTTTTTCTAGCTGTTTTAAGCTGTGTCACTTGGTACTGCCTGATGCTGAGGTGCCCTTGTTGACTTTCCTGTTGGGATTGTTCCCTTCACGATTTTGTCCCCTTCATGAGATTCACTCACAAGCTGCTCACAGGTGTGGCAGTATGTGTCTGCAGTATTCCTGTGCTTCAGGTGTGACAGTCTGTGCCTGTAGTATTCCTGCTAAGCTTCCTGCAGGAACAGAATCACCTTTATTTTGCTGCAAGCACAATGTGGCACCTGCCACAAGCACATCCTGTGTCAGATGCTCCAGCAATAATTTCCTGTGACTGCATTTTATTTGTAATAGAAAGAGTCTCGTTTTCCCAAATGGCTGCAACTTCAACTTTGCACTTGCTCAGTGTTCCCACACAGGTGTACTGCTTGCTACCATTTGTAACAGCTCTGTCAGGCTTTCTTTTGGTAACCTCCAGCTCCTCCTTCACTCATAAGCAGCGCTGAAGAAAACCAGCTAAGAGATACTACAGATGAGGCACTTTAAGCTCTGCATAGATGATCCAAACTCATTGTTACCTCACCCTCAGGCAAGGCTGTTTCTGTTTAATGTGCTTACAAATGTTTAAAACCTTTTACTGCTTTCCAAAACTATTTTGGGTTATTTTTCTCCTTGTGTCAGGCAATCCTGCTAGATCCCATTGCAAAGATGTTGCAACGCACAATTCCTGTTGCAAACACCTCAAGTCTTAGATGAGTTGCCTCTGCCCAGGGCATAATAGGCTGCATGCACAAAACAGATTAATCTGATTACAGGCTGGGCCTTAACTAGAGACTGCAAGGTCAAGCATAAGGTACTTAAAGTTGCTGTAAAGTATTTTGGGCTGTTTGCTTGGGTATGCAGGTACAGGAATCTCTGGTGTGGAGAAGACAGTTGCCTTATGATCCATGCAAGAAGTTTCATGGCATTCCTTACAAGTGAAAGCAAAAAAAAATAGAGGTATGGGAAAATACAAATCAGGCAAAACCTTGGCAAGGTGCAAGTGCTGCATTATGCTGCTGTGTAGGAGAGTGGCACGATCATGCCAGAGCTGTTGGTGATGTGCAACAGGAATGGGGAGAAGGTTGGCAAATCTTCTAGGGCTGATTCAGAATGCAAAGAAACCACCTTGAGTGCTGTACAAATCTGCACCTCTTCACCTCTGGCACATTCAGATCCTCCAGAGATGTTTCACCTTCGTGCAGACACTGTGCCTTTGCCCTGCTGGGAGTAAGAGAGCTGTTGGTTCTGCCATGTCCCTACTGGGACAAGTGTCAGTGGGCACTGAGCAGCAGGCAGCTTCTGAGCAGACTGTTGTGGCTCTTTGTGCAGATGGCAAATCATTCCTCCCTCTCCTCTGGGAAGTGAATCCTGGGGGATAAGTGGGTGTCTGAAGCCATGGCTCCTTCTCTATGATTTCAGAAGTGAAACTACAGTCAGTTTTCCTTTATTCATAACAAATCTAATGAATGGATTTTAAGAGTGGCCCTCTGAAGTGTGTGACTAAGTCTTGTCAGCTTCTCAGGCAAGCTGCTTGCCATACTGCTGCTATTTCACAGCCTAACAAACAACTGCTCTGAATTTCCTTTAGCAGTGGAACACAAGAGGTTAATTGTATCAGGATGTTAGAACCCTGTATCACCTCTTCAATTGGCTGTCATCTGATACCACACAAAAAAGGCACATTTTTGTTAACAATGCCAAACCCTAATCATTAACAAGTGTTTAATTGAATCAAGATATCAATATTAAAGAGAAAAAAGGAACCCCAGATCACTGTTCTCAGTCACCTGTTTTCAGGGGGGTTTGGCTATGTTTTACTACAGTAAATAGAGAACCTACAGAGAGCAGGGAGTAGGCAAACCTAATTCTGCTGGAACACTTGGTTGCCAGTAAAATAACCAATTCAAGCTAAGCTCCCACTTTTCTTTCTGTCAGAGCAATGCAAATGATGTTTTCAAGTGCGAATGGAAGCCCTCTTGTTGAAGGGGTTTGTAGGAAAGACAAAGTGACTTGCCCTTGTGAATGTAAAAATGCTGATACTCTCAAATGTTAACAGCCTACACAGCTAGGATGAAAAAAACTCAAACTTGAACTAAACTTTTTATTTTCTTCCTTTTTACATTCTGTTTTCAGTCTCCTTGTAAAACTAAGAGGTTAAATTCAGTGTTTGTAGAGAGACAGGTAGGAACCCATGTGCTTTAAAAACAAACAATAAAAGTCATCCTTTCAGATTGAATGTAAAGAGAGTTAAACACAGTGTTGCCTTAATGGTTTTAAAAAATAAAAGTATTTTTAAAAGTTAATTTAATGACTGGTGTTGATCTTTTCTTTCCAGCAAATTAATTCCCAGCATTGTCATGCTTTGGAGGCATGAATCCAGCCTGAGTCCAGAGCGGGTTGAGAGCAGCTCTGAAGAGAGAGACTTGGAGGTGCTGGTTACTGAGAAGCTCCCCATGAGCCAGCAGTGCCTTTACACAGCCCAGAAGGCAGCCCTGTGCTGAGCTGCAGCCAGAGAAGTGTGGCCAGCAGGGCAAGAGGGAATTCTGCCCCTTGACTCTGCTCTGCTGAGACCTCACCTCCAATCCTGCCTTCAGTTCTGGTGTCCTCGGCATAAGGAGGACACAGAGCTGGTGGAGAGAGTCCAGAGGAGGCAACAAAGATGATCCAGGGGCTGGAGCACCTCTGCTATGAGGGTAGGCTGAGGGAGCTGGGGGTGAGAAGACTCCAAGTGGACCTTAGAGCTGCTTTCCAACAGCTGAAGAGATCCTCCAGGAAGGCTGCAGAGGGACTTTTCCTGGAGGGTGTTTAGAGATAGAACAAGGGGGAATGGTTTGAAGCTGAGGGAGAGCAGGGCTAGACTGCACCTTAGGAAGATGTTCTTCAGTGTGAGAGTGGTGGGACTCTGAAATAGGCTGCCCAGGGAGGTTGTGGATGCCTCCTGCTTGGGGGTGTTGAAGGCCAGGTTGGATGAGGGCTTGAGCAGCTGAGTCTAGCTGAGAGGTGTCCCTGCCCATGGTGGGGAGGTTGGTGTAGATGAGCTCTAAGGTCCCTTCCAAGCCAAGCCATTCTATGCTGTTTATTACCTTCTGCTGTCTCTGGTATCTCATCCAAAGCATCTGCAGGCCTTAGGCAAATCCCTCATGCAGTATCTCTGCATGCATGAGCAGCTTTTCTGTAGACACAAGTGGTTCTGTTCTGCACTCTTGTACAAGCACTCAACCATCTCCACTGAGAGCTTTTGTCAATATTTGCAGAACCAGGACCTGAGAAGTGCAGGGTGGAGGCGGTGAACCTGGGAATGGAGCAGCTAAGTCGAGAGGTGTCCCTGCCTCTCTAGCTAAGTGGTTGGAGTAGATGATTTCTAAGGTCCCTTTCAACCTGAGCCATTCTATGAAGCAAGCTGTTGTTTCCCTAAGTTTTGGGGTTTTTTTCACCCCTTTGTAAAGAGTTAACCCTTCTAGGGGTGGTTTGAACCTGACCTCAGGTGTAGTAATTATCCCACTCAAACTTCCTGTCTAGATCTCCTATAAAAACAGGAACTTCCTGCACCCTGATTCCTGCTGCTCCTCCTTTTGCCATGTGGCCACCCTACCACATGGTGGGACAACCACCTCCTGAATCTACCTCCACCTATTGCCATCAATCTGGTTGTATATATATTTTGTATCTTGTTTCCCTTCCCTATACCTTTTTGTAACCTTAAATACCTTTTATTTATTGTTAAAGTTTTTCTTGTAACTTCCAAATCAAAGCAAGACTACTCTTTGGGTGTTTTACTCCTTTTCACTCTCTACATCTCATTCCTTTCTTTCCAAATGGGGGAAGAAGGGAAGGCATCCTATTATTGTATTGTTCTGTTAGGCTTTTCAGCTCTGGGAAGCTAAAACTAGAATACACCTTTTAGGTGTGAAACAGGTTCAGTTCTTGTCTGGTTCAGTTCAGGTCTTGTGAACTGAATTTTTCTATTTCCAGGTGAACTGAAGTGTAAGTTGGAAGGAAGTCATCCTCACTTTTAAGACATGAAGTGGATGTATTGAGGGTCCTCTTCTGTTGCTGTAATTGACATGGACTGGAAGACTGGCAGCATGTGGCTTCCAGTGCAAACAGCTTGTAAGTACCTTTTTATAATGTTATTATATTGGTATTCTATCTTAAGAGCAACTCTCTGCAGAAATCTTCATGCTAGGAACACTGAGATTATAATCTTGAATTTAGGGATTTCTATGGCTACATGGGACATTTTCTTGCAACAGTTTGACTTTACACTCAAAGCTTGGAATTTCTTGCCTACTGTAATCTTATCGGGACAGCACTGTCAAGTTAGCAGTGGGTGTATGCTGACCTTTTGGGATCACAGAATTATAGTGTTAGGGGTTGAAAGAGGCCTTGAAAGAGCATCCAGTCCAATCTCTCTGCCAGAGCAGGATTACCCAGGGCAAGTTACACAGGAATGCATCCAGGTTCTTCTTTACAGAGAAGGAGGCTCCACAAGCTCTCTGGGAAGCCTGCATAAGGGCTGTGGCACCTTCACAGGGTAGAATTTTTCCCTTCTGTTCCTGTGGAACCTCTTCTGCTCCATCTTGCCCCCAGTGCCCCTTGTTCTGTCATCAAACATCCTTGAGCAGAGCCTGGCTGCGTCCACCCCACACTGCCCTGCACACCTTTATCCACATGAATGAGGGCAGCTCTCAGGCTCCTCTGCTCCAAGCTAAAGATCCCCAGCTCCCTTAGCCTGTCCTCACAGGGAGATGTTCCACTGCCTTCAGCATCTCTGTGGGTCTGTGCTGGACTCTCAAGCAGTTCCCTGAGGTTCTTGACCTGAGGAGTCCAGAACTGGACACAATATTCCAGATGCAGCCTGAGCAGGGCAGAGTAGAAGGGGAGAAGAATCTCTCTTGACCTACTCACCTCTGCCCTTCTAGCTCCCCCTAGGATGCCCTTGGCCCTTTTTGCCAGAAGAGCATATCGCTTGATCATGGGCATCCTGCTGTCCACCAGGACCCCAGGTCCTTTCCCCCAGAGGTGCTCTGCAGCAGATCAGCCCCCAACCTCTAGTGGTCCATGAGGTTGTTCTTTCCCAGATGCAAGACTCTCGATTGTCCTTGTTGGATTTAATTCAATGTAGACTGGATTAAGCCAAATCTGTGTCAGATTTGCCTGCTAGAGAGTGTCAAGAACAACACAGAACATTAAAATAACAAATGTGAATATTCAGCCATGGCTGCTGTGCTGGTTGGTGTTTTGCTGTTTGTGGTTTACATGGTGACAGCAGGCTTGGCTGCCTTTCTTTATGGCTCTTCAGCACCGTAGGGTTGTGCTGCTGGCACTGCACTTGCTGCATAATAATGCTTGAAGCCCAGCCAGCTGTAAGGAAACGTGTCACTGTGTTCTGTAGTAGACAGCTGATGAAGGTCACCTCTTTAAAAGGAGCAACATGATAGTCTCCAAAAGGAGAGGAGAAACCCCAGCCAGAGAATTCCCTCTCTTGGTCCTTCAGTATCTACATTTTTGTATCCGTTTTTCCACCAGGAAAGGATTTTTTCTGGGACTTCCTTTTAGCTATGTCTTCTTGTATTTCTAAAGGAAAGGCCTTTAGGTTTTTCTTCACACAAGGAAGGCAGAACCTTTTGGAGTAGAACAGACTACATTCCTGTAAAAAACAAAACAAAACTCAGAACAGTATTAGCAGGATGCACAAACTGGAGCTGCTTCAATTCTAGTCTCATTAGACCAAATCTACATTTACAATTCTTCTAAATTAAATTATTCTTCTAGGTTGAACTGTTCCAGTAATCTTGCTTCTTCCTGTTCAATAATTCAAACATCTGCTTAGAGCTAACTGGGTGACAAATAAAGACTGAGTCTGTAACAGTTGCTAACCAAATCAGCCAGCATGTTGGTGCTCTTAAAGAAGAGACCTTCATCAGCTCACTGCTACAAAGCCCAGTAACACATTTCCTCCAAACTGCCTTGTCCTTCAAGCATCACTTCAGAGAATCCTAGAATAGCTCAGGTTGGAAAGGACCTTGCAGATCATCTCCCCGCCATGGACATGGACAACTCTCAACTAGACGCAGCTGCTCAAGGCCTCATCCAACCTGGCCTTCAACACCTCCAGGAAGGAGGCATCCACAACGTCCCTGGGCAGTCTATTCCAGAGTCTCAGCACCCTCACACTGAAGAACTCCTTCCTAAGATCCAGTCTTACATTCTCCTGGAGTCTTCTCTTCTCCAGGCTGAACAACCTCTGTTCCCTCAGTCTGTCCTTAGAGCAGAGGTGCTCCAACCCCTGGGTCATCTTTGTAGCCTCTGCTGGACTAGCTCCAACAGCTGTGTGTCCTTATTCTGGGGACACCAGAACTAGGTGATTGACTAGGAGGAAGAGAAAAGTGGAGTATTTTAATCTCCTTGCAGTACAGAGTTTGGACAACTGGAAATGAAGATTCCTGAAGTCTCATCCCTTTGCCTCATGGTGAGACAGAAGTCCATGTTTTTTCCTAGTGTTCCAAATAGGATAGAGTGGGTGAGCTGGAGCTGGTGTTGCTGATGGATTGTTCTTGGGGATTTAAACGTGAATAAAGACATTAGTTCAGATGAATCAGGGCTTCTTTTGGGGAGTAATGGCTTCCATGGGGTTTACCTAAAGGAAAAAGTTTTCCCCTTGCCATGGTCATTTGCAGCTGACCTTTCTGCTAAGACTTGGGTATTTCTGAGTTTCTATTCTTGCTTTTGTTTTCCGTGTCACTATCTGGACTTCAGCAGTAGAGTGAGCAGATGGTTACATTAAAATCACAATCAGCCTCCTTCTATGTGACTTTCAAGTCTGAGGAACAACAATTCTTCATGATGAAGAGTCTGGAGAACATATCTTATGAGGAGTGGCTGTGGGAGCTGGGGTTGTTTACTCTGAAGAAGGAGAGGCTGAGGGGACATCTTATTGCTCTCTACAACTACTTGAAAAGAAGTTGTAGCCCGGTGGGTTTCAGGTTCTTCTTCCTAGTAACAAGTGATAAGAGAATGGCTCCCAGGGAGGTTTAGATTGCATATTGGAAGAAACTTTTGACTGAAAGGATTGTCAAACACTCCAACTGGCTCCCCAGGGAGGTGGCCGAATCCATCCCTGGACGTGGTTAAGAAATGCATGGATGTGGTGCTGTGAGACGTGGTTTAGCACCAGACTGGGAAGTGTTAGATAATGTTTGGACTCAACGATCTTAAAAGTCTTTTCTAACCAGAACAATTCCATCTATTGTCCTTCTCTGCTCTGACTGCCAGGCACCTTTATACTCAGAGCTACTGTGAGGCCTTGGTCTATGAAAAGCCTCGAATCTGGATTTCAGTTGCACAACCTCCAGAGCCTATTGTTTTTTGTCTCTTGGTATCCTTAATACTTTAAGCTGCCAATTAAAAATAGAAGATTAGAGTTGAAGTTGGCCCTGCTATTCCTGTTTGCATTGCAAAATGGCACACAGCTGCCCCTGCCTCTGTGTGAAGTTCCTGGCTCCACAGCGATGGACACTGCACCACTGGACAACAGCAAAGGAGGGAAGAGGCTTTTACCATGTTCTGCCAGTGCGGAGCTCTTCTGGTAAAGTGCAGCTCCTCACAGACATGCTGGTGCTTCGTTTGTGTTCTTTGAGCTGAAATGAGTGCCCAGCTCTGGCTGACCTTGGCCAGTGGAGCTTACACAACATGAGCCATTGCACACCTGGGCTCTGGGTCCACACAGGCTTGGTCATCGTCCTTCAGGTGTGGGATTATCCAGCCTAGATGTTGTTTTGAAACCCTGTGGATTACACTTACTGGGTACAGTCCAGTCCTTCTTTGACCACTATCCTGATAGAGTTCTGTGTTGAACTGGATAATTACAAAATCACAGAATGGTAGAGGCTAGAAGAGACATCCAGAGATCATCTAGTCAAACCTGCCACCTAAAGCAGGTTGAAAGGAATGCATCCAGATGGGTTTTGTCCATCTCCACAGAAGGAGATTCCACAACCTTTCAGGACAGCCTGTTCCAGTCTTCTGTTACCCTCAAAGTAAAGATTTCCTTCATGTTCAGTGGTTGGTATGTTTCACCACTTCCATGACTAAGGCAAGAGGAGGACTTCAACAGACTGTCATGACTTTTCAAATCTGGTGGACAGTGGTCTGACAACTTCATCTGCCAGTTCCCTCAGGATGAAACCTGCTCCTTTTCCTCCTTTGTTCTCCAAAACTCACCTCTTTTCTTCTCCTGTCTTCAGTTTGTGTTGCAATAAGAAATAACTAACTGTGTCAAATGACTCAGATGGTCAGATTATATAATTTCTTCTCCCATTTTCTGAAAGGCAAACAGGAAGAAAGGGACTTGACTTTCCTTAGACCTGTGAAAAGCATTTTTACTCTCTTCCTTTTTGTGAGATTTTGCCCAAGCTGACTGGACTAAATTAACTGAGTGATACTTAAGAGACTGTTCATAAAATCACTGGTTTGAGCTGGAAGGGACTTTTAAGATCATCTAGTTTCAGCCCCCCTGCCATGGGCAGGGACACCTCCTGCTAGACCAGGTTGCTCAATGTCCTGTCCAGCATGGCCTTGAACAGTTCCAGGGAGGGGACATCCACAAGAGAATCACAAGATGTCAGGGGTTGGAAGTGACCTCAAAAGATCATCTAGTCCAAGCCCCCTGCCACAGCAGGATCACATAGAGTAGGTCACACAGGAATGCATCCAGGCAGGTTTTAAATGTCTCCAGAGGAGGAGACTCCACAACCTCCCTGGGCAGTCTGCTCCAATAACGCCATCCTCACTGGAAAGAATTTCTTGCCAACAGCCAGCCTAAATCTCACCTCTTCTGGCTTAAAGCCATCCCCCCCCTTGTCCTATCATTAGAAGACCTTGTCAAAAATGCTCACTTTGGAGAAGTGACATTGAGCATTAATCAGGACAGTTCCTCAGTCTTGATTTTCCTTGTCACAGCAACTGTGAGGAAAGATATGTCTGACCTCTATCTAAGCCTCCTTAGACATCAAAGCTAGCAAATTAAGCCAAAGCCAAGGCCAGAAAAGTCTCAGTTTTGCCAGAGGTTAGTCTAGTTATGTTCTGAATGAACATAAAAATGAAAGCAACGTGTCAGTGAATACTTTCCATCAACTTGCCCCAGCTTCTTTACCAAAACTGCCCAAGAAAAGATTATTTTCTTCACCTTCAATCCTTATGTTGCACTGTGTTCAACTCCGGTGTCCCTGGTGTAAAATGGAAACAGAAGTGCTGGAGCAAGTCCAGAGGAGGGCCACAAAGGTGATCAAAGGGTTGCAGCACCTCTACTATGATGGTAGGCTGATGGAGCTGGGGTTGTTGGAGAAGATGCCAGGGGGACCTGGAGCTTAGAGCTACCTGAAAAGATCCCACAGGAAGGCTGCAGCAGGACTTCTCATGAGGGTGTCTAGAGACAGGAAAGGGGAACTGGTTTGAAGCTGAGGGAGAGCAGAGTTAGACTGCATTTTAGGAAGAAGTTCTTCAGTGTGAGGGGGCTGAGACTCTGGAATAGGCTGCTCACAGAGGTCGTGGATGCCTCCTGCCTGGGGGTGTTGAAGGCCAGGTTGCACAATGCCTTGAGCAGCTGCATCTAGTTGAGAGTTGTCTGTGTCCATAGTGGGGAGGTTGGAGCAGATGAGCTCTGAGGTCCCTTCCAACCCGATCCATTCTAGGATTCTATGACTCTCTGAGCATTATGGAAACAGCGCAGGGCTGAGTTGGTCTGCTTGGTTCAAGCACAAGCGAGCACCGAAACCAATCCACAGAGATGCTATCCAACCTTTGGCCTCTCTTTTGCCTTGGATAAGTTTTTACTTCTCTGCATTGTAAATTTTCCCTACATGAAAGAGTATAGTTTGTGTTTACCTGCTCTGTGGTGTGGGTGTTAAAATACTAATTACAATTTCTGCAGATCTCCCTCAATGTTACCTAAGTAGTATTGCTAAAGACATTTTGAAACCATAGTCACATGGTGTGATTCACTACCTAGTCTGGCCAGTTTGGTAAGAAATTTATTCTCAATTATTTACAATCAAGGTTTTGCTTTGAGTGATACTATCAGGGAAATCTTGAAGACTCAGATATGACTGACTTGTTTCCACAATAGGCAGGTATATCAGAAAGAGTAAAAGAGACTTCTGCTAGCTCACTGCTGATATCTTCTATACATTGGTGATGGTGGTGGCAAGACTGCGGAATAGGCTGCTCAGAGAGGCTGTGGGTGCCTCCTCCCTAGGGTTGTCCAAGGCCAGGTTGGATGAGGCACTGATCAGCCAAGTATCCCCACCCATGGTGGGGAGGTTGGAGGAGATGAGCTCTGAGGTCCATTGCAACCTAAGCTGTTCTAGGATTCAATCATTGTCATGCCTTAGATGAACTGAAACAGTTCATAAATCTTTCAAAAGACAAAGCCCCACCTTCATTAGGAAGCATGCACTTGGCTCTGGAAGCTTGAGCCAAACTATCAAAGATGCAATCAGAAAGCACTGATGTTTCATCTGACTCAATTGTGGTCCTCAGGTCATTCCAGAAAGGTAAAAAAAAAACAAAACCGACTACTCTGCCATCTCTAGTCTGAGCTTTTGGTGATTTTAGGACAGTGGAATAAATCCATCCCTGATGGAAGTCAGAAGGCAGCTAACTTGTCCAAGTGCATCAATTTCCTTTTAGCTATGTCTGTCCAACCCTCTAAATGTTGTCAGTGTAATTCCACCCTTTGTTCTCCTCTGGAGGATTACCTCCTGTCCCCACATTGGCAAATGAGCTGTCTCAGCTGCCCAAATTATCTCACCTCATGCTCTGAGGAGGCCAGAGGTGTTTCTTTGTCCCATCAGAACTATAACCAGCAACAAACATGAAAAAACACTCTACATTTTCACAAAGTCTTTAGTACTAAAGTCTAACTCCCACTAGTAATTACTTGCAGTAAGGATCACGTCTGTGGAGTTGGCTCCTAACTACTGCCATGACAGAATTGGCTAAAAAGGTCGAATATGAACACTGCTAAAGATGATGCTTGAGACCAAGGTGTGCTCTTGCTAACAGCTGCACTTGAGATTCAAGCACATAACTCTAAGATAACAAACAACCACTTTTGAGACAGAAGGCCAGGACCTGCCTGCTGTTAGAGCACTGATGTCTGGTGTAACAAATGCACACTGTTGTCTGCGTAAACCATCTGGTGATGTCTCACCATGAATTGGATCATGCATGAATCCTGGTAACTGCATGAATCCTGATTCTCTTTCAGCCACAGAACTGGACACCAAGGGAAAGGAATGGGACTTAAATTTTCTCAATTCATTGTATTGCCTCAAAGCTCAGTACAGCCTCCAGACACTGATCATTGTGTAATAACTTGTCTTCATTTTTGCTTTGAACTCACAACAAAGGGGCTAGTTCTGCACTGAGAAGGAATGAAGACAGCTGTAATTTTACACCACCTTTCAGGACTGTACTCAGATTTCATAGCTTTAAGACTGCCTACCAGCTGCTACTCAAACTCCTTCTTCAGAGAGCTCTCGTGGCATTGCACAACTCTCCTCTACACTCACTTTCTACACTAGTTTTTGCAAATGGGATGACAGCCCTGTGCTGTGTATGCAAACCTAAGGATCCATGGATGTTTATGAAAAAAAAAACAAATCTACTGTTGATATAGTATGGTCTAGTGAACCTTAAAGGTCTTGAAGTGCTATGTGATCACCCTTGTGTTTCCTTGTGCTAGGGAAGTGCAAAAGAGCACTCGCTGAGTTTGCGAGGCTGGGCTGTGCTCATCTGTAAATACAACACTTAAAGATGCTGAGCACAAAGAGCTTTCTCTTGGGGAATCCACAGGAACATGTAATTAGCTTGACTTAAAAAGAGGCTGTTTGAAGTTCTGCTGTTTCAATCTTTCTTTAACAGGTCACCAGGAACAAGGATAAATGACTGAGGAAGCTTCTTTTGCTTGTTACTTACTGCATCGACGCACACTGATCTGCCACACAAACTGCAGTGAGACCCAAGGATGAGGAATCTGCTCTTGTCAGGAGTGAAAGGATCCTTCATGACATAGCTATCTTCCAGAATCCTGTAAGAGAGGAATTTCAGCTTTTAAAAGGACAGGTTTCACTGTAGGGGAGAGCTGATATGGGCACACTGTAAACGCTTAAAAGGTGTCAGCTCATTCTACTTGATTGGCTTGGTCTGCACTTTGTATCTGTCTTCCAAAATTAGGGCAACTGGTGATCCTCTCAATGTTACCTTACTCTGTTTTGCTCAGAACTCTACCTTAAAGTACTTCTTTGCCTTCCATTTTGATAGCATGCCTTCAGTACCTTGTCAAGTTATCATTTTAATTGCACAGCTCTTCATTACAAGTTCTCATCCAAAGCTGTGTGCATGTGAGGATAAAATCCAAAGGATTTGTTGCTCTTAGCTTTACAGCACTGACATAACTAAGATTTCCACCTTTTGGAAGTGTGAGCAACTGGCACAGAGCATTGCAATGACCTGAAATATTCTTTGTTTATGTCATAGACTTGCTCCAGGGCATTAAGGGAGTGCTTTTATTAATAATGTGGCAATCTGCTTGGGAAAGACTAAATCTTTATTCCTCCTGGGAGCTGCAGGCAAAGTATTAGAGAAGTCAGCTGGGTGTCTGTCTGCACAGAGCACCCTGCAAGCCTGGCTTATTCTTGGAGTTAAACTTGGATCCTGTATATTTAAAAGATACTCTGTTAACATGTACTGCTTACTCCTTGCCTACACACACACATAGGTGCACATCTCTGAATCACAGAATCATAGAATAAGTCAGAGTTGGAAGGGACCACAAGGATTATCTAGTTCCAATCCCCCTGCCATGGGCAGTGACACCCTACCCTAGATCAGGCTGGCCAAAGCCTCATCCAGCCTGGCCTTAAACACCTCCAGGGATGGGCCTCAACCACCTCTCTGGGCAACCCATTCCAGGGTCTCGCCACGCTCATGCTGAAGAACTTCCTCCTCACGTCCAGTCTGAAATGCATTCCTTTTTCATAAACTGTGGCATCATTAAGGTTGGAAAAGACCTCTAAGATCATCAAGTGCAACGCTCAACCTAACACCACCATGCCCACTAAACCATGTCTCAAAGTGCCATGTCTATCCATTTCTGAATACCCCCAAGAATGCTGACTCCACCACTTCCTTGGGTAACCTGTCCCAATGCTTGACCAGTCTTTTTCAGTAAACACACTTTTCCTGGTATTTCCTTTTTCTCTCCACTGAAAACATAGTGTGGTTTGAGTATTCCACTGTTAGGAAAGATCAAGCATCTCAACCTGGCACATCACCCTGTCACCAAATCTAGTGCACAAAGACTGCATTACCTTTGTAAAGCTCCCCTCGCAAGAGTCTCAGTGCAGTCATCATCAGTGCAGAGACCTGGACATGGTACAAGCTCTCATGCCTGGCATGTGTTCTTGCTGCAGTGCATTTAGGCCACGTGAGTAGGCCAGAAAGCAGGCCAATAAAGAGACTAGGTAAAGCTATTTCTTGTATGTACATACAGAAGTGTTAGGCTTCAGCATTACTCTTTTGCTTCTGGAATCTCAGTAATTCAAGTAAAGCTGATGTGTTAACAGCTGATCTTGGATAGCCTGAAGGTAAGATGCATGTTCAGCTTTAATTTGGACTTTTTAAATAACAGACATGATCAAAGGCAGGCTACTGCTCTGCTGAGTAGCTAAGAGGGAAAACCAGTAGCACTCTGGTGTCTCCATCATAAGAAGGACACACAGCTGTTGGAGCAAGCCCAGGGGAGACCATAAAGATGACACAAGTGCTAGATTGCCTCTGCAATGAGGATAGGTTGAGGGAGCTGGGGTTGTTGGAGAAGACTCAGAAGAGACCTTAGAGCTACCTTCCAGTACATGAAGGGATCCTCCAGGAAGGCTGCAGAGGGACTTTTTCATGAGGGTGTCTAGAGACAGGACAAAGGGGAATGGTTTGAAGTTAAGGAAGAGCAGGGTTAGGCTAGATCTTAGGAAGAAGTTCTTCAGTAGGAGAATGCTGAGACTCTGGAGTAGGCTGCCCAGGGAGGCTTTGGCCGCCTCCTGCATGGGGGTGTTGAAGGCCAGGTTGGATGAGGCCTTGAGCAGCCAAGCCTAGTTGAGAGGCATCTCTGTCCATGGTGGGGAGGCTGGAGTAAAATAGCTCTTCCAACCTAAGCTATTCTATGACTTTATGATTTGGAATGATAAAAATACAGCTGCCTGAGGAAAACAGCTTGGGCAGGTGGTGATCAACAGCTGTTTCCATTTTATTAGAAGCTAAGTAGTCTTAGTGGGGTGAACTGTTGATTACATGGCTTACTTCCAGTTCTGGTGAGCTCCTGACCATGTCTGCCTGTTTGGTTTGTTCACCAGGATGGACTCAGTAGAGCTACCCATAATTTAAAGCTAAGTCTTTATTTTATGGGGAGTTTAATGTCTGTAGTCTTAACTGCACAGTTTCTGGTCAAACTATCCCTGCTTAGAGATGGAGAAGGCTTTGTCTGTGTACTAAATTCCCACACAGTCACATGCTACAACCCACCAAAGAACTAATTCATTCAAAACAAGCGTTGCTGTTCAAAACTCCTCATCCAACAGCTCTGAAAAAAGTATGGATTGAATTCAGGCTGTGTTTACAAGTTAGCCAACTGACACAGCTGTGAGGAAAGGGCTATTCCCAGAAATGCCAGACTGACAGTCAACACTATTCTGGTAAGAAAATAAGGGTATGTGTAAATAGTAGAGTTAGGAAACAGGTTCTAGGCAAATCTTTGCAGACTAGTGAAGCAGGATAGGAAAGTTCATTGTTGTCTTTGCTGTCAATGCTGACAGTTGTTACCCTTTCTTCCCCTTGGAAAAAGAATGGCTTGTTATTAGGCTTATGCAGTGCAGGTCATTCTACAGTACAAGGCTTCTTAGAGTGCTCACAGCACAAATTGAGACTGCAACATGCAAGACTTTACTTACACAAGAGAGTGTGCATTTGGTGGCTTCTGCCCATAGTATGTGTATGGAGCTGTTAAGTCACACAGCTGACAAGTGAACTCTCTGGCAGGCTGAATTTCTTTGGGAGCATCCATCTTTACCTGCAAGAAACACACACCAATTTTTAGCTCCAAAATGCAATACTGGAAACATGCCTGCAGGAAGATTAAAGTGATGTGGGACATCTGGCTATGCAAATTCAAATCCAATGGTAAACTGATTTCTGTAAACCTTCTCTCTCAAATCAAGTTGATTGCCCATGTCCCAGTTAAATTTCTAGCATCCTTAGGTTTGGAATTTGCAGCCTGGGAGCCTAACTATGAAGTCCACCTCTTAATTTGGAACTTGCTCCATGAAAGAATTAAGGTAATAAAACAAGTGGCTGTGATCTAGAAAACCCTTTGCTCAGCTGAACCCTGCACTCCCCAAGCACTTCCCACCACCCTTCTCCCTAACTGCTGTGCAGATTCCTGATCTGGTTCTGCAGTGCCTGCCTCCTTCCACAAACTGCAAATGGAGCCCTCAAAGGCTTTGGGATCCCGCTCAGGAGGCAGGCACCAGAAAGGCAGGTGTTGCAATGACTTAGGTCTTTTTTTTTGCTTCTTGTTTACCTTCTAATAGTGTTTTGGAACCTTAACCCTGGCTACTGAAATGAGGCTGATGTGATCACCTTGTGCCTTGACAGAGCATGCCTATTCCAGATGCACAGGACAGAGGGGAAGCTAGCTTTTAAAGAAGTTTAGATCCTCAAACAGGCAGAAGAGGAAAAATCTGTTTTAACCTCATGGAGGATTCCCCTCTACTTCTATAAATCAGGGAATCTGAACATAGGAAAGCCATTGTCCAGATGTCTGACAAATTCAGTCACCCATGACAGAGGTGTAGCTAAGGGTGTCAAGATATAAAAGATGGGAAAGCCATCACAGAATCACAAAACATTAGGGGTTGGAAGTGACCTCAAAAGATCATCCAGTCTAACCTCCTGCCAGCACAGGATCACCTAGGGCATGCCACGCAGGAACACATGCACATGGGTTTGGAATGTCTCCAGAGAACAAGACTCCATAACCTCTCTGGAGTTATCAAACAAACTCTCTGGAGTTATCAAACTGCTCCAGTGTTTTGATGCTTTAGGGCTTCCAAGATGTTTAAAATCTTGGCTATTGACTTAGATTTGGGAGCTTACCCTTCATTAACACCACTTTAGCTGAGAGTTATCCCCTGAGTTTTTTCAGAAAGAATGTCCAAGCAAGGATGCTTTTAGGAGTGATTTTGCTATGTATGCATGATCAGATTAAACACAGCTAACCACATACAGGGCCAAAAAATTGCAGCAGTCCATGAATGCAATGTCACCACTTGTTTGTGTGCTGGGTACCTTCACTCACCTGCACCATTTTCATTTTCACCTTGCACTCAGTAACAGAACTCAAGCTTTTAGCTAAAATCCCTCACACTTTCCAGGGCAGGTAGTTTTCTGCTGCAAATCTATTAGGTTTTTTTAAGTGATGGAGAGCTGACATCAAGCTGGCAGGAAGGTGAGCACTAGGGACTAGGATTTGGGCAGTATCTCAGCAGTCACGTTGCTCACGGTTGAGTGGAGCTACAGCCTGCCAAAGGACAGCAGGCTGTTCCCACTTTTCTAGCTTTGCAGCCATACCCTGGCTGTTGGAGCGGTGCAGAGAAGGGGCACAAAGATAATCTAAGGGCTGGAGCACCTCTGCTGTGAGGATAGACTGAGGGAGCTAGGATTGTTCAGCCTGGAGAAGACTCTGGGGGCACCTTAGAGCTGCCTTTCAATATCCGAAACGATTCTACAGAAGGCTGCAGAGGGACTTTTCATGAGGGTGTCTAGCAACAGGACAAAGTGGTGCAGTGTCAAACTGGATCTTAGGAAGAAGTTCTTCAGTAGGAGGGTGCTGAGACTCTGGAATAGGCTGCCCAGGGAGATTGTGGATGTCTCTTTCCCAGAAGGTGTTGAAGGCCAGGCTGGATGAGGCCTGAGCAGCTGAGTCTAGCTGAGAGGTGTCCCCACCCATGGTGAGGAGGTTGGAGTAGATGAGCACTGAGGTTCCTTCCAACCTGAGCCACTGTAGGATTCTGCTGATGGTTCTATGATTCCCCTGCAGAGATGATTAAGTTCACTTAGGCTCCATCTCTGTGTTTTAGCTCAGCTCACAGACCTTCTTTGGAAATAAACTGCCTGACTGTCCCCACTTATGCCACTTAGTTTTCATCTTGGAGCAGTCTAACAGCACACAAACCAGACAGTTTTAGGTGAAACTAAACTGAAAGATGTGCTCCAGAAGCACACCTAATATGCTCTAACATGACTGCCCAACTACTAGCCATAGAGCCTACAGGCTAGGAACAGAGATAATCTGAAATGTGATAGAGAGAGTGGGCAGCAGGTATTCAAAATTAAACACCATGCTCTGTGGTTTCACTCTTACTGCATCACATGAGTTACTACTGTAGTAACAAAGAAAAAAATACTTATTTTTCCTTTTTTTTCCCTTTCTTCTGTGTGTCTTTTTTAACCTTTGTTCCTGTCTTGCAGAGGAATCCCAGAACTGCTAATGGTAGTACAAGGTTAGAAAAGTTAGAGGCAGAACTGCAGACCCAAGAGAAAGGGAAGGCTGAGATGAAGGACCTGTATTTCCCTCTTTAATGACAGTAAGTTATTTCTGCTCAGCCTGAGTGGTGAAACTGGATCCTCAGAGACATATGCTGCAAAGGTGAATTAGGGGCAAGGTGAAACAGAGTTGTGACAACTTGTCACCTGATGTTCCAAAAGACTGGGGAGCCCTAAGATCCTCAGAAGTTACAAAGGCTTTGTCACAGCCACCCAGTTCAGAAAGCCCTAGGCTGTTAAATCCTGACACTGAATTTTGGGGATCATGTGCCTTAAGCCATCATTCCTTCTCCACCAGCCTTTTCACTGCCATTCCTGGCATTTCAGTAGTACAGGGAGGTCTTCAAATGTAACACACAGAGGGCTGGATGCTGGTTTGATAAATCAAACTTGGAAATACTTTAGGCAACTACATTTATTCAGGGAGTGATGTAACCCTTACATAGCGTGGATTTTTCCTTACCTCCCAGGGATGCTTGAGAATTTAACTCTTACTTTCAGATTTTCCAGTTAGATAAAAGGCACATGTTGCCTATTTCTCCCTGGATATTAAAAGTGGGATTCTTGAAATTACACACAAATTCAACTAAGTGTGCTTTTTGAAACCTGCATTTTAGGATTACCAGATAACCAGATACCCCCACATATCTAAACTTACCTTTTCTGGAGGTAGTCAGAAGCAATACTAAAACACCCACCTGCCTGAATGAGACTATCCAGAACACTGAATGCAGTATTTTGTGACCAATCTTTTATTTAAAATGGGAAACCTTTAACCCCAGAGACAAGAGTATGTAAAGTCATTTGACTCAAATAAACATGACTATCATGGTGGTCATTTCTTTAAAATAATGCAAAACACTAAAAGCAACAACAACAGCAAAAAAAAAAACAAAACCCAGCATTTATGGCAGGATCACAGACTTAGGAATGAATGTGTCCTGATTCTAAGTCAAAAGAACAGCCCTGGATTCAGAGCTGACATATGTTAGGTATAGAAACACCTGCTCTCTTACAGACTGTTGGCATGTAGAACAGATTCTGCTCAGTGACTACCAGTGGGAAGGAATGATATCTATGTACAAACTGTGTTGGCTATGGCAGTTGAAAAGCATATGATCCTGCCAGCATGGCACAGATGAATTTAGGATGCTTTCCATTTCACTCCCAGCTTACAAGTCACTGCTATCAGCTGTACCAAGTTTTATTTCATTGGGAACATTGTTTTTCCTGAGAGCTTGTCTACACAGCAGCACTTGGGAAAGTTATGGTGCAGAGTGAATCGTCACATTCAGAAGTAAAGTTTGCTGTAGAACAAAGTAATTTTCCTTATGAAGAAATTTAATTGCAATGTAATAAGCTTTTTAGTTTATGTCCAACCCTCTGCAGTCAGCAGGGGCATCCTCAACTAGATCAGGTAGCCCAGAATCTTGGTAAGCCTGACCTTGAATATCTCCAGGGATGTGGCCTCAACTACCTCTCTTATCATTGCTTTTCTGACAACACAGCTACCCACAGGTGCTGGATTATGAAGCAAACACTGAACCAGCATGCTCAGCAGAAACCTGCCAAGTCAAGCCCAGAATGCTGCAGGACATGTGTGAGGTTGGCCCATGTGTCATGGCAAAAGGTAAGGCACAGAGATTTGGATACCATACTAAGGAGATAATTGCAAGAAAAGAAAGGTGCATGTTAGATGGTACTAGGAGGGTGCTTCTCCGTGTAATCTATGACTTGCAAATTATATGGATGTGGGGGAATGGCCAGCTGGTCTTCAGAGGTCCCTTCCAACACCTGCCATGGCTCTCAGTGCAGTTCCCTAGGGGCTCCTCAAAACTTCAGGGCAGTTCTCAGAGCATTCTGTTAACAAGCCTGGAACGTATGCCAGAAATAATACATCAGCACTAAATTGCCAGGGTTAGTGACAAAGCAGTGGCATAGACAAGTAATCTGATTTTCTGTGCTTCAAACCTCATTTGTACAAGTCTTTACAATGCATTGGTCAAGCCCCTTTTATATACTCCACAGGAGTATTTCTGAGTTGCTGATAAGCTAGAGAAACTATACAGGAACCCAAGTGCCTACAAAGAGACTCAGACTTTGATTTGCAAGGCTGTTGGATAAAATCAACACCAACACACCTTTAATCTTCTCCAGTTAAACACTGGTTTCTTCCAAGTGCCAAGATTTTCTTGCCATATCCACTGTTGATGACAATGACCTATGAAAATAGTGACAGCTTGATTCTCTACAGGAAGGAGTGCTCTCTAACAGAAGGGTAGGAGCCACTGAATTCATAGCCTGGCACATGCCAAGCTATTTTGCCAGTATTTGGTGTGACATACATTTAAACACATTTCAGCACCAGGAATGCATTCACCCCCTTTGGAAAAAATCTGTTGCTTAATTCACATAAGAGAACAACAGAACCTTCTTACTTGCTAGTTAAACCCCAGGTGAGCAACTCTCTCCCTCCAGTTCCTTCATGCCATTGCCCTGAAGGTACATTTAGGTCAGCTGCTGGCTGTCTCTCTGCTTGCTCTTTGAGTTGACTTACCTTGTGTTCCTAGATCAGGAACACAATTTCACCAAGCCTTATCCCTTCTCCCAAAGATCACTTGATTGAATTAAATCCTGACTGTAGCAACGTCTCCTTTCAGGCTGCAGCAAGGATAGGACTGCATTAGTATTGCTAGGTTTACTTTGCTCTGAAAGAACTGAGATCACTGCAGCACGCAGGCTTCCCTTTAGGCACGGGGCACGTGGCAGATTCCACAATGTTTTTTTTAAGGAATTGCCCACAGCAGTAGGATAAATGGCCTAGGTGATCGCAGATGTGAAACTCAACTGCTGTAGGAAAGACAGAAGGAATGCAGGAATGTCAGAATAAAGACAGGAGGAATACAGAGAACCAAATCAAAACCATTCCTTAGGTAAAAAGGTTTTACGAACACAAGACAAATCTCAAGAAGGCATCTATTAATATGATAGATGATTTAACAAACTGAGAAACCAACACCTCACAAAAGTCTACCCCAAGTACTCCTTCCTTGCATACGGCAGCTAGCCGACTCTGAATCAGGCAGCATTTGGTAAGAATCCCAAACGAGGTAAGGATTGAACAGCTTCACATGAGAATGCTGACATCTAGGTAACCGGGACATAGCACTGCCCTCTAGCGGACACACAGCACCAGTCCACTGTCACCAGCTGCAGGGAATTCTGCTTTCGGCACCTGAGCTGGTGGAGTGACTCAACAAAACCCCAGCGAAGTGCATCTCATAGTAAGAGCGATAGAACAAAATAAAAGCAAGCTGCCCATGCATGCATGGTAGAGGCCTCCTCCCTGGGGGTGTTGCAGGCCAGGTTCGGTGATGTCTTGTACAGCCGAGTCTAGTTGAGAAGTGTCCCTGCCCATGGTGGAGAGGTTGGAGTAGATGATGTCTGAAGTCCCTTCCAACCTGAGCCATTCTAGGATTCTACGCCTGGCTGCAGAGGCACAGCAAATACTGGAGCTCCTTACTGTGTAAGAGAATGAACAAACCTGACAGTGAAGGCAGAACTACAGTGTCATTAGTTCTGTCTTTCCTTTTCCCCAGAATTAATCTATGCTCATATCTGGTTTTCTGCTCCATCTCCCTCACTGCTCTTTTTTGTCCTCTTCCACAAGGCTTTCCTAAGCAGAGTACAAACGTTATGACATCATCATCATCCGTGATGCCATTCTAACGTTCTGTATGTAAAACAGAAATTAAAGGAAGGCAATGGAGGCTTGTTGCTCCTCTCCCAGCAGTTATAAGGTCTTACTGGAGAGGAGGTGACATAGGACACCCAAACACTGGAAGCAAGTATCAGTTCTGGATTAGTTACTCCTTGTCAAAATGAGAAAACCAGACCTAAGGGCTGATTTAGTTAAATCTCCTCACTGGTACAGCCACAATAAATAAGCTTGCTGTAGTCATAAGTTACCCCCACACACCCTGAACTGAGTTTGTCTTCCTTCCACACTGTACTTCCTTGTTATAGCTTTGTTAAATTAATATCCATAGCAGGGAAGAATAAGTTAGTAAGGTTCTATGAATATGTAAGTGATGATGACTCCTTTTAAGTTGTCCTTTAAGAAAAGTTATGGAGGGCCATACATTTACCACTTAGAAGTATTAGCTTGGTCAAGCACAATCTAAATTTAATGAAACACTTTCCAACAGAGTGCAAAAATAGGAACATCAAGATTTGGTGGGAATACAGGAGGAGAGGCTAACAGAGTGTTTCAAGAAATACAATACTGCAACTTGACAAAATCCTGGAAGAAATAAATACAGCTTCAGTCATTTATCTCCCTGGAGAAAGGTTAGTACTGTAAGGAAATACTCAGCCTTCACTATGTGGGGCTGCATGTTACAGTGTCCTTGCTGTGACAGCCCATGACTGCTTCCCCCTGTGACCAGCAAGGCACTGAGTGTTAATATCCTGGGGGAAGAGAATTCTTCCTGGCAACATGTGACTGAGCCTCTCAGTTCATTAGGCCTGAGCTCAAGGAGAGCACTCCATAATGAAATACAGCAAAACCTTCAAAGTGTAAAGCAACACAAAAAACTACTGGAGGGGCAGGAAGAATGGGGTAAAGAGAGAGAGCTTCCCAAAAGCCCAAGAATAAAGAATCCTATAATCAGGTGAGAAAAGACCCTTGAGATGATCAGGTCCAACCATTAAGCCTACTCTACCAAGGTCACCACTAAACCACAGTGTTAAATGCCACATCTAAATGACCTTTAAACACTTCCAGGGATGGTAACTCCACCACCTCTTTGGGCAGCTTCTTCCAATGCTTGATCACTCTTGCAGTAAAAACATTTGTCCTAATGTCCAGCCTAAACCTCCCCTGGTGCAGCTTGAGACTGTTGCCTCTTGTCCTGTCACTAATTACCTGTGAGAAGAGATTAGCCCTTACCACTGTTGTCCTTTCAGGTAGCTGTGGAGGGAAATACCTGTCTATACTATATCTACAACTTTCTCATGCTCACAGCTCCAAACACCTCCTTACAGACATGCTCTTTTCCTCTCTAAGACATGTTACTTGAATTTTATTATATCAGCTGTTGTGAATAGTGAGCAACACCAATAAAAGGTGTTTCCAGCATGCCTGATAAAGCAAAGAACTGCACTGTCACTCAATCCTAAAAATTTTCTTTTCTAGGGCACTTACTGAGAAATATTATCACAAGAATGGACAAACAGGTGCCTTGTTTCATACCTTCCTACTGAGGTCATTTGGGATTTGCCCCTTTGATTACAGCTTACAGAGGAAATTAGTCCTTCAGCCACAGATTAGCAGCTTCTAGGCTTCCTTACTTGCACATATGGTAAATTCATGTTTTCTAGCCATACAGCAAGATGAAATAATGTGAATTTTCCACATTTTCAGGTTAGTCTCATTGCTCCTCTCAGAAAGATTTTTGCTTCCTAATCAGCACTTGCATTGCTTTGCCTAAAAAATATTGTTACTAAGCCTGAACTTTCTAAACACCTGATGCTCTCATCAAATGGCTATAAAGGCCCATATAAAACAATAATGCTTCCATAACTTTCTGTAGGACAGAGAGAAATAATCACAGAGGATTAGGACTTTGAAGGGACCTCGAAAGATCATCCAATCCAACTCCTCTGCCAGACCAGGATTACCTAGAGTTGGTCCCTCAGGAATGCATCCAGGTGGGTTTGGAGCATCTCCAGAGAAGAGTCCACAACCTCTCTGGGCAGCCTGTTCCAGGGCTCCATCACCCTCACAGTAAGTTTTTCCTTATGTTTATGTGTCTTTATACAGCTGGAGACATGTTTTACTACACACAGACAGGCAACTTCTTTTGTGCGTGCTCTGTAGTTTGCACAGCCCATTCCCCAGAGCGTGTGTGTATGCTTATGCTTTTTCAGTCCAGAAGTTACTTTTGGACAAATACTACTCTGTTCATCACAGATCAAACAGGAGGAAGGCAGGTTTCTCACGTGACAAGTGTAATCATGGGTGGGGATGTGCGGATCGTGGAATTGCACTATGGTTCCTTTTACTTGGCCAGTAAAGAGAAAACAAAGCGCAGGTAAAAAATGCTTTCACCAGGCAGAGGAAAAGAGCAGAACACAACACACACCGACTCCCTCTTGATATATCCTGGCCTAGAGCAAAGAAACTCAAAGAACCCCAAACCATTGCAATCACTTAGGTAACTATTTTCCTTAATCCAAATCTCAGGTTTCTGTTTATCAATTGAGATTTTTGGGGCTGTTTCCAGGAGTTTTCCGGTGTATTGATTTTCTGGCCAATAAAAGCACTGCTTTAGCAAACAGGCCAATGCAAAGGTAAGGCACAGCCTAGAAAACTTAGCATCTCAAGAATCTTGGGTAGTAGGTCCCCATTACAAGCCAGTTTAACAGCAGAATAGAAATCTTCTCCTACCGTTATCATCAAACAAAAACCTTCTTTAGTCTGAGTACCTTTGGGCAACTCTAGATTGCTATGTCTGTGCATAGTAAAACTTAAGAATCAACCAGATTGGAAGAGACCTCCAAGATCATCCAGTCCAACCTATCACTCAGCCCTGTCCATTCAACTTGACCATGGCACTAAGCGCCTCATCCAGCCCTTTCTTCAACACCTCTAGGGACAGTGACTCCACCACCTCCCTGGGCAGCCCATTCCAATGCCAATCACTCTCTCTGCCAACAACTTCCTCCTAACATCCAGCCTAGACCTCCCCTGGCACAACCTGAGACTCTGTCCCCTTGTTCTGTTGCTGTTTTGCCTAGCAGAAGAGACCAAACCCCACCCCTGGTCACAGCCTCCCTTCAAGTAGTTGTAGACAGCAATGAGGTCAGCCCTGAGCCTCCTCCAGGCTGCACACCCCCAGCTCCCTCAGCCTCTCCTCAACAGGGCTGTGGTCCAGACCTCTCACCAGATTCATTGCTCTTCTCTGGACATGTTCCCGTACCTCAACATCTCTCTTGAATTGAGGAGCCCAGAACTGGACACAGCACTCAAGGTGTGGCCTGACCAGTGCTGAGTACAGGGGAAGAATAACCTCCCTTGTCCTACTGGCCACACTCTTCCTGATAGAGGCCAGGATGCCATTGCCCCACTGCTGGCTCATGTTCAGCTACTATCCACCAGCACCCCCAGATCCTCCACTGTTCTTGGTGTAACTTTTTCGTATCTGTAGAGATCATAGCTATACATCTTGACTCTCTTTGAGGCAAGGCATAATGTGTGACAACATAGAAAATAATGCTCTGGTTATAGTTATGTAAGTATACTCAGCCTAGCAAACTTCTCCCTTTATACATGCGAAACAAAGGCATGAGATAAACATTTTTTTGCATGGATTCCAGAAGCATAAAGGTCTTAAGATTTGTTTACATCAAAGATACTATTTCAATTGTAGAGGTATAGCCAAAGAGGACTAATATTTTTATGTTACCATTAGTTATGCTGACAGAAAGAGGTGTATATCAATGCAACTTCTAAGCTATACCAATTAAAGGAAATTAATCAGCATATGGTGGTTTTGCCCTGGGATGCTTCTAGTTGCCCCTCCGTGGTAGCATATTGGTAATACTGCAGTAGACTTTAAACTTTTCTCACTCTATGCAAAGCAGGAGTTTGAATTCTGGTCTCCCACCTCTCCAAAAGGCTTCGTCTAGTTGCTGTCTTCCGTGACGGAGAAGCACTGCGCTATGCCTCTGCAGTAGCACAAGGACCGGCCTGGGCCCTGGCCTAAGGAGGACTACGGCCACCTATCTTCAGAGGAATTCCGGCTGGTAAGGAGAAAAGAAACACCTTTTTCAGGTCCCAGACACGCATTTTGCTGAAGATAGCTCAAAGATTGATTCCTTTCGTTATTTTAGCGGCAGCCGTTCCCAGGCAGCTCGAGTTTAACCGCGCAGTCTGCTGCTCAAAGGGCCTGGCCTCCAGCCCCGTTCCCCGCGGGCAGGTAAGCCGCAGGCTGCTCCTGCCCTGGCGGCGCAGCACAGCCCAGCCCCCGATTGCCGACCACCCCGAACCGCGCGGCACCCACCAAAGCGGCGGCGGCGGCGGCGGCCACGCGTGGCGACCGACGGCCTGGCACTCGCCACTTCCTGCTTCCCTGCTCTGACGCGACGGCCTCGAGTCCCCGAGCCGCTCCTCCTTAAAGGGCCAGCGCCACAGGATCCGGGGAGCCTCTTTCCTGGTGAAGTGGGGCGCCCAGGTGGCGGCACCGAGGTCTGCCTTGGGGGCAGGCGGTCACTGGACCTGCGGTGTGCAAAAGCAGATCAACACACAGAGGTGAGGCTTTTGGGTTATTCCAGGTCTGCACAGAAGGAGCTGCTAGGTGGTGATTCTTCAAAGCTGGCACACCGGCTAGCTTATACAGGAAAATATGTTCGCTGTGCCTCAAGCCAGCGCTTGCCAACCAGCCACTGCTTGGTTTCTTTCTTCGTGTTAAAGATACAGCTACCCCTGAATTCATGCTCCAGAGAGTGCTTACAGGGGTAGGAGACTCCTGGAGGGAGGAGATGAGGAGATGTGGGTTTTCACATTATAATGGTATTATAAACCTCTCCTGGCACAACTCAAAGCCATTTCCTCTTGCCCTATCAATAGTTACTTAGGAAAAGATATCTACCCCCACCTAACTGCAAACTCCTCTAGGTAGCTGTAGATAAGGAGAGGGCATCTCCTCGGCTTTCATGTCTCCAGACTAAACAACCCCACTTCCTTCATCCACTCCTCAGAATACCTCCAGACCCTTCATCAGCTTTGCTGCCCTTCTCTGAACCTGCTCCAGCACCTCAATGTCTCATCCTGTACTGCCCAAAACTGAACTCAGTACTCAAGCCGCATCCTCCCCCATGCCAAGTACAGCAACATGCACAATCACTGCCCTGCTCCTGCTGGACCCGCTAATTTTGAGACAGGCCAAGATGCTGTGTGCTGCCTTAGCCACCTGGGCACACTGCTGGCTTATGTCCTCCAGGTCCTTTTCTGTCAGGCAACTTTCCAGCCACTCTGACCAAGTTCATAGCATTGCTTGGGGTCACTGTAATCCAAATGCAGGACCCAGCACTTGGCCGTGTTAACACCACATGCAGCTGACCTCAGCCCATTGATCCACTCTGTCCAGATCCCTCTGCAAAGCCTTCCTGCCCTCAAGCAGATCAGTTTGGTGTCATCTGCAAACTTGCTGAGAGAGCACTCCTTCATCCATGTAATTGATAAAGGTATTCAACAGGGTTGTACAACAGTGTTCCCCAAGGTTCAATACTGGGGGCTGTTCTCTAATGTCTTTATTAATGATCTGTGTGAGGGGATTGAGTGCACCCTTAGTAAGTCTGCAGGTGATACCAAGCTGGATGGGTGGATCTGCTGGAGGGCAGGGAAGCTTTAGAGCAGGATCTGGACAGGTTAGATCGATGGGCCAGGGTTGACTGTATGAAGTTCAACAAGGCCAAGTGCCAGGTCCTGCACTTGGGTCACAATAACCCCGTGGTAAGTGTTCTGAAGCACTCCACATTCCGTTGTTCTCCTCCCCTCAACCCCGTGGGTTTGAATGGGGAGGAGAAGGCGACACGAAAACTGCTTTACCCCCACCCACCCTTCAGGCTTGTAAGGGGAACAGCAGGAGTCCCCTTTCCACACATGTATTGACTCCTCTGGAAGCCTGCACTCGAATCAGGCTGGTGATTGGCTGGGTTTTCGTGCCCATATAAAATGGCAAACGGACACTTTGTCTAGAAAAAGCATAAAGAGAGCAAGGGAGAAGGCATGAGGGGGTTCCCAACTTGAAAGAGCTCCTGCCAGGACAGGTTCCTGCCGTGACAGAATTCCTGTTTTGGACCGTTCCTGCTTTTGGAGGGCTCCTACCTTTTGCACAGCTCTCTGTTTTACACCATCCCTGCCTTTGGATGGTTCTCCCCACTTTTGCATCATTCTGTGCAGATTTGCAAGCTTGGCAAGTCCTGGGGTCCATTTGAGAGAGCTGCCGGTGGCACCCAAACCCAGTTGCTCTCTGACCATACTGCAGCCTTGATTTTCTGGCTGCTATTCTGAACTGGGGAGACCCTAATAGTTTGGCTCTCCCCTGCCGCTTTGAGGCAGTGTCACTTCCACAAATCCCTGTCTTGTGGCAGCTGTATCTCAAGACATTGCTGAGTTTGGCAGCTTTGCCAGTCGCCTTGGGCTTCTGCCTTGTGGATCCAGACTACTGGATATTGCTTGCAGTGTCAAAAGGCAGCCAAGCCACAGAGAAATCCAGCAAGGGATCATTGCTGAATACCTATCTGGCCTCTGTGAGTAAAGCCTGCTGTTCCCTCAGTTCTCTGCTCAGCCTGATTGCTAGTAGGGTAAAGCTGTATTTATAGCTTAGCCTTTTCCACTTCCTAAATCTCTACATTTGTCCATAACATCCTTTGAAGAATTCCAGATCGAATTAGAATCTGTAAATAAACCTAAGCTAGTTTTGTATCTAGTTTAGGGGCAGGGTTTTGGGGAAAATAAAATAACTCTATTTTTATAATTCCTGACTCAGCCACATTAATTCCCTGCCTCCATGACAGTAAGATACAGATTTGAGGATGTGTGGTTGTAAAGCTGCACCTCACTTCTCTTCCTTTGCTGCTAGGATGGGAGTGAGTGAGCAGCTGGGTGGGGGCTTACCTGCCAGCCAATCAATTCCCTGAATCCTGACGGCCCAATACCACTGAAACTGATGCAAGACAGTCTGGAGGAAATTTTACAATCATTAGTAAGGAGTTGGATGTTAAAAACATCTTAGAAGTCAATTATTTATAAACATTTATTTGAAATGCAAATATTACAGTGAAGATGGTCTTGCATACAAGAGCTTTCTTCGCTTACATGACAAAATAATCAAAACATTCCCCATTTCTTTATCTGTTCTTGAACCTCAAATGGTGCTGATGTCTTCTCTCAGGATGCCCATGGAGTATGTTGTGAAAACTATCAGGCTTGCAGGTTTTGGATGTTGTACATTTCAGAAGAGAAAACATTTTTCTGAGCCTTTGCAATAAATAAGTGGCCACTTGTGCTTCATCAGATGGTTCTGCATGTAACTGTTTGTTCATATCTCCATAGGCAGACATAATGACAACTTGGAAGAGATGAATCAAGACACAGATCATCACTAACATGAAAGAGGCTAGGAAAAGAGTACCCACCAACCTGTTGGATGAAAAGGAGGTGTCTCTGAAAGCTGAGGCACAGTAAGAGAGTATGGTCTGAGCAGAATGAATCACGCTATTGTACTTCCGTTCATGCTGCCCAAACACAAGGTAGCCAAACAGCATAAAAGCAGAGAAGTACACCAGCATCATGAAGGCCACTGAGGAGATTCCAGGAAGGGCTACCAAGATGGATCTTTGTACCAGGCGCACGTCATAAAACAACTGAAAATATTTTAGAGTCTTCAAAATGGTAAGAAATCCTAAGAAGCCCATAGAAATCCTTAAAATCTGATCTAAATGAGAAACTGCATGAAAATGAATGAAATCGTTTGGGTGAAGTAAGTAAAAATGCACTATATCTGCTCCCATCTTAAACTTGATGGCCTTTAAGAGGACAAAAAGGAGGAATGTTGATTTTAAGCCAAGGTTGATTATGTTGGAGATGTTTTTAATATAATCTTTTTTCTCTCGGTATATGGTGTGAAGCTCCTCTGCAATGTAAATGAATAGAAAGGCAAGAACAACTGCAAACAAAATCATTTGGGCTTTAGTTTGCTCTTGGAGAATGGGGAGTGCAAAAGAGTGCACTGCCAGACTTGGCTTTATGATCCCAAAATGAGACAGTTCAAATATGATCGAGATGGTGCAAAAGAGGTCTGCATCTGAGTTAAATGTAGTTAATTCAACAATCACAGCCCATGTCTTGTCATCGAGCCAGTAGCTCTCTTGTAGAGTGTTCAGCCTTGTTGTTGAATTAGGACTTCTTTCAGTGGGGAAAAAGTAAAACGTGTATCCTGCTGGTCCATATGTGTGCAGATTTCCATAGGAATAATACATCCACTGGGTCCTGTTTTGCTGGTAAGTGAACCCATCATAACTGCTGGCATCCTTGGGAACGGACTGGTTGGCAGCCTTTGTCCAAGTGCCAGCATAGTCCCCTTCCTCTGGGATGTCACTACCATAGACGTGAAGACAGTGGCTCTTACTAATCACTGACTGACTTACAGAGCCTTGAGGATGAAAACATTTCTTCTTAGTATCTTTAGCCCGCACTTGCCTCATCCTAGGCAAACCAAGGATTTTAGACCATCTCTCAGAAAGAAAGGTTGGCTGAATATCACTGTGGATCAAAGGCAAGAATGAGTTTTTCACCCACTTGTAGATATCTTCCAGCTTACCTACACTGGAGAGTCCTGGGGAGAATTGGTTGTGAATGAATCGATTGTAGTGGAAACTATCAACGTTCTCATTAGAATATACAAGGTAAAAGAACAGTGTTAGAAAGACAAAGTGACTGATCAAACCTTTTATGAAAATAAATGCCTTAGCTTTAATTTGTGCCCTTTTCAGCATATTTTCCATTTCATCAGCTTCTAAAGGCTTATAGTACTTGGTGCATCTGATTTCAGCAAGTCTCAAGTGCATCTCTCTCATCTCATCAGCACTCATCGTTTCTTTAGCCAGCTTAACCTCAAAATACTTTTCCTGACTTAACCATGTGATATTTTCACAGGATTTTGGACAAATTGTACTCATAGCTGAGAAAAATGTGATTTTTAGAAAGGAAAGGAAGAACACATTCTCAATAAATGACATTATAGATGCTAAAAGCCACTCTAGGGAAGTCTGATAACCATAAGACAAACCATATAACACAATGAAAAAAGAAGACACCCCAGTGACAGCTGTAACCAGTGCCCATGAGAGACAGGTGTGCCACCGACAAAAAAATAGGTGCAGTCTCTGGAGAAAGGGTGTGGGAGCAGAGCTTAGTGGTTTCCTTCCTTTCTGGAAGTTATCCCCTTCTCTTGCATAATTATTACTGGAGTTGGAATCTGATGGTGTCCTTCTCTGGGAAGGTTTAGCTATTGGAAGAGAATTTGTGTTTGTCTTCTGCTCCTCTGTTACAATGACATTTGCGTCTCTTTCAGAAATGATACAATTATTCCAATGTGGAGGACCTAACTTGCTTCTCGTGTTTCTGGAATGTGGAGGGCTCTGTGATTTGCTCAGACCAGGAAAGTTCTCCAAGGGATTCATATTCTTTGATTGTGCTGAAGTTTCTGAAAGGTGCGTTTTTTGTGGTGGTTCCTTCTGGTTCTTAAGATTTCCAGATGGCAGGAGTGAACTTGGGTTTAGGTCTGTCTGATTCACACCAGGAGGAGAAGGGTCCTTCTGGGGATGCTTAAATAAGGCAATTATAAGGATTTCCACAGGTAGAGTAATCAAAGCACACTCGATTCCTACTATTATTGATCTCATAAAATTCAGGTGTACTGAGGATTCTTCACTCTCGTGAGCATTAAAGAACATAATGTTTACAAACAAGTTTAATAATAGTATTGCTAAACAGGAAGACAACCTTTGGAGTCTGCTGAAAGTGCCAGTGGGAACACGAATGAAAACGGAGAGCCACAGATGGCCCTCTGTCAGGCTTCTGACAAGATTAATTAAAAAATAGTCGGTTCTGTGCAGCGGTGCCTTGGGATTTGTGACAGAAAATGATCTTTCTAGTAACTGATCACCCTTGTCAAGGGAAAACCATTTCCGGCACATGAAGAACCAGGTCTTCCTGGTGGATGTATTCTCAACTTCAGCTCTGCTTAAGAACCAGCCTGGAGATGAGCCCTTGTTGTTGTGCCAGGTTTTGAGAATGGAAATGTCTCCCAAATCTTCCTTAGTAGTTAACAGAAAGCAATCAATGCTTGCTTGTCGGAAAGATGGAAAATATGGGTGCTGTAAGCAATGAACGTCGCTCTTGCCATTCACGCCAAAGAGCTGAAGAAAGACATCTGCTGTAGTTCCAGCTCCACAGCGACTGCCTGTGTATAAAGTGACCAAATACCTGACTTTGTCAAAAGGGTCATTGTCTGACAGGACTATAACCTTGCCTTCGTTGGCCCTGTCAGCCCTGTCTTTTCTCGTGGCCCAGACGGCCAAAAGAGAGTAGATGGCAAAAATGAAGAGAACTGTTAAGAGGGTCACTGGGTTATTATGTATGTCTGCTATCAGAACTTTCCCCAGATCTATCGTGTTGGGGGCAACTATTACTTTGGCTGTCAGGAATCTGATACTAGATGTGGATATATTCAACACAGAGCGGGCCACCCCTCTTCTGTGCCTGTGCTGCAGATTGCAGATACAATGCACCCTCTGCCAGTTGGTCAAGGGGCCAAGCCTGCATGTGTCTTGCCTCCACAGACTTTGAACGTTATCCAGAAATAAGCACTGATCGCTAAAGATGTGAATGCTCACCAGGCTTTTGGTTTTAGAGCTCACAACATAAGGTGTCTGCAGGACAATGGAGACATTATGAGCCTCTCTACTGCTTCCTTGAGCTGTAGCTCTCAGCAGTGACTCTGGGAGGCAGATAATATAGGGAGCCTTAATGTTGCAGTCAGTGCTAGCTGTGTTTGCCACTGTTGACTTGTTATGAAAAGCTTCAAACGAGGCTATGGGCTGAGCATGAGTGATGTTAGTGCCTGTAAATACTAGCACCTTGAAAGTAACTTTTAAATTGGTCAGGATCTGGAGGTATGTGGTTGTGGTATTTCTGTTGACTTCCAAACTAAATCCTCCAGTTGTGTGAGCTTGCGTTTTGCCAGGTCCTATTGCTAACTGAAAAGTTGAAGATTCCTTACCTTTTCTAGCAATAATAATTTCTGCTTTTTCAGGCATGATCCCTAGCAGATGTCCATTAGCCTTGGTCTCTGCCATTTTAAATCCCATGACCATTGTTGTGATTTCCGATGTATAACCTAACCAAGGGAAAGGATTGTCTTCAAACTCAAAAAGGGCAGTGGAAATCACAGCATCAGGGGACAACCCTGAATAATTGCCCTTTTTTAGTAATGGATAAAAGCAGTTCCTGCAGTGGTCTCTGGCAGAGAAAGCACTTGTAATGTTCCAGGCTTCATCTTTTTTCAGAGTGATATTCCACTTTTTTGTTTCCATTAAAGTGTCTATTTCTCCAGGCACTTTGCCCTGGAAAACTATCTCCGTTAAATTTTCTGTGATGGACACAATTTGTTTAACTCCATTTACGTTGACACTCCTGTGATACAGGAGAGCAGCTCTCAGGACATTGGACAAGCAACTCAGTATTCCACTGGTTTGAATTTCTGCTTCCTCGGACCAATGGCTCTCATGCCTCCTTATCTTCAGCACTTCTGTTGCTTCTCCCAGTTTCCTAATGGCAAAGTCTTGTGATCTGCGTGTCACTTCATCAGGTTCCTCTGTGGCCTGACAAATAGAAGCAACTACTTGGTTGACTTCCATTGTGCTGTCAACTGAAATGTCCAGGGCTGTTTTAATCAGGTTTTCTCTAAACTGAGCCTTAGGGAGATGGAGATTTGGTGCGGCTTTAATGTAGTTTAAGAGTGAGGCTGCCAGGTAAGTCAAATAACCTGCACTAAAATAATCACCAGTCTGAAGATAAGATGCCATCTGCTTGTTTAAACTGCTCACTGAAGCCATCAGTTCTTGAAATGCATCAGGTCGACTGCTAACAGGATTCTGCACGCGAACGTGTAAATTCACTTGAGTAAATGCCCCAAGGGAATCACGGACTTGAATGTAAAGAGTCAAATTGTAGTTCTGAGAGGCCACTCCAGCTGGGAGAAAGGATGGAGGAGTTTTAGGCAGGTAACCGAAGTACAGAATTGTGCCAAATGTGTTTTCCTCCACAGAAGTTACTTTGGTAGTTCTGGGTACATCAGAAGCTACTATCACTTTATATGTGAGAGGTAAATGTCTGTCAGAAAATCCACTGCATTCAACAACAAATTTTGTCTGCAAGGCTGTTCCCCAGAGTGGGTCGATAGTACACTTGCCAGCCCTTGGAGGAGAATTGATCCTAAATGCACGTCTGTACATAGAGGACCTACCATCCCGGGTAGTTACATTTAGGAGGAGTAGGTAGGATCGCTGTACAGCCTTGGTAAAAGTCAGAGCATGTATAGACAGGTAAGCTCCATACCTCCCCGTCGTGGTTCTGGAGGACCAGTTAAAGCTGACTTCTCTGAATTTATCAGAAAAGAGAGACCAGTAGTAGACTGGCTGGTTGTACGACCTACAGTTCAGGCATTTTCCAGACAAGATAAATCTCTCTGTTGGAATTAGCGTTCTACCACAGTTTTCAATGCATGTCACATCTAGGAGGAGTGGAGAGCCAGGCTTCACATTTACACTTTGGTCAGCATAACTCCTCCTTCTGCCCTTTTCAATCACTAGACGAAAGTGATACATGGCATTTCCTGGGAGGAATTCTTGAGGCACTATTTGAACTGGACCTGAGTGTGTTATCCATTTCAAATCCTTCTGGTCCGGATGACATTTCTTTCCTGGGCTGAGTACCATGGTTTGATAGTCCAATACCTCTTTAGTGCAGTACCAAGTAAACGTGATTCCCTTTAGTCCTTCCTGAGAATCAGGATCGTAAGATGCAGAGCCATCAAGAGTCCACTTGTCAGAAAACCCCACTGTGCGGAGTGCCCCCCCTGCAATACTTGCCACTAGATCGCTGCCCTCAATCAGAATGTAAATTTTGTCTGAGCCCCTGAGGATTATCGACGTCATAATCGGGTTTACCTCGACAGTGAAATAAAAGAGATACAAGCCGTAATCTAAAGTGTAACTGGGAACAGTTATGATTATCATGTCAACACCATACATCGAAGAAGAGTCGATTGGGTTTGACCAGTCGGGTTCGGTTGTTGTGTTGTGAACAGCATAGATTCGCCAGAGGGGCTTGACAGAAACACCGACATTGCACTGTAGCAGCAGTCTGACAAAGAGGCTAAAAGATGTCCCCCTTTTCTGGCGCAGGATAGTGGTTTCAGGAGAAGGTTTCTGAATATACAGGGCATGTATCCGACAGGCTTCTTGCTGGCAAGCTGGTGGTGCTTCTGTGGTTTTTGCAGCATTGTTGTTGACTCTGACTCTCAAAAGGTCCTGTGTAAGGGTGCTTCTGGGACATTTCACTTTTGCCATAAACCCAGTGTGTTGCTTTGGATCGAAGAGTGCAGCAGAGCGACGGACGAAACGCGTGTTTTTTCTTACTCGATGGTTGTATGTGTATGTGCTGTTCCAGAGAAGGAGGTCTGTTTGTGTTCCAAAAAGCTGCAGATGGAAGGTCCACTCACACTGTAGCGTCGGATCTTGTGCAGGGATAAACTGCACTAAATAAGTAAAGCTCTGCAGAAAAGGAGAATCGATGCTGCTGAAAACATGGACTTCAAAGTTCACACATGAAGCAGGTGAGCGTTTCACTGTAAGGAGGCTGGAGGCCACGGGTGGAGGAGCACTGCCTGGCAGAAGGCTTGTCTGCAGCATGACCTGGCCTGACCAGCTCGAGGTGTTCTTTGTCCAAGTTGAGTTGAGGTACCAGAAGCAGCCAGGTGGAGGTGGTAGCTGCCCCTTTGCCCTCTCTGCCTCTGGTCTTGCTCCTGGGGTGGGCTGGTAACACAGGTCTGTTGTGCTGTTCCACTGGCATGAGGCCCACTGCTCCTGGTCCTGCCATTGAGAGGCTTGTCTGTGAGGGCCCCAGCAGGTGACCAGCAGGGGTGGTGACTGGAGGTGGGGAGAGAAGCACAGAATCATTAAGGTTTGAAAAGACTTCTAAGATGGGAATGGAACATCTCTTTTACAAGGAGAGACTGAGGTAGCTGGGGCTCTTTAGCTTGGAGGAGACTGAAACGTGACCTCATTAATGTGTATAACTAGGTAAAAGAGTGAATCCCAGGGGAATCGGAGAATCATGGAATCATAGAATCAACCAAGTTGGAAGAGACCTCCAAGATCATCCAGTCCAACCTATCACCCAGCCCTGTCCAATCAACCAGACCATGGCACTAAGTGCCCTCATCCAGTCTTTTCTTGAACACCTCCAGGGACAGTGACTCCACCACCTCCCTGGGCAGCCCATTCCAATGCCAATCACTCTCTCTGGCAAGATGTTCCTCCTAACATCCAGCCTATACTTCCCTCAGCACAATTTGGGACTGTGTCCCCTTGTTCTACTGCTGGTTGCCTGGGAGAAGAGACCGACCCCCAGCCAGGCAGGCTCTTCTTGGTGATGCCCAATGACAGGACAAGGGACAATGGGTGAAAGTTGAAGCATAGGAGGTTTCATGTAAATGTGAGAATTTTTTTCACTCTGAGGGTGACAGAAGACTGGAACAGGCTGCCCAGGAAGGTTGTGGAGTCTCCCTCTCTGGACATACTCAAAACCTGCCTGGACACGTTCCTATGTGATTTCATGTAGGTGGTTTTGCTCTTCAGGAGGGTTGGACTGGATGATCTTTGAAGGTCCCTTTCAACCCCTAACATTCTATGATTTTGTGATTCTGTGATCATTAAGTGTAACTCTCAGCCCAGCACCACCATGCCCACTAAACCAGGTGCCAAAGTGCCATGTCTACATGTTTTTTGAACACCTCCAGGGATGGTGACTCCTCCACCTCTTTGAGCAGCCTGCTCCAATGCTTAACAATCTAAACCTCCCCAGGTACGACTTGAAGCCATTTCCTCTTACCTTATCACTAATTACTTAGAAGAGACTGACCCTCACCTAACTGTAAAGTCCTTTCAGGTAGTTGAAGAGATCAGTAAGATCTCCCCTTAGCCTCCTTTCTCCAGGCTAAACAACCCCATTTCCCTTAGCCACTCCTCACCAGACCTGTTCTCCAGATCCTTCAACAGCTTTGTTGCCCTTCTCTAGACCTGCTTCAGCCTCTCAATGTCTTTCCTGTAGTGAGTGCCACAAAGCTGAACCCACTATTTGAAGTGCAGCCTCACCAGTGCAGAAGATGCCCCCAAACCTTGGATGCAGTAGCTGAGCAGCTGGAGGAGGAGAAGACAGAGCACTGTCATCGCTCTGGCATGAGGTGATGGAGAAGACGGGAACGCGGTTGCAGGGCAACCTGACAAAGGCTGACAACTGAGGAGTTCTGCTGGAACAGGGCTCCAGGGAGACGGAAACTTGCTCCCCGGCGTTGCTGACGGGAACGATACTTTAGGAGGAGGGCAGTCATCTGCTGCACGCCAAGTACCTGGGTAGCACCGCGCTCCTCCTCTGGCCTGTGGGAGCGCGGGCGGCAGCCGCTGCCAGCGGCCCGCTCCCCGCCCAACCCGCCCGCCAACCGCCGCCAGCGGCTCCGCCTGCTGCTGGCGCGGCCCCGCTCCTGCCCCGCCCCGGCCTCTGGCCTCTGCCGCTGCGGGCTCTGGAGGAGCGGAGAGAGCGAGCTGCGGGGGATTATGGCGCCACTGAGGGACTGTAAGGTGAGGAGGGGGTCTGAGGTGGAGCGGGGCGCTGAGGCACCCTGCGTGGCCCCTGCTGGTGGCCGCTCTGCCTGCGGTGCGTGTGCGCCCTTAGCTCGGATGGACGAGGGGTGCCCTCCCGTGGGGGTTCTCGCGAGGCCCGGGGCGCGCCTGAGAGCGAGGCTGTTGGCAGGCGCTGGCTGTGTGTCAGGCGGGGAGCTGAGCCGGCCGAGGCTGAGGGGAGAGCTCGGAGTGCCAGCCCCGGTGTGGTGAGGCCTCTGTGGTAGCACCGCGGTGACCTTCCACTCGGGGCGAGCTTCTGGTGGGGTGAGGCTGCGCTGAGATCTGAAAATGGAGAGGACTCGCTGCACGCTTCCCTGGAGTGCGAACATCTCTGTGTCTTGTTGGTAGTGCAGAGCGGTTCCACAGGCACTCACCTGCCCTTTCTGTGGGCCTGGAAGTGGGCCAGGCATTCATTTAACTCTAAACCAGCTTGAGGTCCAAGAGTTCGTGTCCAGGAGCAAGTTACTGGTTAGTCGTTTGCTTGCTTTCTTCCCAAAGAACTTCATCACTCTGACACTCCTTTTTTAGTTTATTAGGCAGGAGGAGATGAGAAAAAGTCTTGAAGATCTTCCGAGAGTGTAATACGTTCTTGAGTGTAATACGTTCATGAGTGCCAGAGCTGTGGAGGGCTGCCACTCAAGTAAAATGAGGATGTGCTAACAGCAACCAGCAGATTTCACAGGGCAGGGACTATAGCAGGGAGAAAGTACAAATAGACAGTCAACAGATCCCGTGGCTAAACTCTCATCTTACAACAGGAGAAAGGGCAAAACTTTGCTCTTGCTGAGCAGCACTGAGAAGCGCCAAGGCCATGGCTCTCCCAGAGGTATCACAGATGAGAATCTCTTCTGGAGCTTCTGGAACACTGTGGGAAAGTAGTGTGGCAGAGCTCAAAGGCAGCCTGTGTGGGAGGGGGAGGTGATAGTTGCTTGACAGACCTTTCAGGCTGATTTTTACCTGCTGAAAATCTGCTAGCGTAGTCTGGAAAATGAGTGTCTAAAATGAGTGGGGTTTTATTTGTTTGTTGTGCAGGCCTGGCAGGATGCTGGACTTGCCTTGTCCACGACTAGCAATGAAGCCTGTAAGCTGTTTGATGCTGTGCTGACACAGGTACGACTGAGAAGTGTAAGAAAATGTGATTCGAAGGGACTCATGCATGAACCAGTCTCTGCTCTAGTTAATGTTTATATTTCTTATCAACTGAGAGAGTCTTGTGATCAGGAGGCCAGCCCTTAGCAGGCAGCATCAAACTCTGGTAGCAGAGGGTTGTGCCAGATGCTGCAGCTGTGAAGAAAACCTCAACCATCACCCTCATCCTTTATTACACTGGAGAATCAACCAATTGGCATAAAGCTCATAGGAATGTATGGTTATAAGTTCTATTGGTGGCCAAACTATCTCAAGCAAAACTTTTTTTGCTGTTTTATTTTTCTGCTATGCTAACCCTGTTGGAATGCCCTGTTTGTCTTTTAGTCATTTTCCTTGCTTGCTTGTGAATTTTAAATGCCTGGGAAAACACAAAGGACCCACATATCACTGTGAATGCCTCAGTCCTTTCTCACTGTCTTTCTTACAGTATGCAACCTGGACCAATAATGATAGCCTTGGAGGTATTGAGGGATGTATCTCCAAGTTAAAAGCAGCAGATCCAAACTTTAGTGAGTATAACCTGTAATTCTTATCATGCACAATACTAGATAGTATCTGGTATCTTGGTGTTACAAAAGGAATGTGGTGGCTCACAGAATTCTGGAAAACCTCTTCAGAATGCAGAGTAGGCTGGAATGGTTTTGAATATTCTTTTTTCTTTCCACAAAATCTTAGAATGGCTTAGTTTGGAAAGGACCTCAGAGATCATGTACTCCAGCCTCCCCACCATACGCAGGGATGCCTCTTAACTGGACTTGGTTTCTCAAGTCCTCATCCAGCTTCCCTGGGCAACCCTATTCCAGAGCCTTACCACTCTCCTACTGAAGAATTTCTTCCTAAGATCTAGTCTAACCCTGCTTTCCCTCAGCTTCAGACCGTTCTCCCTTGTCCTGTCTCTAGACACCCTCAGGAAAAGTCTCTCTCCAGCCTCTCTTCAGGTATTGGAAAGCAGCTTAAAGGTTCCCCTGGAGTCATCTCCAGGCTGAACAACCCCAGATCTCTCAGCCTGTCTCCATAGCAGAGGTGCTCCAGTGCTTGGATCATCTTTGTGGCCTACTCTGAACTCTCTCCGTTAGCTCTGTGTCCTTCTTATACTGGGTACACCAGAACTGGAGTCAAGATTGGATGTGGGGTCTCAGCAGAGCAGAGTCAAGGGGCAGAATCCCCTCGCTTGCACTGCTGGGCATGCTTTCTTGATGCAACTGCTCTGGGCTGCATGAGCTCACTGCTGGTTCAGGATGAGCTTCTCATCAATCAATACACCCACATCACTTTCTTCAGAGCTAATCTCTACCCAATTTTTAATTACTGTTGTCAGAAACCTATATGAACTTTAGATTTATGAGACTTTCTGGACCCTCATGACTAACTGTCAGTCTTGTTTAAACAAGTACCCCTCATGTTCGTGCAGAGGTGAATGTGATGCCTTACAGCTCAACATGTAATGTGCTGTTTTCCTTAGCAATGGGACATGTCATTGCCAATGGTTTGGAGCTGATTGGCACTGGATGTTCAGTACGGCTCAACAAGGAGCTGGACAGTGCCATGAGAACAATGATGATGCTTTCAAAGTCACAGCCCCTGACTGAGCGAGAGAAGCTTCATGTATCAGCGTTGGACATGTTTGCCAGAGGGTAAGTCTGTTGTCATCCCATTTGTAGGACTGTGAAGATTTAGCTACCAGAGGTGGAAGCGTTAGTTGGTAGTAGTGTTGCCTGACATTAGCAGCCATCTGGTAGAGCATCAGGGTGCAATGTCAGTGGTGGTTCTTGATTTACTTGCCAAACTTAAGCACCATGACCAGTTAGTGAACAGTGCCCTTGGAGAAGTGCTCTGTTGCCACCTTTCATACCAGTTTTAAATCTATCATTGTAGTATCAGTGGAATATGTGGTTTAGAACTGGGAAACTAAATATTTGACTAGAATCACAGAATATTAGGAGTTGGAAGTGACCTGAAAAGACCACCCAGTCCAATTTTCATGACACAGCAAGATCACCTAGAGCAAGTCATGCAGGAACACATACAGGTGAGTTTTGAATATCTCCAGAGAAGGAGACTCCACAACTTCTCTGGGTAGCCTCCTCCAGGGCTTTGGCACCCTCACAGCAAAATAAACTTCCCTTCTGTTCCTCTGGCACCTCCTCAGCTCCAGCTTGCCCCCATTACCATTTGTCCTGTCATTGGACATCCTTGAGCAGAGCTTGGCTCAGTCCTGCTGACACTGCCCTGCACATCTTTATCAACATGAATGAGGGCAGCCCTCAGGCTCCTTATCCAAGCTAAAGAGCCTCAGCTCCCTCAGCCTGTCCTCAGAAGAGAGATGTTCCACTCCCTTAATCAGTGAAGTCAAATATAATACACAGGCTCAGATCCACAGGAACAAAGCTATAGACTTGTCTCTATGTCAAAAACTATATCCTCTGTGAAAAAGGAGTGTCAGAGGTTGCTGTAGAGCCTTCCTGTTCCATTAAGTGTGGTTAATTTATGTGCACTGCAGAAAGAATGGACTAGTGATTCATTTCCATTATTTGTCAAGCAGGTGAGCATGGATTTACATTATATACTTAGCAAAGTTCGAGTAAGCTACTGAAGTCTTATTACTACAGGTTTCATTCCCACTAGAGGAGAGGGAAGTACCTTTGTGCATGTGGAGTTAGATTAGGCATGGGAAGACTCTGTAGAAACTGTTCAACCCTGCAGGAAGATCTTGAGATGTATGGTTTAAGTTTGTTCGGTTTTCCTTGTGGGTTACAATGTAACCCACGTTGATTTCCCAGAAGGTGCTCAGTGAAGACAATGCCATTATTACTTTTAACAATACTAAGAACTTCCTTCCAAAAAGTGATTTGATGTTGAACTAACAGCAGAGGCAGGTATGTGTGCCTTCTCTCAGCCATCAAAATCTTTGTTTCTAGGCAGCTTCCAAAAGCTTGTGATGTGTGGGAGGAGATTCTGCAGAGCCACCCGACTGACCTGCTAGCCCTCAAATTTTCCCATGACACTTACTTCTACTTGGGATACCAAATACAGATGCGAGATTCTGTTGCCCGTGTTTATCCTTTCTGGACACCTGATATTCCACTGAGCAGGTGAGTCATTTCATTTTGAAAATTGCTCTTTATCTTGTCTGCACATACTTGGTGAATTTTTAAGTTCAGGCACATCTAAATAACAGGATCTGATGGTAACAGATGTGTAGACAAAGTAATCAACAGCTTCAAAGTGAGTAAGCCAGAGCGTAATTCTGACATAAAACTTCGGGATGTATCATAAGAGCTGGTGCTCCAGGAAGGACTTGGACCTAATGGAGTGGGTCCAGAAGAGGCCATGAAAATGATCAGGGGGTTGGAGCACCTGAGCTGCGAGGAGAGGCTGAGAGACCTGATGTTGTTCAGCCTAGAGGAGAGAAAGCTGTGGGGAGACCTAATAGCAGCCTTCCAGTACCTGAAGGGGGCTGCAGGAAGGATGGAGAGACTGCTTGCAAAGGTCTGTAGTGATAGGATGAGGGGCAATGGCTTACTGGGCCACTCAATTCAAGAGAGATGTTGAGGTGCTGGAATGTGTTCAGAGAATGGCAGTGAAGCTGGTGAAAGGCCTGGAACACAAACCCTATGAGGAGAGGCTGAGGGAGCTGGGGATGTGCAGCCTGGAGAAGAAGAGGCTGAGGGCTGACCTCATTGCTGTCTACAATTACCTGAAGGGAGGTTGTAGCCAGGTGGGGGTTGGTCTCTTCTCCCAGACAACGAGGGGGGACAGTCTCAAGTTGTGCCAAGGGAAGTCTAGGCTGGATGTTAGGAGGAAGTTCTTGACAGAGAGAGTGATTTGCCATTGGAATGGGCTGCCCAGGGAGGTGGTGGAGTCACTGTCCCTGGAGGTGTTCAAGAAAAGACTGGCTGAGGCACTCAATGCCATGGTCTAGTTGTCTGGATAGGGCTGGGTGCTAGATTGGACTGGATGATCTTGTAGGTCTCTTCCAACCTGGTTGATTCTATGATTCTATAAGAGTAGTCTTAGATTGGATGTTGGGAACAAGTTCTGCACTATGAGCATAGTGGAACCTGTTGGTTGCCTGGAGAGGTGACTGGGGCCCTGTTCCTGGAGATAGCAAGTTGAGGCTCAACAGGGTTCTGGCCAACCTGATCTATTTGAGGATGTCCCTGCTGACTACACAGGGGGTTGGACTAGGTGATCTTTGGAGGTCCTTTCCAACCCAGACCATTCTGTGATTCTGTGAAACCTGGTCACAGCTGGAACATCTCTCCTGTATCCCTACTGACACTTTTTGGGGGTGTTTTTGTGAGCTGTGACTCACAGAATCACAGAAACATTCAGGTTGGAAAAGACCCTCAGGATCTCCAAGTCCAACTGATATCCCTACTCAACAAGGTACACTCTAAACCGTGTCCCCAGGGACTACATCCAAACGACCTTTAAACACATCCAGGGTTGGTGACACAACCACCTCCCTGAGTAGCTCACTCCAATGCCTGACCACTATTTCTGTAAAAAAAAAATTCCTAATGTCTAATCTGAGCCTACTCAGTGGCAGCTTGAGGCCATTCCCTCTTGTTCTATCACTAATTACCTGTCAGAAGAGACCAGCAGCAGCCTCTCCACAGTGTCCCTTCAGACAGCTGTAGACAGCAATGAGGTCTCCCTTCAGCCTCCTCTTTTTCAAACTAACCATCCCCAGCTCCCTCAGTCACTCCTCATAAGATTTATCATAGTAGTATCATAGTATCATAGTATCATCAGGGTTGGAAGAGACCTCACAGATCATCAAGTCCAACCCTTCACCACAGAGCTCAAGGCTAGACCATGGCACCAAGTGCCAAGTCCAATCCTCCCTTGAACAGCTTCAGGGACGGCGACTCCACCACCTCCCTGGGCAGCCCATTCCAGTGGCCAATGACTCTCTCAGTGAAGAACTTTCTCCTCACCTCGAGCCTAAACTTCCCCTGGCGCAGCCTGAGGCTGTGTCCTCTCGTTCTGGCGCTGGCCACCTGAGAGAAGAGAGCAACCTCCCCCTGGCCACAACCACCCCTCAGGTAGTTGTAGACAGCAATAAGGTCTCCCCTGAGCCTCCTCTTCTCCAGGCTAAACAATCCCAGCTCCCTCAGCCTCTCCTCGTAGGGCTGTGCTCGAGGCCTCTCACCAGCCTCGTTGCCCTTCTCTGGACACGCTCAAGCATCTCAATGTCCCTTCTAAACTGGGGGGCCCAGAACTGAACACAGTACTCAAGGTGTGGTCTAACCAGTGCAGAGTACAGGGGCAGAATGACCTCCCTGCTCCTGCTGGCCACACCATTCCTGATGCAGGCCAGGATGCCATTGGCTCTCTTGGCCACCTGGGCACACTGCTGGCTCATGTTCAGGCGGGTATCAATCAGCACCCCCAGATCCCTCTCTGTCTGGCTGCTCTCCAGCCACTCCGACCCCAGCCTGTATCTCTGCATGGGGTTGTTGTGGCCAAAGTGCAGCACCCTGCACTTGGAGCCATTGAATGCCATCCCCTTGGACTCTGCCCATCTGTCCAGGCGGTCAAGGTCCCGCTGCAGAGCCCTTCTGCCCTCCAACCCAGCCACATCAGCCCCCAGCTTGGTGTCATCTGCAAACTTGCTGATGACTGACTCAATGCCCACGTCCAGATCATCTATGAAGATGTTAAAGAGGATGGGGCCCAGCACTGACCCTTGAGGGACACCGCTAGTGACTGGCCGCCAGCTGGATGTGGCACCATTCTCCAGGCCCTTCCCCAGCTTTGTTGCCATCCTCTGCACTCACTTCAGCACATCCCTCTTGTATTGCAGTGCCCAAAACTGAACACAGTACTCAAGAGATGGCCTTACCAAAGCAGAGTACAAGGGGAAATCACCTCCCTCTTCCTGCTGGACATAGCATTTCTGATACAAGCCAGGATGCCATTGGCCTTCTTGGGAGATCTGGGCATACTGCTTGTTCATATTCAGTTGCTTGTCAGTTAAATCCCTCCAGGTCCAGCTTTGCATCCACACTTCCCCAAGCCTGTAGCATTGCTTGGGGTTGTTGTGAACCAAGTGCAGGACCTGCATTTGGCTTTGTCGGAGCTCATGCCATTAATGTTGGCCCATCCATCCAATCTATCCAAGTCCCTCTGTAGAGCCTCCCTGCCTCAGATAATTGAATTTTTCCATCAGGTATGGCACGTGGCATGTAACACGCAGAATAAAATCATGTCCTCACTTTAGGACAGTGGCAACACACCTTACATGTTTTAGTAGTTCCTTTACCTTAGGACTTTAAAAGCAAAACCCCAACCAGTATTTTGAGAAGCAGAAACAGGTCCTGTGGTGTTTTGCAAATACAAAAGCAGTCAAGTAAGTCTTTAAGTGACTGCATCAGGTTATGTGCATGCAATCATATAATATCCCTGATTTTCCTCTATGTTGGGCCTGTCTTGCCTAAAAGGGGATGTTTTACAACCAATTTTCAAGGTCCACTTCACATAAAAGTACTCTCCTATAGTTTTGTGAGGACTGAAGATAGTGCAGAGGGCTACAGTCAACATGTATTGCCTTTGAGACACTCAAAATAGCTTTAGTGGCATCACTTCCAACCTCCTAATTCTGCATCTTGAAACTGTTATGGAGGTCAGCAGACTGGTCTGTGCAACTCTTAATTCCACTTTATCCAAATGTGTAAGTGTCAGTTCTCAAAACACAGGTGATATGCATCTCCTTACTGATTTTCATGCTGGTGTCTCTGTGTCTCTCATTTTCTCTGAGACTTAGCAAGTTGTTCAGTATTCTGCAAGCCTGAAACCTCCTTGTAGCTTGCATTGCAAGCCCTGTTTTGAGTTCAGTGCTGTTTCTGATATGTTTTTCAGTCCTAGATTGAATCTAGTTGTAAGTGAATGATGTGCTGTTTATTCCCCTTTTGCTTAGCTACGTGAAGGGCTACTACGCTTTTGGACTCATGGAAACAAACCTTTTTGATCGTGCTGAGGAGATTGCCCATGAGGTAAACTGCCTGTTGTTGGTGCTGAAAGGTTTTAGAGTTCTTGTGTGTGACAGTTTGTGCTGGAGGTCCCTTCCAACTCCTAACATTCTGTGTTTCTGTGAATGCCATGAACTTGCTCTTCCTGTTATCCCAGTTATCCTAGAAAGCTTCCTACAGCTATGCCATGCCATGGAAGTTACATCTTGACTGTATTTCCTTCAGTTGTTTATGAGCATGCCTTGTCAGAACACATCTATAAAATCCATATATTATCCCAGCTGCTGTTTCCCTCCTTTATAATTGCCTGTTTTCTTTCGTGAAGAGTGTTGGATTGGTTTGATGTAATTGCTTTTAACAAACCATCCTGTTTGGGTTCCCTACTCCCTTTTTTACTAGATGCTTGTTCCTGGGTTATTGAACAATTAACTGTACAATCTTCCTGGGGCTTAATCTCAGCTGGCTTATTTCCTTTTTCTGAAGGTAGTCATTATACTTGACTTTCTCCAGTCCTCAGGATTCTCCCTGTCCTCTGGGAGTCTCAGTTAATCAATTAGACAATTATTCTCTAATGGATGTTTTTCCATACTTCTGTTACATCAAATTGCTGTGACAACAAAGACTAACATTTAATATTTCCTAGGTTAATGACTGAGATTGCAAAATGTCTAAAACCTAGTGGGAGTTGTCTGAGCCAGAAAGAGGAAATTGCTGAATGCTCAGAGCTGGCCATATTCTTGAAGAACTTAATACCTTTAAGCCATTATGGCATGAAATACATGGGGTCTATGCATGCAGTTCTCTCATGGCTGATATTGATGCATGTCTCTGAAATAACATTTCATTTGATCTTCCAAGCCTGCATTTTAAAGTCTTCTTTTTATCTTTTATTCTTATTCTTCTTTATATATATTTTTTTTTTATTATTTTTATTCTTTATATCTTTTATTTTTATTCTGTTTATCTGTATGCAGTAGAAGCTGAAAGTGAAGGTGGCCAATAAATATCTTTTTTCTTTCCCATTCTGTCCAAATCAAACTCCCGTGCTGTGATTAGTTGGAGTGGCAGGGAGATGTACTTAATGTGCAGCCAGTAAAACATAGTCTCTGTTTCTATACCAGCAGTGATAAAGGTTGTCTGTAAACTTCATCGTGTTTTCCCTGTTTTCACTTGCAGGCTTTGGCTATAAACCAGACAGATGCGTGGTCTGTTCACACTATAGCTCACATATATGAAATGAAAGCAGAAGTGAAGAAAGGTTTAGATTTCATGAAGGAAACGGAGGCCAACTGGAAGGTAAACATTTTGTAGCATCTCTGGAACAGCTCTTGCTAGTTCTTTCTCCTCTAGCCACTCCTCTGTATACAGTCCCTTTAGATCTGCAGATAAGTTACAAGCAATGCAAAGTTCACAGAGGAGAAGAAACTCTGACTGTAGAGGTGCTGTTACCATCCTGCTTTTGAAGTAAGAGGCAGAATAAAAAGGACACTGGGGACAGCTTTAAGTTGTTGTTACTTCAGCTGCTGAGATGACACAAATGATGAATATGTCAGTAGTTCAGAATTCACACAAAGTCTAACTGTCTGAGGAATATGTGTAGGCAGGTGGAATGAGTGGTCCTCATAAGTTGGTACATCCACTGTCTATCCGAGTCGCTTTTACATTTCACAAGAACCTAGCACCCAGCCCTGTCTGATCAACCAGACCATGGCACTAAGTGCCTCATCCAGGCTTTGCTTGAACACCTCCAGGGACGGTGACTCCACCACCTCCCTGAGCAGCCTATTCCAATGCCAATAGCTCTCTCTGGTAACAACTTCCTCCTAACATCCAGCCTATACTTCCCCTGGCACAGCTTGTAACTGTGTCCCCTTGTTCTGTTGCTGGTTGTCTGGCAGAAGAGACCAACCCCCACCTGGCTACAGCCTCCCTTCAGGTAGTTGTAGACAGCAATGAGACAAATTGTACTCTTTCTATAGATGTGAGGAGTTTTTCTCCTAAGAAAAAAATGTAAATTTGCTGCAGAAGGATGAATTCTGAGGCATCCCAGTGAAATTCTTCCCTGCAAAATGGCATGGAGGAAACCTTCTTGTTGAGAGGCCTTCCTGAATAGCTTCAAAGATATTTATATCAAATGGGAAGGTGCTGTGTCCAGCTTAAAATTACAGTTTAAAGTTCTTTTCTGTCTCATGAAATACTGAGTTTTGCTGAAGAAGGAACCAAGTCTGACTAAATAAGTTTAAATGGGAAATTATTTTGTAAGTAATATTTTCTTTATTTGTGTTTTTTTCTTTCCAGAACAGTGATATGCTTGCTTGCCATAATTACTGGCACTGGGCTTTATACTTTATTGAAAAGGTATGAGATATATTCATGTACAATCTTATACTGGCTCAGACTGGAAGGGACCTCAGGTCTCATCTACTCCAGCCTCCCCACCATAGGCAGGGATGCTTCTCAGCTAGACTTGGCTGCTCAAGGCCTTATCCAGCCTGGCATCCAAAACCAACCTGGGCAGCTTATTCCAGAGTCTAAGCCCCCCCAGTGCAGAACTGCTTTCTAAGATCCAGTCTAACCCTGCTCTCCCTCAGCTTCAAACCATCCCCCCTTGTCCTATTGCTTGACACCCTTATGAAAAATCCTTCTGCAGCCTTCCTGTAAGATCCTTTCAGGTATTAGAAGGAGCTGCAGTCTTCTCCAGGCTAAACAATCCCGATTCCCTCAGTTGCTCCTCACCAGACCTGCTCTCCAGACCCTTCACCAGTTTTGTTGCCCTTCTCTGGACATGTTCCAGCACCTCAATATCCTTTTTTTATGTTTTTTTTTTTAATAAATTAAGATTTATTTGACTTGGTTTGTTTGGATCAAGTTCTGATGCAGTTGTGAAGTAATAGTAAGTCTATTAATTAGACCCATAGAATGGTTTGGATTGGAAGGGACCTCCAAAGATCATCTAGTTCAACCTTCCTGCAGTCAGCAGGGATATGCTCCACTAGATCAGGTTGCTCAGAGCCTTGTCCAGTCTGACTTTGAATATCTCCAGGGACGGGGCCTCAACTACCTCCCTGGGCAACCTGTTGCAGTGTTCCAGCACCCTCATGGTGCAGAACTTGTTCCTAACATCCAATCTAAATCTGCTCTTCTCTCATTTCAAACCACTGTCCTTGTCCTTTCACTGCAGGCCTTTGTAAACAGCCCCTCTCCAGTGTCATAGGCTACTACCAGTTGGTTTTGGTTGCTGTAATAATGTTGATCATGCAGTCTTCCTTTGCTTTTGCAGGGTGATTATGAAGCTGCTTTGACAATTTATGACAATCATGTGAGTAGGGATCTTATTTTTTTCCCCCCTGTACTGGGAGCATGATTAATTCTATGCAAAGTGCTTTCTTCCTCTTATATAAAATTGAAACCTTTCACAGTGTGCCATGCAGGTGTAGATATAATTTACATCTGTTCTTAGAGTTTCTTCTCAGCATTTTAGGGTAAAATACATAGTTCAAATGTTTCCTACACTTGTGCTTGAAAGAGCTACAATGGCATACTGCTGTTTTCCATATTTCTTATTAGTGCTTTTTAAATGGATGTAAAATAGTTTTCCTGTGAAGTCATAGAATCCTAGAATGTCTCAGGTTGGATGGGACTTCAGAGATCATCTACTTCAACCTCCCCACCATGGGCTGGGACACCTCTCAACTAGACTCCAGCCTGGCCTGGAACACCCCCAAGTTACCTTTATAAAGAACTGATTTTGCACGTTAGGTCCTAAGTCAACAGAAGCAAGACTTTTCATTCCTAGTTGATTTATTGTAGTTCATTGCTCTCTGGATTTCAAAACAGTCTTTGTAAATAAGCACTATCAAATTAGGTAGGATGAGATATTTTTGTAAGCATTACAAATAGAACACAAGCTTTAAGAAAGCTGCAGGGAAAAGTCATGTCTGCCTTGGCAAAGTGAAGTAATATTTGTGGCACAGTTGTGGTGAAAATAAAGTCCATTGGTGACTCTCCATTCTTACTGAGTTTACCTAACAGGAAAAAACAACACAAATGATGCAGTGTACCTGTTTATCGTTGGAAATTACTGCATTCAGGAAGGATGCAATTAGGGCTATTGCAAACCAGGTGTTTTTTTAATAAGCAAAAAGGTAAAACCAATTCTGTACTGTGAGAATACGTTTTGTTCCCACTAGTGCATCAGTTGGCAGCTTATGAATCCTTGTGATTACAGATTGCTCCCCGCTGTCTGTCAAGTGGAAGCATGCTGGATGCAGTAGATAATTGTTCCATGCTGTACAGGCTTCATCTGGAAGGTAGGATATGCACCTGCCATTCTTTTTGCTTACCCCCTTCCCCTGCCGTTTCAATATCCTTGCAGTGCAAGCTTGGTCAACATTAGGGAAGAAATCTTCTGTCACCAAAGAAAAATCTGCTCTTGAGAAAAGCCTCAATGTGAAATTCCTAATAGTGTCTATAACCTTTATTCTTCCCAAGAACTTTGTTGATGTTTTTTTAAGGCCAGTATGGTATTTCATTCAGCTCAAGCTGGCACAGGTTACATATTTCTTTCTTGACAAACTCACTTCTGTTTTCCCTAGAGGTGTAAGGCTGAACAATACAAAAGCATTTAAAAAGTGTAGAGCTTTCTTGAAGTTAATTTCTAGTTAGATACTTAACTTTCTGTTCTGATATTGATTGAAACAGCTCCTGCATGTGTATTAGTCTGTGGCTTTTTTGCATTCTCCTAACTTAGTGACATTTCATCTTAACTTTAAGATAGTGTTTAAACACAGGAGCTCATGAAGGCAAGGGAGTGGTGGTCAGACCTTATTTTCACTGTATTCTGCTAAAACACTAATGGTACATTGAGTTTATATATGAAATCCATCTTTGATTGATAAAGACAGGTCATTGTGAGCATCATCTCCTAAGAATCCTAGAATGGCTCAGGTTGGAAGACACTCAGAGCTCATCTACTCCACCCTCCCCACTGTGAGCAGAGACACTGCTGAACTAGACTCTGCTGCTCAAGGCCTTGTTCAACTGGTCTTGAACACCCCTAGGGAGGAGTTATCCACAACCTTTCTGGGGCAGCCTATTCCGAAGTCTCAACACCCTCTCAGTAAAGCCAGAACCTCACATAATGCAACCTGTAATATTGGTGATCAGTTACTAACAGTCAGAAATGTCTTTGCTCAAATCTGGCAGGCTGCAGATGAGACAAGTGTATCAACTGTTCCATGTCAGGGAATGTTCTCTTGACTTTAGCAGGAATGCTGTTCAAGCTGGGTGATAGAAGTTATATTGCAAAGTCACACTTTTGCTTGTGGTATTTTTATTGAGAAGAACATTTTTTTCCCTCTTAGGTGTGAAGCTTGGAGAAAGGTGGAACAATGTTTTCGAGCTTACAAAGAAGCACACTAAAGATCATGTTCTCCTGTTCAATGATGTACACTTCTTGATGTCCTCACTTGGAGCCAAAGACCACAGAACAACCAATGAGCTTTTAACCACTCTTCAGGAACTTGCCAAGTAAGCAAGTGAATTATTATATCCAGTAAATATTTTGTTCTCTGAACTTCAGGGTTCTAATGTCTGTCTCACCAAAGACCACAACAGGCTTTTCTCCACTTTAGCATGTCACTGAGACATATCTGGTTTAAGTATGCCAATGTCCAGTTAAGATAAATAAATACAAAGGTCTCCTTTGAGTTAATGTCTAGAGAGCTTTCTAATCTTGTTAAGCAGCAATCTCTTGTGTTTGAGGTCATGGCCACTGGCAGAATAACTGCTGTGTATTTCCCTTCAATGGATTCACTAAGCTGCGTTCCCTACAATGAAGAAATTCTTTCTCCATTCTACAGTATATATCAGCTGTCTGTGGGGAGGTTTTTGTGTCAGCTATCTGTGGGGAGTTGCTTGTTTTTTTTTTTTTTTCTCTGGTTGAAAAGGTTCATTAATAACAGAGCATTAGCTGGTGTTGATACTCTAACAGCTACTGTTTGATGTGTTGTGAAGTACCTCTATAGAAAATTGAATTTCAGGTACTGCTAAGAAAGATCACCTGAAGTGGTCACTATTTGTTTCTGACTATAATACTCATTAGTCAAAAATAATACAAAATAGTACTCCAGATGAGGTCTCACCAGAGCAGAGCAGAGCAGAGGGGCAGAATCCCCTCTCTCCATCTGCTAGCCACACTTCTTTTGATTCAATCCAGGCTGTCATTGGCCTTCTGGGCTACAAGTACACGTTGCTGGCTCATGTTGAGCTTCTCGTCCACCAGCACCCTGAAGTCCTTTTCTGCATTTCTGACCATCAGGTCCAGTATTGCATCCCTCTGGCCTAAGAAGTTACTGTTGATGCACTCCAGGAGCCTCCTTGATTGCTCAAAGCTTGCTGTGGTACTTTTCCAGCAGGTGTCAGAGTGGTTGAAGTCTGTCAGTGTGAAGCCTGGAGTGGGCCTAAAAGCAGTCTGCCATGATTAGAGTTAGAGACCAGACCTGGAGAGCTGTTGTTGGGAATACAATTTGTTACAGAGAGGGTGAGGTGCTGTGCTGTGCTGTGTGGTCAGTTGGTTTGCAAGAGTGCAGTTTGGAGCTGTTTGCAAGGGACCAGTTGCCACTTCTGGCAGTGGTAAGGACAGTCAGTACTAGCAGTAGGATGTTCTGTCAAACTGAAACTGCAGTTTCCTCACTCTTCTAGCCAAAACTGTTTATGGCTGGAACAGGCTGCCCAGGCGGGTTGTGGAGTCTCCTTCTCTGGAGATACTCAAAACCTGCCTGGATGTGTTCCTGCATGACCTGCCCTAGGTGATCCTGCTCTGGCAGGAGGGTTGGGCTGGATGAATTTTTGAGGTTACTTCCAATCCTTAACATTCTCTGATTTGGAAGGGGTTTGGCTTGTGCCTTTGCAGATACATTCAGAAGAATGAAAACAAAAAGGTGAAAGTAACACAGCACCTCAAAAATACCTCAATAAAGTCCATGAAACTTCAGGCTTTGTACAGTTCAAAGAATTTCTGTCTGTAGGCAGAGACTGACTGGCACTGCAATGTGCATATGTTCTTGAGTTAACCTCTTTCTTGTTGTACAGAGCACCTTGTGAAGACCATGAGCTCTCCCTGGCTCCTAGTCTGGGGTTGCCCCTCTGCCAGGCTCTCGTGGAGTTTGACAATGGAAATTGTGACAAGGCTGTAGATCTGCTGTACCCAATCCGTTACCAACTAATCCAACTAGGAGGCAGCAATGCTCAGGTAAAGGAGATCAGGAAAAGATGTTTTACTGCAACTTAATCATCTTTCAGTAGCCTGTGAAATTAGGCACTTAGATTATTAACAACGCTTCATTTGGAGAAAGAGAGAAGCTAAACGAGGCTTGTGGAATCCTGTTTGCAAACACTTGATAGCAGTGTTAGCTATTTTTTGTTGTTGTTTCCCTCCTCAGTGGTTTTACTGATGTGGTAAAGGCAACATTGGGGCCAGCAATACTTTGTAAATTACTCATTTCTTTGTATTTGTCCTCATGTTTTTCAGAGAGATGTGTTCAGCCAGTTACTGATTCATGCTGCTTTAAATTCTAAGTCTCAAGCCAAACAGAACCTTGCAATGTGAGTATTTTTTCCTGATAAATATTTATAGAAGTAGTACTGTTACCAAAAGCAAGAAGTAGTGAGTGTATGCTAACCAATAAATTAAGGCTAAAATGGTATGTAAGCGTTTGTGTTAAATGTAGCAACCTTTAACTGAGATGAAAAGTAAGGTTGGTTTTTGAACTCTTGTGAACTGGTTGAATCACACAATCATAGAATGTTAGGGGATGGAAAGGACTTTGAAAGATCAGTCAGTCCAAGCCTCTGCCAGAGCAGAATCACCATGAGCAGGTCACACAGGAACATGTCCAGGCAGGTTTGGAATGTCTCCAGAGAAGGAGACTCCACAATCTCTCTGGGCAGCCTGCTCCAGGGTTCTGGCACCCTCACAGGGAAAAAGTTTCTCCTTGTGTTCCCATGGAACCTCCTCTGCTCTAACTTGCACCCATTGCCCCTTGTCCTATTATTGGACATCCCTGAGCAGAACCTGGCTTTGTCCTCCTGACACTGCCCTCCACAGCTTTACAAACATGAATGATAATTCATTATAATGATTCTAATTAAATTTGATCATCATTTGTTCAAGGGCACTTGATTTTCAAATGGTTCTGTCTTAAAATGTGGCCTCCTGCCTGTTGATCAGGATACTTAATGGACTGCTAAACTTCTGTGAGTTGCTGAAAAGAAAATCTGCCCTCATTATGACATCTGCTTTATTGGCAGAGGAGGTTTGCAGAGCCTGATCTGTCAGGTTGTCTTAGTACAAATGAAGGGCCTTGTTTGGTAGAAATCTGTGATTCTGCGATCTGAGAAACCGAAGATGTTGCTGTTGAAATGAGTTGACTGGGTCTGCCTGTGCACTTGAAAGAATGGATCCTTAGGACAAAATGAAACCTTGCCCGTTTCCCTCCTGAGATCTCTTTGAAATAGAAAAATTAGACACAATAGCAAAGTTATTGCTCTGTGCAGTTTGATCTCTGGGTGCTAGTTTTCAGTCTCTGTCAGGGCTGAAAACAGCACAGTTCTGCCTAAACTCACTGCTGAGGCCTAATATTTCCAGTATGGGAAATTTGCCCCTCGAGAGCCATTTTTATATACTCTTTTCCTCCTCTTACAAGGATACTGCTGGTGATCCTACAGACAAAATTATCTACTCCCCATTTCTCTTCTGTCTCTTCTCCTTTCTCAGGTGCCTCCTGAGAGAGCGTGACTTGGTGAGACCACATTCACCCATGACAGAGCGACTTATTAGGAGGGCAACATCTGTTCATTCCATGGCATAAGGCTTTTTCTCTCTGCTTCAGCTGAAATAGCAATAAGTTACCAATCAAAGTCTGGGTGCATGGAGTGGAGGGGTAAGGTAAGAATACCCTGTGAGTCAGTGATCTGACATTTGCCTTTAAAAAACCATAGAGCTGGTGAGTTTTGGGAGGTTCTGTCTTAGAAGATTGCACAAGCAAAGAAGAAGCTAATAATGGACAGTTTTCTGAAGCATCCTGGGACACTGCTGTTCTATTTTGATCTATTTTCCTGAAAGTCTCTTCTGACCCTCTTAGAGGGTTAGAATTTCTCACTGGACTAATCATTTACTTTGTTAATATGTTAAATCATCAGTAAAGTACTTTGGTAACTCAGATGGACCTTTGAAACACAGCTAACAGGCACATACGGGGGTAAAAGCCATGAGTCTTGAGTACATGTCACAGACTTTGCAAGTGCAGATTGTCTGCATTCAGGATCTCTTTTCAGGTGCATATTTTTAACTGCCCCTCATAAAAGGTTAAAATTTTCCCTTTCAATAGAGCACCTCAGAGCTTTCTGAAATTGCAATGTGAGTGAAACTAGGCAAGAGGGATAATAGCTGACTCTGGCTATTCTAACATGGGTACTCCCTTGGCACTTCAAAGTCTTTCAGAAAACAAGGAAAAGCCTGGATTTCAGCTCCAGAAGTACTATCTCTGATACCTTGGACTAGTGCTTACCTGAGCTTGGGCAAAGTCAGGCTTTGCTGCCATCTCCATGTCCCTACATGTTAGCAGAGTAGAGTTTGAAGCCAATGTTAAACACTTCATAAAGGTAACTCAGAGCAGACAAAAGCTGGAAGGGAGCTTCTGCCACTGGAAGAGAGCTAAGAGTGTTTGGCACAAAGCTTTGTCCCTGCACAAGTGATGTGAAAAGCTTTGGTGCTTCAAATCTGGTATCACATGCACCATGTCACCTCTATGAAGTTCTGCTGCCTCTGGACTTTCATACCTGGCCCTGCACTGCCCCTGGTGTTCCTGCATAGAAGAATAAGACTTGGAAGTGCCTTACTGCCATCCTTCTCGCCTCAGCCCTCACTTAAGCTAAAAAGAGATTATTTTTAAATCAGTGATAATTTGGGGAACCACAGAAGAGTATTGCATCCTTGAGTGCAGCCTCTGGAATCCTGCAGTCATGGTTCTCTGTTCTTCATTACTGCTTTATTGCATCCTTGAGTGCAGCCTTTGGAATCCTGCAGTCACAGTTGCCTGTTCTTCGTCACTGCTTTATTGCATCCACGAGTGCAGCCTTTGGAACCTGCAGTCACAGTTCCCCGTTCTTCATGACTGCTTTATCTATCAGGATAGGCTGAGGGAGCTGGGGTTGTTCAGCCTGGAGAAGACTCCAGTGGGACCTTAATGCTGCCTTCCAGTCCCTGCAGGGATCCTACAGAAAGGCTGCAGAGATCCTACAGAAAGGCTGCAGAGAGACTTTTCCTGAGAGTGTCTAGAGATAGGACAAGAGGGAATGGTTTGAAGCTGAGGGAGAGCAGGGTTAGACTGGATCTGAGGAACAAGTTCTTCATTGGGAGAGTGGTGAGACTGTAGAATAGGCTGCCAAGGGAGGCTGTGGCTGCCTCCTGCCTAGGAGTGTTGAAGGCCTTAAGCAGCTGAGTCTAGTGGAGAAGCATCTCTGCCTGTGGTGAGGAGGTTGGAGGAGATGATCTCTGAGGTCCCTTACAATCTAAGCCATTCTAGAATTCTGTGAACCCCCTGTCCTGCTTCCCAGTGCTGTGCTGAATTGTTTTCAATTAGCTTAATGGAAAATAATTAACAAGCAGGTAGCTCAGTGGGAAGAATGATGGGAGAGGAAAAACAAGGTGAGGAACAACTTAGCCAAGGTCCATGCTGCCTCCTGGAAAGCTCACCTTTTTATAGCTAAGCAGAGCAGTGGAAGAGCAGTGTAGAAACATCAGCTGCTTACAGAAAAATTCCTGGGTATGCACAGGTTATGCAAACAAGATACAGGTTGCCTAGGGAGGTGGTTGGGACCCCAACACTGGTGGTACTCAAGGTGAGGCTCAGATGGGCTCTGGGCAACTTGATCTAGTGGAAGATGCCCCTGGTTACTGCAGAGAAGGTGGGAGGTCCATTCCAACACAGACCATTCTGTTTCTATGATACATCTTTGCCATACCGGCCCGTTAGCAGGCTCTGTCTCCCCTCCTGGGGAGGTTTCTCCCTCCTGAGATGGTTTCTTACCTGGATGAAGAGGGGCAGAGGTTCTAGTCCTTAGTGCTGTGCATCAGAATTTGAGCCTGGGCAGTAACTACTCTGCCAGCATTACAGCAGGAAACAGCTACTTTTACCTTTGATGGTATTTTTCATGATCCTCAGGGGGCTGCAAGGGCAGTAACCCCACTTAGCAAACCTTTCTGAACTGCTTAGTCACCATACACACCATCAGCTCAGTTACCTCACCACTGTCTTCAGCATTAGCTGTTCTTGTAGCTCAGTGCAAGGCACACCACTGTCCCAAGGGCATGTTTCTGTTCCAGTGCCTTCCTTAACTCCTTTGTGTGCATAGCTACTGACCAAGGCCTTTAGAGAGGATATTGTGCCTGCGTACAGCCCCCAGTCAGTCTCACAGGCCATGACCACACCTGGCTATGGTGAACTAACTTGTTCCAAGGCATCATTTCCTACTCACATCTGCCTTGTCTTTGAGATGAAATGAACCAAAAGAGCAGCTGTGTCAGGGGGCTGCACATTCACAGCTTCTTCAGAGCTGTTTCCAGCATTGCATTTGTCTGGGGTTTTATTTTTCAACTGTGCCAGGAAGCAAAACAAAGCCCTGGAGGCCTGGGCTAACACAGAACTATATCCTGGTTTAGAATCAGAGCTGAAAGGAAGACACTGAGCACGTGCATTACATCTCCAGTTGACTAAGTCTAGTTAACTGTGGTGTGAGTCTATGTTTGGAGACAAACTACACACTAAGAAACAAGAAGTGAGAGAAAACACATTTTATTTGCAACTATGGCAAAACTCAGCAATTCAGGAACTCTACAGGCCAATGAAAGCGAGCGAGCTCTTAAAAAGCACTAAAATCTTCCCCTTTAAAAGTATTACTGACACGTTACTTATTTCAGTTCCAAGACAGTAATTTTAGTAAGAATTCCTACTTGTATGTATTTCCCCATCCTCTTAGGAACTTGCAAGCTTCGAGTAGTACATATGGTTGACAGATTCATATCAGAGAAACAAAGAACTTGGAGGTTAATTCCGTTACTGTAAAGCAAATCTGAAAGCAAAACTTTGCTGCTTCTCTATCCTCAGCAGCTGGTTCCCCTCTAGACAGCTTTGTACAGAGGGTCTTCAGCTCGATTAATGTACAGCCCCTCTAGTTAAGTTCAGTAGAAGCTCTCCTGGAGTTTCTATATTTTCATCTGAGGGAATAAAAGGGGGCTTAAGCCCTGTTTGTCAGTGATGTACAAAGCTACTAAGCAAGTGTGGCAAAGCACCAGGCCCAGGGAAGCTCTATTTAGGATCACCCACAGCAAGCCCAGAACACAAAGAGGAATCACACTTGCCCCTGAGCTCTCAGCAAGTTGTCCAACATGATGTGGTCAGCAAAACACGTGTACAAATTATCTTAGGACAGCACTGCTACCACTGGCCTGGAGAGAACATAAATGGTCTCTGCCAGTCATGTCCTTGTTTTGAGGACAACGAACATTACCGTGTACAAATAGGACAGAAACTGTCAGTGCTTCTGACAGCCTGTAGAGACTTGTGGCCATCAGTGGCAGCCAAACCACCACGCTTTAGTACTCGCTTGTTGTGACTCACGGTTTCACTTCAGCTCTACCACACCAAGTTGCTGCAGAGCTACAAAAAGAATGTGATCAAACGATTTTCTAATCCAAACAGTAGCTGCCACTTAGAGATGCAACTTCTCTGCTGGAGAACTTAGGACATGGGCTTAAAATAAGCTTCTCTTTGTTTATTCATTTTAAACTTGAAACAGCATCCTTAAGAAGAAGCATTCTGAAAACTAAATCATTCTTACGTACAGTGACTTGGTAAGAACTGTGATAGACAAAAGGCTCGAGAGCAGCCCTATTCTACACTGGAAAGAACCTGGCTACTACTACAAACCTGTGGACCGTTAATTTTTCTCTTAACTGAACTGCTGGCAAAGAAGAATCCTCTCTATTCATTTCTAAAATGTACTTAAAATTATTTCCTTTCTACTTGTTTCTAAAATGCACTTAAAATTAGTCACCGATTTGATTTCTCATCCCATTACACTGATTTTTCTTGCTATAGTTATCCAGTTGTCTATGTTTCATTTAGGAGAAGAAGGACACAAGGCAGTTAGCTTCACCTAGCTGTAACAGGCCTCCTCATTCCAGAGTATCTTTGGATTAACAGCTCAAAGGATTGTACTCAAATCAAGCATGAGAACACTTGCAATACAGAAAAGTAAGATGAGAGATACAAACAGCTCTGCTCCCTCTAAGACAGGACACATTTCTCTTCTTCTGCCTTATACTCTATGGTGTATTCTGGGTAAACCTGGTATTTTTCAAAGACAACAAAGACAGAAGGGTTGAATTCATTGTCCACACAACTATCATAAAACCGAAGGCTGTTAAAAGGCTTTGTCGGAGGGCGAACATAGGCCGTGTTGCCTCTGACATAATCTCCGACCAGCACACGAGCCACGAACATGGTGTTGGTTTTCCCCACAGGCTGGCAGTACTCATGGGAATAGGAAGCATCTCTAGCAAAGTAACTTCCTGGAAAATGGCAAGAAAAGGTGGTTATAAGGAATAATGGGTAAAGTGACAGCGAAGAGTCAGTGTCCCCGTGCTTTGCAAGAGACATTTGGCCCATCTTTCAGGTCTCCTCTTACTCGGTTGACATAATGCCATAGAGAAAGGATTTCACCACACAGTTTCCATGCAGAATTTTCTACTTCAGGGATGATTCTTAAAAAAACCCAAAACACATAAAAACCACTACAGGTATGGGGATTAGGGTAAGAAGGACACAGAGCTGTTGCAGCAAGTCCAGAGGACGCCTGTGGTGATCCAAGGGCTGCAGCACCTCTGCTATGAGGACAGGCTCAGTGAGCGGGGGTTGTTCAGCCTGGAGAAGAAAAGACTCCAGTGGGACCTTAGAGCTGCCTTCCAATCTCCAAAGGGATCCTGCAGGAAGGCTGCAGAGGGACTTTCCTGAGGGTGTCTAGAGACAGGACAAGGGGGAATGGTTTGAAGCTGAAGGAGAGCAGGGTTAGACTGGATCTTAGGAAATTCTTCAATAGGAGGATGGTGAGACTCTGGAACAGGCTGTGGCTACCTCCTCCCTGAGGTGTTGAACGCCAGGTTGGATGAGGCCTTGAGCAGCCGAGTGTAGCTGAGAGGTGTCCCTGCCCATGGTGGGGAGGTAGGAGCGGATGAGCTCTGAGGTTACTTCCAACCTGAGCCATTCTAGGATTCTATGATCTCTGAAGTCCCTTCCAACCTAAGCCTTTCTAGGATTCTATAATTTCATCACAGAATTTCCATTTGCTATTTTAGGAATAATTTTTACAAACCTGGCAACATATAAAACCACTGCAGGTATGTCTCTTATGGTAAGAGGGACAAGGAAGAAAGCATGAGAACCTTCCATGATCACACTGAGGGAATGCACACCCTTCTTGCTCTGGGCCCTGAAGACTAGGGGCCATTTCTCTGGCAAATTCAAATTGTGAGCAGGAACCTCCACAACATCCCACCTACAGCAACACAGGCTTTTCAAATCCTAACCTGCATTCTCTTAACCCCTTGTGAAAAGACTTATCCCTGCACCAAGAAAATCCTTGTCCTCTGCAGAGGATTCGAATTCCTACCTGTTCACTCTATATTTGAAGACTTCGAAACTTGTATTATCAGAGAGTCTAAGGAGATGTCTAACTCACAGAGTCACTTCCTACGTACCCTTTCCATAGTTAGTTCCATTGCTCCCACAAACCCTCCAGTCAAAGTTGTGCAGACAGATAGATGCCACGAAGCTGCTCTTGGTTCCGTGGAACAGGAGCTTTTCAGAAACGTCTCTCCCTCCGTTTTCCCTTTTCATCTTCTCCTTTTGCCTAACAGAAAAATGCAGGGGAGGAGAGCATGAGCCATGGAAGCAACAAGAGAAAGGGTTTTTAAAGTATATAATCCACATATGAGTATCAGGTCAATGAGGTTTCCCCTCTGCTTTCTTCTCTCTCAGACTGGAAGATGAGACAGTCTTAGCAGTATGATGAGCAGTTACAAAGATGAGCAATATGCTGACAGCAGTGTCCAAAGATTCTAGATCCTTCTGGCTTTTGAAAGTAAATTTAAGTAAGCACTGACACTCCTGCACTCCTCACTGCATCAATCTCTTGCTCCTCTGTAGGGTCCTACTAGTGCTGTTTTATCACTAGTTGAGTTCATAGAATCAACCAGGTTGGAAGAGACCTCCACGATCATCCAGTCCAATCTAGCACCCAGCCCTGTCCAGTCAACTACACCATGGCACTCTCTCATCCAGTCTTTTTTTTGAACACCTCTAGGGATGGTGACTCCACCACCTTCCTGGGCAGCCCATTCCAGTGCCAATCACTCTCTCTGTGAAGAACTTCCTCCTAACACCGAGCCTTACTTCCCCTGGCACAACTTGGGACTGTGTCCCCCTGTTCTGTTGCTGGTTGTCTGGGAGAAGAGACCAACTCCCACCTGGCTACAACCTCCTTTCAGGTAGTGGCAGGCAGCAATGAGGTCCCCCTTGAGCCTCCTCTTCTCCAGGCTAAACAACCCCAGCTCCCCCAGCCTCTCCTCACAGGGCTGTGTTCCAGCCCTGTCACTCTTTTTTGGACGTGTTCCAGCATCCCAACATCTCTCTTGAACTGAGGAGCCCAGAAGTGGACACAGTACTCAAGGTACTGTCTCCTGTCTCTTTGAAGAGGCATCTCTGCCGATAGTGGGAAGGTTGGAGATGATCTCTGAGGTCACTTCCAACCTGAGCCATTCTATGTATCTATGAACCTACAGGACACCAGCTTTCCATAAGGATGAGGAAACAAATACTGACCACTGAAACACCTTCCAGAGGGATGGGTTCTGAACCCTCTGTATTTTAAGGACCTTGTAGTTTTTCATCGTTTGAAGGAAGAGCTGCTTTATTCTGTTGTATTCAGCGCTTGTATTTCTGATCTCCACTGCCTATCAAGGAAAAAACAAAGCACAAGAAGACATCAGGCTTTGGACAGCTTGTAAGATGCAGAAGCCTAACTGCAGCAGACAATCAGGAGAGTCCCCAGGTTGCACTTATGAAGGCTAATTTAATGCTTTAGATTGTGGCTATGTGATTAATTAGGACAGACACTCCATCTGACAATCAGTATGTCACTCCTGCTTTGCAAGGGCACTTCACCTCTCTTCAGGAAGGATGATGAAAGCAAAAGGATGAATGTTTATCATCTCCGAGTAAGTGCTGACACTTGTCACTTTGCATCTCAAGGAAACTGAAATCTCACTAAGAAAACTTGACTGGTGTTCCAGGTAGTGCTAGTTTCCTGTATAAAGTTGGTTAAGTACAGATGCATCATTTGTAAACCTTTAAGGGAGCTTCAGCTATTAATGATCAAACAAACTAAATATGTCCAACCTCCCAGCATCATAGCCCCATAACTTCTCACAGTTAAAACCTGCAACTTAAATATTGACTGAAAAAAAAGGCTACATTTCTAAACCTAAGAGGTCAACCAAGATTCTAACAAGAATCCTACCATAAACACCTGCTTAAGCAAATAGATCTCCTTTTCTGAAGGAAACAAAACCTCTTCATCCATATTGTTCACGTTTAAAAACCCACTCAAAAATGCACATTTTAGCCAAAGAAGTTGTTAATGCAAAACAAGGTAATTAAAACACAATTTGAGCTCTTCTGTTTGCTTATGTCATGAATAAATCATCCATATATTTTTTTTCTCCAAAGAACTCTGTGTCTTTAATCTTCTAGAATAAATACTTCTCTTCCATGAACTGGACTGAAAATGCATAGTGCTGGCAGACTGACATCACATGTTACAACTGCCTAAGCCAAGTGGGCACTCAACGTCTGACCTAATCGAAGTTGTATGATGCAGAGGAGCTGCAGTACTCATCCTAAGAGGCAGAATGAGATCAACACTTTAATCTGGCAGACAAAACCTCAATATTCTAGAAGGCTGAGTTTAGAGAGAAGATAAAACAGGACTTGTGCTTCACATCTGCACAGAAAATAAGAGTTTTCCTGGGTAGCATGTCCACCTTGTGCATTAATCATAGATTCCTAGAATGGCTCAGGTTGGAGGGGACCTCAGAGACCATCTACTCCAACCTCCCTGCCTCAAGTAAACCAGGCTGCTTGAGGCCTCGTCTAACCTGGCCTTCAACATCCCTAGGCAGGAGGCATTCACAACCTCCCTGAGCAGCCTGTTCCAGGGATTGGAAGGCAGCTCTAAGGTCTCCCTGGAGTCTTCTCCAGGCTGAACATCCCCAGCTCCCTCAGCCTATCTTCACAGCGGAGGTGATCCAGCCCTTGGATCATCTTTGTGGCCCTCACTGATAACAGAGGGACAGCCACATGGTGCAAGCCCAAATCCTCTGAGAAAGGTACTGGAGCACATCTGCTATGTGGATATGCTGAAGGAGTTGGGGCTGTTCACAACAACAGACTCATAGAATGGTTTGGATTGGAAGGGACCTCCAAAGCTCATCTAGTCCAACTAACTGCCTTGCAGACAGCAAAGACATCCTCCACTAGATCAGGTTGCTCAGAGCCATGTCCAGTCTGACTTTGAATATCTCCATGGATAGGGCCTCAACTACCTCCCTGGGCAACCTGTTGCAGTGTTCCAGCAACCTCCTGCTAAAGAACTTGTTCCTAACATGCATTCTTTACATCTTTTCAGAACTAAAAAGGACCCACCCTAGAGAATGTGAGCCTCTACCAAGACAATATCAAGGGGTGGAAATTCTGAGGCGGAGAAATTATCACTGCTCTGACAGCAATTTCTCATAGCCTGTGGCTGTCCAAGAACAGCACTCTTGAGATCAAACCTTGATCATAGAATCACAGAATGGTCTGGATTGGAAGGGACCTCCAAAGGTCATCTAGTCCAACCCCATCCACTTAGTTTTGGTTTTGGAAGGCTCCTATCAGCGATAGTGACCCAACTAGAATTAATGAAGCACAGAGATGGAGTCCTCACATACTATCAGCTCCCTTATCTGTTCCAGCACAGCAGCCTTTGGTGTGTATCAGGATTCAGCATCACAGCTGCCACAAAAAGACTTAGCCTCTAACAAACCCACTGCACACATTCCTCAGCTAATAAAGACAACTGAAAACCCATCATGGAGTTCAAGACAATTTGACATAAAGCCCCAAGTCAGTTGGTCACATCTTCACTTGGTCTAGTCAGTCACAGATGCACTCACAACTCTTTGTCAGTCGTCTTACTCCAGTAGGTGCATGTATCAGGTGATAGTATGAGAGGAAATGGCCTGAAATTATGTCAGGGGCGGTTTAGGTTGGAGATTAGGAATTACTTCTTTGCTGCAGGAGTGGCCAGGCATTGGAACAGGCTGCCCAGGGAGGTGGTGGAGTCACTATCCCTGGAGATCTTGAAGAAACGTGGCAACGTGGTTTAGTGGCCATGGTAGCACTGGGTTGATGGTTGGACTGGATGATCTTGGAGGGCTTTTCCAACTGAAGCAATACTATGATTCTGTGTGGTGAGTATAAATTCCTTTTATTTTGCCTTTCAAAGGTTTACTGACTGCATGTAAATTCCATCTCGTCTGACAAACAACGACTGAAGAAATCCACATCCGCTTGGCAGTTTGTGTTACTGCTTGCCCTTGTGCATTTCACACCTTCTGCTTTCTAGTGTGATTCTAAATGACTGAACAGCTTAAGACACTGCAACACTACAAAAATAATCCATGGTACCAAACCAGAGCTGCTCTTTTAAAACAAAGACAACCTTCCCCCTCATGGCACAGAGGTGTTCTCTTTTTTAAATAGGTCACTTCTAGCACAGCAAATTCTGCCGAGATTATTTGTCAGTGTCTGAAGAGAAGGAAGTTCATGGAGTCGGAACTGTCAGATGGTCACCACACGCATGCAGAATCACAGCCAGCCTCAAAAACCTACTACAAAGAAAAAACAAAAAACAACAATCTTAGGATCTCACAGAAATAGCTCATCTAGCCCAGGCTTTCACTTCTAGCTCCAGCAGGTTACTGAGGGCTCTGTCACTTTTTAGGTACAGAAAAAACGTTTTCTTTCCTATGAAAGGCACTCAGGTTACAAGTGAGGATAGGCTGAGGGAGCTGGGGCTGTTCAGCCTAAAGAAGAAAAGACTCCGGGGTCCTTAGATTCCTTGCAGGTACTGGAAGGCTGGAAAGGGACTTTTCATAAGGGTGTCTAGCAATAGGACAAGGGGGGAATGTTTTGAAGCTGAGGGAGAGCAGGGTTACACTGGATCTTACAAAGAAATTCCTCAGTACGAGGGTATTGAGACTGGAATGGGTTGGCCAGGGAGTTTGTGGCTGCCTCCTCTCTGTGGGTGTTCAAGGCTATTCAGTTTGGATGAGGTCTTGAGTAGCTAAGTCTGTTTGAGAGGCATCCCTGCCTTTGGTGGGGAGGTTGGTGTAGATGAGCTCTAAGGTCCCCCCTAACCTGAGCCATTCCATGATTCTATGAGATGGTTTTCTTAGGTGCCAACTCAGCAAGCAAACTGAGCTCTAGGAAACAAGACACAAGTACCACCAATGATACCATGGATCTGCACATCCCATTCCAGGGCCTTTCCTGCTCATCTCAGTCACTCCAGAAACACCCCACCAAATGGATTCAACTGAATGCAGACTGAAGTTTTCAGAGTAAATAAGGGAAGCACTTCAGTACATACGACTTGGAGGCCTAAAACAAACGGAGCTTCATATCTTCCTGCCCTGCTTGGGGAAAAAAATCAGCTTATCTTTATGGGAATGACCTATTTCAGCTCAGTATTGATGAAACAATTGGTACTTCTTGGTGTAGAGGCTAGGTAAGATAAACGGAAGTGTGAACTGACAGAATGCGGGTGTAGGTCTGATGTCATTAACAAGTGTAATTAGCATGCATGGGTAGTAAAGGGTGTGACCTGAAGACTATCTGTAGATTGCCACGTGAACAGAACTGGAAGTGTATATAAGAAAAGTAAGTTGTGCAAAGAAATGTCTTCACGTGGTGTGTGTGTGGGGAAGCCTTCTGAAGTCCATGCCTGCTGCTGCCCCACCAAATGCTACATATCTTCATCAGTTAAGCTGTTGCTAAGTCAAGAGCAGAGTTGATTACCTTTTGGACAGAGCTCAAAATACACCAGGCCCAAAGCTTCAAAAGCTCTGGCTGCCAGATTCCCCCACAAACACAGAATGAGTTCGTTCAGCAGGTGCTGGTCACCTGACACTTTCAAAGCCCTGAAAAAGGAGGGGGTTTTGCTAATTGTGAAAAATAGCTGTTGGAAGTGAGCTGATGTACAGAACAGGTTTTCCAACTGATCTTTTTCAGAACTGTGTTGAGGTGACTTTGCTTTACAGGCACACGGCCAGATATTGATGCTACATGGAGTAAGGCACCATCCAACACAGGAGGCATAAAAGCACAACATAAAGACTAACTGAAACCAGTCCATGGAAGCTATGAGACAAGGTTCTTCTGGTTCTCAGGCTGTTGCTAATGAGACTCTGGTAAGGAACATAAAACACAAAGAGAATGGCAACGGAGCTCTCTGCTAACTGAAAGTAGCCAGAAGGAATCCTCAGCCTGGAAATGTGGCATTACTTCCATTCTGTCTGTAGACAAACTGGTCAGCATCATGCAAGACTGTGTGACACAATCAACAAGGAATCACAGAATGTTAGGAGTTGGAAGGGACCTGAATGATGATGCAGTCCAACTGCCCTGGCAGAGCAACCTAGGGCGGGTCACACAGAACACATCCAGGTGGGTTTTGATATCACTTTTGTCCCTTTTTAGAATCTGCCCAGTTATAATCCCTTCAGTTAAGCATCATCCTCTTTTGGATCAGGCAGTTCCTTTAGAACTACAAGAGAAGGAGCAAAAAAGGAGTAAAAAATAAAACATACCTTGTATCCAAACTCAGGAAGCGCAGATGGATCCCAGTGGCTAGGATAGGTTTGATATGAAGGTGAAGAATCTCTCTGGCTGTTGGCAAACAGACAGAAAATAAGGGCTTAGTAACTCTGCTACAGCTCTGAACATTCAGACTGGCAGCATCCTCTTTGGCCAGATCCTATATTTCAAAATAAACCACAAAAACTGAGGAACAGCCCAGTCAGAGCCCTCCTTCCTTTGCTTTTTTAAGAAACTACTCTCCAGCACTAGTCCTGTGGATGTAGTACCTGGAGTAACCTGTACCCCAGACACCTGGTGATGCAGAAAGCTGACAGGCTGTGAGCTTCTGTGCAGTCCAGGGAATGTTTTATTCTAGCAACAGCTAGAATCACAGAGGGTAGAAGAAACCTCCAGAGATCATCCAGTCCAAGCCCCCTGCCAGAGCAGGAGCACCCAGGGCAGGTCACACAGGAACACATCCAGGTGAGTTTGACTGTCTCCAGAGGAGGAGACTCCAGAACCTCTCTGGGCAGCCTGCTCTAGGGCTCTGCCACCCTCACAGGCAAAAAGTTCTCCCTTCTGTTCCTGTGGAACCTTCTCTGCTCCAGCTTGCTTCCATTGCCCCTTGTCTGTCATTGGACATTCCTGAGCAGAGCCTGGCTCCATCTTCCCAACACTGCCCAGCACATCAAGGTGAATGAGGGCAGCCCTCAGGCTCCTCTGCTCCAAGATGAAGAGACCCAGCTCCCTCAGCCTGTCCTCAGAAGGAAACTGGACTCTTTCAAGCAGTTCCTGGGGTTCTTCTTGAACTTAGTGGCCCAGAACTAGACACAGTTATTCCAGATGTGGCCTCACCAGGGCAGAGTAGAAGGGCAGAATCTCTCTCAACCTACTAACCACAGCCCTTCTAATAACACCCCAGGATGCCATTGGCCTTCTTGGCTACAAGGGCAGATGGCTGTCTCGTGGGCATCTTGTCCACCAGGACCCCCAGTTACTTTGCACAGTTACTGCCAGTGCTGGCAGCCATTTCACCTTACTTGTGAGACACAAAAACCTACCAAGAGCATCATTTACCTGCTCTTGATCTTCTGTACATCTTCAGCAGACACAAACTTTGGCCGCCTGCAGACCTGTCTTTGAGTTTTGTAAGTGACGTTACTCTGTGTCATCTCTTGAGGAGAAAAGAGAAGGAAAAAGCCATTAATAAGTAGACATGATGGATCCATTAATTAATTACATTCATTAATGAAGAGTGCATATTCATTGTCCATTTTATCTGCTGAACAGCCTCACAAAGCCTGTGTACGCTTCTTGTCCTTCCTGTAACTATGATTTAACTTGTGCCTGTCTTGCTTGCTCTCTTAAGTCTTAAAATGTTCAAGTGTTGCTCCAGCAGCACAGAAAGGTGCTCAGATTTTCATTTTTACCATCCACAGAGTTACTCTACATTTACTCTGACGTTATGTGAAGACTACAAATCTTTATTTCTGATCCAATCTAAGTCTAGATAGGGTTAAGGAATAAGAGGGAAGGTTACTTTTGTCAAAAAGTTCCTCTAGGCCATCACTCTCTCACTTTCCCTTCCAATGAGTATATCTGGTACTGTTAGTAGGAGAAGTCATACCTTCTAAAGGTAAGGTAGCTTGCAACTGAGTCTTTGTAAAGCACTGCAGAGTTGTAAATGAGAGCTTTTAAAACGAGTACCTTTAAAATTGAGCTGGTAGTGATGGAAGCCAGCCTGGAAAGATATGGTGGCATCTGGATCTGCTAGATACAAATTCTCAATAATAGCAGAAGTTGGTGATTTCACACTATCTCCTTCTCCCTTTGCAGGGGTTGGGGGAGAGGGAAAAAAAGAAAGAGTAATGAGTAAACGTAGTCAGGACTAAACCCTGGACACGTAGTTTGGGTAGAGAGAAAGAGTCAAAGAGGAGGATGAAGAGGGAAACAATGTAGATAGCACAAGGATGTTTTTGTTATGCTGAGCAGTGCTTATATGAGTTGAAGCTTTTTCTGCTTCTCATACCACCCAACCAGTGAGTGGGCTGGAGGTGCACAAATGGTTAGGAGGGGACACAGCTGGGACAGCTAACCCCAACTGAGCAAAGGCATACCCCATATCATGTTGTGTTCAGCATACAAAGCTGGGGGAAAAAGAAAGGAGGGGGCATACCTTTGGAGTTACAGCATTTTGTCTTTCCAAGCAACTCTTTTGTGTGATGGAGCCTTCTGATGGTTGAACACCAGCTTGCTGATGCGAAGGCAGGGAAGCAGTTGTTTTGCTTTCCTTGCTTGTGTAGCTCTTGTTTTACTTATTAAACTGTCTTTATCTTGATCTACAAGTTTTCTTCCCCACTGAGGTCATAGGATCATAGGATGTTAGGGGTTGGAAGGGACCCAAAGAGATCATCCAGTCCAACCCCCCTGCCAGAGCAGGACAATACCTATCTAACACAGATCACAGAGGAACACATCCAGACAGGCCTTGAAAGTCTCTAGAGGAGACTCCACGACCTCCCTGGGAAGCCTGTTCCAGTGCTCTGTGACCCTTACGGTAAAGAAGTTCCCCCTTGTTGTGTGGTGCTTAGTTGCTGGCCAGGCATGACCAAGGCACTCAACTCCTTGACCAAACTAGGTGGTAGTTTGGTTCAGGCTTCAAAGGAAGCCTAGGCTTATGCAATGAAATTCTCTATTTCCACCCTGTTCTCTGAAAGCCCACAGAACAGGGTGACCTGGTGAGCACTGATGCCTATCAGCTTGGAATCTGGATCATACCATTAACACAGGAATAGCTGCTGGCTGTTCCAAGCCTGATGTCAAGGAACAATGGAAGTTGCAGACACAAGGAGTCTCATGTTTACCTTTTCCATCCTATTTAATCTGACTGTAAGCCAATCACTTTATTCCATAAATCAGTGCACTGCCAGCCTGAGTCAGCTTTTTAGGAGCTCCCCCTTCTGAGAAGCAAGCTGCACAGCAGTCATCTTCTTTCGAGCCAAGACATCTCTAAAGGCTACTTCTTGAGATTGAGAGATCCCTTACAGATCTCCAGCACATAACCTTGTGTAAATTTGTACTAAGATTTTGTATTGGCAACTCTGAGTTATTCTTCTGTCCTCTGTGCAGTAAGACAGTGAAGCTAGCCAGCAGACTTCATCAAGTCTCACAATTACAACACCCTGCTTCAATAGAACTACATTAGCTGCTGGCTCTGGTGGTGGTTCTTTAAACAGTCTAAAAACCTCCCTTGTGACAAACTGGCAGAGCTGGCAGATTCTGAATCTGCTCCACAACAGTGAGTTAAAGCCATGACCTAGGTTTAACTCTCTAATGTACACATCAGTGTAGAATGAGGGTGTGCTGATGGAGACACTTCCCATTTAAGCTGCCTGTTGAAATCAAGGCCCAGCAGTACTCCATCATCTTTCTCTGGGTACTTCTCCACATCCCTGGATATTCTTTGTGTTCTGCAGCTATACTGTAAAACAGGTGGGGAAAACTTCATCTGCTTTAGGGGAAGTGTCCAGTTCTGGGCCCCCCAGTTTACGAGGGACATTGAGATGCTTGAACGTGTCCAGAGAAGGGCAACGACGCTGGTGAGAGACCTCAAGCACAAGCCCTACGAGGAAAGGCTGAGGGAGCTGGGGTTGTTTAGCTTGGAGAAGAGGAGGCTCAGGGCAGACCTTATTGCTGTCTACAACTACCTGAGGGGTGGTTGTAGCCAGGGGGAGGTTGCTCTCTTCTCTCAGGTGGCCAGCACCAGAACAAGAGGACAAAGCCTCAAGCTACGCCAGGGGAAATTTAGGCTCGAGGTGAGGAGAAAGTTCTTCACTGAGAGAGTCATTGGCTACTGGAATGGGCTGCCCAGGGAGGTGGTGGAGTCGCCGTCCCTGGAGCTGTTCAAGGCAGGATTGGACGTGGCACTTGGTGCCATGGGCTAGCCTTGAGCTCTGTGGTAACGGCTTGGACTTGATGATCTGTGAGGTCTCTTGCAACCTTGGTGATACTGGGATACTGTGAGGGAGATGTTGCTTATTTCTTTCCCTGCATTTCTCACATGGATCACCTCCTCATTAAAGAAGATTTGACCAGCCAAGGAAAACAGTAACACATGATCTGACAGAGCAATCCTTGCATGTCTAAGGCAAGAGGACAACGCTTAGAAGAGAGGCAAGACTAATTCCTGAACAATTCCAAAGGCAATCTATTTCAAGGACAGTGGACACATGTTAAAGCTGTGCAGAAGTCATGGACAGCTCCTGAAGGGAATTAACCTTGCTGAGTAGAGGGGTAGGTGGAAGAGTCTCTGGACATTGCTTCAGAAGTGATTAGAAGCACATAATGTAGACTCACCTGCTCTCCATATTCAATCCACTGGCCTAGATCATTCTTCCAATACCAAATCCACTCTGTGGTCAGTAGTAACGAGGGCTTTGTGACTGATGATGGTGTAGAGAGGCGTCGAAGCAAGGAGGAAGCACAGGTCATTGTTTGGAAATTAATGTTCCTATCTGCCATGCTGCAAGGACAAATTCAGGCTATTAGAGCTGACACTGTGTATTTTACCCTCCCATCTCCAGTTCAAGCTGGTGCCATTTTCAGTGATATCATGTGACTGCCCACACGGAATTACCCCTGAAACAGGTGTGTTTCCCAGAGCATGCACAGCAGCTCTGAGAACTGTTCACCAGCTTTAGAAGAGAACTATGGGCTGGGAGACATCAAACACCAGCTCAGACACTACTCAGATGTTGCACGGACAGCTTAGCAGACAGTGGCAAAAGGATTTCCGCAAGAAATGGGCACAGTGCTCTTGTGAGACCCCCACCTCCAACACTACCTCCAGTTGTGATGTCCCCAGCATGAGAAGGACACAGAGATGTTGGTGAGAGTCCAGACTAGGCCACAAAGATAATCCAAGGGCTGGAACACCTCTTCTATGAGGGTAGGCTGGGGGGGGGGCTGGGGTTGTTCAGCCTGGAGAAAAGAAGACTCCAGGGGGACCTTAGAGCTGCCTTCAAATCCCTGAAGGGATGCTGCAGGAAGACTGCAGAGGGACTTTTCATGAGGGTGTCAAGCAATAGGACAGAGGGGAATGATTTGTAGCTTAGAGTTGGGTTAGACTGGATCTTAGGAAGTTCTTTGGTAAGAGGGTGGTGAGACTCTGGGATAGGCTGCCAAGGGAGGTTGTGGATGCCTCCTGCCTGGGGGTGTCAAAGGCCAGGTTGGATGAGGCCTTGAGCAGCTGAGTCTAGTTGAGAGGTGTCCCTGCCCATGGTGGGGAGGTTGGAGTAAGTGATCTTTGTAGGTCCCCTCCAACCTGAGCCATTCTAGAATTCTATGATATGATGTGACGCAGTTCACCAGGAAGCACCTGCAGAAAGAAGTTCCTTCTTTTTCTGTAGTTCCAGAGAATGTCCAGCTGTCAGTCCTGTATATAGCTTCATCACTGGAACCAACTGGGCTCTTTCTCTTGGGAGGCTTGAAAAATTAACTCTCAGAAAGACTTTGAAAGCAGCCTTCTCTTGGGAACCTTACTTGTGATTTGCACCACCCAGCAGCCTAGTCAAGCTGCAGATCAAAACCATCTGCTGTGTGAAGAGGCATGGGCTAAAAATTATTAGAGTTTTAAATGAAAAATATTGTTGTGTTAGTTTTGGAAGATGAAAATGGGCTGTTTCCATGCAGTCATTTTTCCTTTAATACAGAAAACCTCTCCTTTGTACACCCCCCCAGATTCCGAGAAGTGATGGAGAGCAGACATCTTTGGAAAGAAACACTTCTTCCTGGAAAAAGTTTTTCCTCTGGGGCTCAACCACTGTACTGTGAAGAAGAGGTGCAGCACCATCATACCTGGTGTTTTTTGGGTCACAATAGGCCTTTTCAATATCCTCCATCATGCAAAGGTCGTTCCAGGTGATCCCATTGTATACCTGCCATCGATATGGCAAATAGTAATGAACAGATGTGCATTTATCTGTAAGGAGATCAGACATGGTCAAGAGCTCTGCAAGAGTAACAGAGAGCAAGAGGAGAGGAAAAACAAAAAAGGAACAAGTGTTTTTACCACTCAGGCTTTGGTATGAGCAGTAAAGGCAGGGTGCTGAAAACAGAAGTATGTTTGAACAGCAGAAGCATGCATTTGTCTAGTCTTATCTTAACAGAAGCTCTCATACTGCCAAATCTATTCCCAATAAATCACAGCCTTCTCTCTCCTGAGATATCACATTGGCAGCTGGGGCAGCAGGGCCAGAGACAGAAGTGTGTGTCTGCATGACACACCACCATGCTTCTCAGCTATAAAAAGTCCGGTCTACACATCATATAAGGATGTACACATCACATAAGGATCATAGAGCTGTCAGAAAGGGTCCCAAAAAGTGCTACAAAGATGGCTGGAGCACCTCTCCTACAAAGATTGGCTCTTTTCAGCCTGGAGAAAAGGTAGCTCTGGGGAGACCTTATAGCTGCCTTCCAGCTGAAGGGGGGGTGTAGTTGTAGGTGGTGTCTAGGGACAGGACAAGGGGGAATGGTTTGCAGCTGAGGGAGAGCAGTGTTAGACTGGATCTTAGGAAGAAGTTTTTCAGTAGGAGAGTGGTGAGACTCTGGTATAGGCTGCCCAGAGTGGCTGTGGATGCCTCATCCCTGGAGGTGTTTAAAACCAGGTTGGGTGTGGCTTTGAGTAACCTGGTCTAGAAGATGATGTCCCTGTCCATGGCAGGGTTTTGGAACTAGATGATCTTTAAGGTCCCTTCCAACTCAAGCCATTCTATGCCTCTATGATAGATCTGGTTCTCTCTTTCCCTTAGTCCCTTAGAACTTACAAAGTATTTATCAAGGCCTGATTATTTTTTTAGGCCCAGCCCAACAAATGAGGCAGCATGAAGGACTGTAGTGCTCCACAGAATATCCCCCAGGAGGGAGCCAATACTCACTGCTGAGCAAGCAGCATGCTGCCTTCCTAACCAGACTGATAGGCACTGTTGGGACTGTTGCTTTGCTTCTCAGAAGACAGGAAACAGCAGCTTTTAGCTGCCTTGCATGCAAGACCTGCAGCAGTGCTGTATACCCTTCCCACAGCAAGAGGAAGGCTCTGGATGGTTTTTAAAATCATCTATGTTTTCTATGTGTGTTTGAGTTCAGAGCTGCTGAACATCCCTGCATGTGTGCATGCTGCCGGCTACAGGTAGAGGCTGACCTCCAGGCCTCCCTGCTGAGGGAAGCCGATGTACACCCCACATCCAGGCATGGACCAAACCTCTTTCTTACAGCTTTTGAGCCAGACATGGTGTGGCAAAGCACTCTACCTCTCCAATCGTTTGAGTTTAGCTGCTTGGTGGTCACAGAACAGCGTCTTTGAGCAGCAGTAATGGTTCAAGAGGTATTACTAAGCCCTGGGGTAACTTACTCATCTGCCTCTCAGAAAAGGAGCCTATGAGGAAAGCATCTTTACCAGAAGAAACCCACTATAGAAACGCTGAACATACACACACACACACACACACACACAGACACCTTAGAGCAAACAGCAGGCCCAGATTCTAAGCAAACTCTGATCTGCTTTAAGTGGATCTTATACCAAGACCAGGTGCTCATAAAAGCAGTCCTTCAGAAAGGCCCTGGATGAGTTCATTGAAAGAAAATCTCATGGTACCTCCTTGTAAGGAAGATGCTAACCTGGGGATTAAGCCACTGTTATGGGATAGCCTCTTACTACTTTTCTCCCAGACCTCTGCTAGGTAGATGATGAACTGGATTATCTTTAGCTTAGCTGGTACAACCACTGTGTTTTCTTAAGATGTTCCAACACCTCAGGTCACTTTTTAAAGGACTTACTGGAGGAGAATATAGCTATTATCTGATGTATGTAGGATACAGCAGGAATAAAAGCTGACATCTTGTTATCAGTTGTCAGTGATGACAGCGTGAGACCAGTTCTTAAACTGATCTAATAGTTACAGGAAGTCTAACATTTAACACTGGAAGAGTTTTTTTTGCCACAGAAACATACCCAACAGGACCAAAAGAGACCATAGATGGATCATCTAGAGAAGAAAAGGTTTAACTGCCTTGACTTTCATCTGATGGACGTTTGTAATTGTGGTGGTTAGTGACCTGGAAACAAAGTGAAGGAGTGAAAAGGCACCATCACCACTGCTGCTCCATGAGGCCACCACCAGCCTGAGCCACTGGGCTGACACTGCTCTCTGAAGAGAACTTACCGTTATTTTTGCAGTACTTCCAAACATAGAAGACACAGATCTCATCACACTTTTCTTCCTCGGTTTTCTTTGAATCTTTAACAGAGGAATCATCTTTTTTATCTACAGGAAAGAACACATCAGTCCTTATTTGTCCTTTGTACCAAAACAAAGCTCTGAGAGAAAGACACTGTATTTGAGATTTCATCCCAGCAATAACAAGGACTTGACTACAGTAGCTAAATCAAGCACTTGCAGGATCTGACAGTCTCCCATACAGCTCACTGCATGAATTAGAGCTTTGTGACAGATCAGTGAACCCCTACAATGGAAGAAGGTTCAGTGGAGGTGACCAAGGGTGATGTCACGAAGCCCAGAGAGCAAGGTAGGGTGTGACTGACTCTGGCTGTTGCAAAGAAGCCATCTCAGCACAAAGGACACATGAGTGTGGCCTTCATTGTAGATAAATGGCAACGTGAGCTGAGTGGATCAAGCAGGGGTATAAATGTTTCTCCTTGAGGTAGCCAGACCAACGTGGGGGTGAGTCAATATAGGCCTCAGCCCAACACAGGGGTATCAAAGCTAAACATCTAACAGCTAAACATCTAACAAATGAATTGTAAAGAGAGCAAGAGGCTTGAGCTGGCTTCAACCCACAGGCTGGGATAGAGTTAATTTTCTTCACAGCAGCTTAGATGATGCTGTGTTTTACCTTTTTGACACTGCTGGTAACACGCTAGCTTTTGCTGAGCAATGTCTGCACAGCATCAAGGCCTTCTCTGTTTCTTATCCTGCCTCCTGATGAATAAACAGAGGGGTATGCAACAGCTTAGGAGGGAAGAATCTAAACTAACCAAAGAAATATTCCATACAGGATTATGCTCAGCATTAACATGGAAAAGAGGGAGTTTTATGAGGGCTGGCTGCCTTTTGCTCAGGAACTGGCTGGGCATCAGCCTATCCACTGCAGGTGGTGAGTGATGCCTTTGCATGGCTTGATTTGCTTTGTTCTTTCTTAGTCCTCTTATTCTTTGCTTCCCAATCCCACCTTGACCCTCAAGTGTTCTTGCTTTTATCCTTTATTTATTTTCCCCATTTCACTGGGGGCTGGGAGGAAGCAAAGCCAGTGGCTGTGTGGTGCCTAGCTGCCCACCATGGTTAACCCACAACAGCTGTTAACATCAACTACCTTCAAGTAAGTAAATCTGATATTATGATTACACTCTTCAGGGATGGAACATCTGAAATAAGCTGTTCAGGGAGTACTGGACTCTGACAGGCTTCAATGCCAAAGCCCTGTTGCTCAGGAGAACCTGGAAGATTTGTGAGTTCCTGTTTCCTCACAGATAGGTGTATGAGGACAACCACATCACAGAGAGCTATATCCATTCCCTGGAGACAGAAGGCAAGGAAAGGTATCACATGCAGATACAACTCTGTCTCATTACTCTGTGAGTGAACATACACTGGGAATAGCACATGGAGTACCCCTGTATTACAGGGCTTATTTTTCATCACAAGTAAAATGTCCTGGACAAAGGAAGCAGCTATGAGTTACTGCTGAGCAGTGTGGTACTGATGTTGCCTTGTATTTTGGGAGTCCTGTGCTCTCATGCCATTTTATTTCATTAACTAGCAGAGGACTATGAGGTATGGATGTTAGGAGGAAGTTCTTGCCAGAGAGAGTGATTTGCCATTGGAATGGGCTACCCAGGGAGGTGGTGGAGTTGTGATCCCTGGAGGTGTTCAAAACAAGACTGGATGAGGCACTTAGTGCCATGGTCACCATCCCTGGAGGTGTTCAAGAAAAGCCTGGATGAGGCATTTAGTGCCATGGTCTGGTTGATTGCATAGGGCTGGGTGTTAGGTTGGACTGGATGATGTTGGAGGTCTCATCCAACCTGGCTGATTCTATGATCTGGTTGATTGGATGTTTGGGTGATAGGTTGGACCGGGTGAGTTTCAAGGTCCCTTCCAACCTGTTTGATTTCCAGAAGGAAACACAATGTTCAAAAAAGTGCAGAGATCAATCCCAGCTGTTCCCCACTGTGCTGCAGTTCAAAAATCATCCAGTTCCAACCCAACTGTCATGGGCAGGGACACCTTCCACTAGACCAGACTGCTCAAGGCCCCATCCAATCTGGCCTTGAACACCTTCCAGGGAGCGCGCATCCATGACCTACCTGGGCAACCTGTTCCAGTGTCTCACCATCCTCACTGTGAATAATTTCTTCCTAATCTCCAGTCTAAATCTGCCCTTGTCAAGCTTCAATCCATTCTCTCTCATCCTATGAATACAAGCCCTTGAAAAAAGTCCCTTCTCAGCTTTCATGTAGGACCCCTTCAAGTACAGGAAGGCTGCTATAAGGTCTCCCTGGACCCTTCTCCAGGCTGAACAGCCCCAGCTCTCTCAGCCAGTTCCCATAGGGGAGGTTCTCCAGCCCTCTGATCATACTTGGGCAGAAATTCCAACAGTCTGCCAGAGGTAATTCAGTCCCATGGCTTTCAGCACAGGGTAGGGTAAGCACACAAATGGCACTTTGACAGCACAGGGAAATTTGGGGCTGTGTGAAACCAAATCCCAGTGAGAGTAACTGGTCTCAAGACTGGCAGGTTAGAAACAGTCCATACCTTCATCTTCAGCTTCTGTTTTTACTATGGGCAACGCTCCATCTTTACCTCTGGCTTCTGTTGTCAACTGCTGTTGGATCTGACCAGGTACACTGCTACTAGGACCTGCATCAGAAAAGTAAATGAAGAGCACTGCTGGAAAGGAACCTCAGCTAGCTGGCAACGTCCTTATTTGTGTGTTGAGGATTACAGCCATCACACACACAATTGTTCACCAGCACCAGCACTCCGCTGATGATACAACACATTAGCAGTACACAGTTCCAAATCCCATCCTATCGCAGTTATTCACAGCCATTCAGCAGCAGTTCTGCAGTATTTTAGGCAATGGTGATGCAGCTCCCCCTCCCACACAACTAGGCTTTGACTCACTCCATTCCTGAAAGCAGATCACAATGGCAGAGGATAAAAAAAAAAATCCTGTTGTAAGAAAGGAAATGGGAAAGGTGATTCCATGTGAAGTAGTTGGTACTTACCTAGATATTTACCTTTTGAAGGTGGCACATGTGCTCTGGACCTCAGATCTTTGCTTGTTGTAGTAACTGGTTTTTTTGGTACATTTGCTCTTGGTTTGTAATTGGGAACTGAAATCACAGCAAAGAGGATGAGGTTTAGCTCTGAGGTGAGGCAAGAACCACAAAATGGCAGGGGATGGAAGGGACCTTCAGAGATCATCCAGTCCATAACCCCAGCCAGAGCAGGAGCACCCAGGGCAGGTCACACAGCAACACATCCAGGTGGGTTTGGAATGTCTCCAGAGAAGGAGACTCCACAACCTCTCTGGGCAGCCTGCTCCAGGGCTCTGCCACCCTCACAGGTAAAATGTTTTCCCTTCTGTTCCCATGGAACCTCCTCTGCTGCAGCTTGCCCCCACTGCCCCTTGTCTTGTCACTGGACATCCCTAAGCAGAGCCTGGCTCTGTCCTCCCCACACTGCTCTGCACTCCTTTATCAAGATGAACGAGGGCAGCCCTCAGGCTCCTCTGCTCCAAGCTAAAGAGCCCCAGCTCCTTCAGCCTGTCCTCACAAGGGACATGATCCCCTGCCTTCAGCACCTTTGTGGCTCTGTGCTGGGCTCTCTCAAGCAGTTCCCTGGGATTCTTCTTGACCTGAGGGGCCCACAGCTGGACACAATATTCCAGATGTGACCTCAGCAGGGCAAAGCAGAGGGACAGAAGAACATACTAACCATAGCCCTTCTAATACACCCCATGATGCCACTGGCCTTCTTGGCCACAAGGGCACATTGCTGGCTCATGGTCATCCTGTTGTCCACCAGGACTCCCAGGTTCTTTCCCCAAGAGCTGCTCTCCAACAGATCAGCTCCCAGCCTCTACTGGTCCTTGGCTTCAACCTCTGCCCAAATCAAAATTCTATTTAAACCAAACATTTCTTCCCATTTACCTCTCTCCTTCTGCAGTTCCTTGTTGAATTCCACATGCTTGTGGTCATACAAGACCTGGATCTTTAAAGCTGTGTTTGAATCAATGCCAACAGCTTCCAACAGTGTCAGTGCATGAGCATTCAAAAGGCTGTGGGACCTCTTGCACGTTAAAAATCTACAATTCCCCTGGAGGAAGTGTCGACAGACATGAAGCCTTCTGCAGTTGTTCTGCTGGTTGCAGGTCCCATCCTTTCTGTTGTAAAACTGGCAGGTCTAGAACCATGGAGGATGGGGACAACATGGCATGGAAAAGCACATTAGAATCAGTCATCTTGCAATTTGTTCTGTTCACATGCAGTTTTAACAGCAAAAAGGCAGCAGCTAAAAGAGGTGTGTTCATTTCTGGCACAGATGAGCAGGCATATTCAGCTGAGTCATGCATAGTCAATTTTAAGTCATGCATATTCAGTTTTGAAGTGAAGGGTGAGGGTTTTTTTTTTCACTCCAAGACAAATAAAAACCAAACCAACAAGCATTCATTATTGGCACTCCTAGGCAAGACAGCTGCATAGCAACTGAATGTTTTGCAGTTATTCTATGGAAAAACAAACTTAAAAGATCAAAACATAGCAAAGAACAAAGAATGAGCACACAAACTCCACATACACAGTGGCAGATGTAGTGTTATTTAAAAGAACTTATTATCTACAGAGTACTCTGAGGTCATAGAATCACAGAATGGTAGGAGTTGGAAGAGACCTCTGAAGATCATCTCACCCAACCCCCTGACAAAGCAGGATCACACAGAGCACACTATACATGAACACACCCAGGTAAGTTTTAAAAGTCTCCGAAGGAGACTCCACAACCTCTCTAGGCAGCCTGCTCCAGGGCTCCATTACCTTCAGAGTACAGAAGGATTTTCCCATGTTGATGTTGGAACTTCCTGTGTTCTGGTTTATTGACCCATGTTGATCCCAGCTGTCAGGCTTATGAATGGCCTGCATCACTGTTTTCTGTTGTTTCTGCTAGCTTACTCCCTAACAGGTTCTCAATTAATGGTAATTAATGATGCCTCCAGTGCTAAGATGCTGAAGGCAGTGAGGACAGGCTGAGGGAGCTGGGGCTCTTTAGCTTGGAGCAGAGGAGCCTGAGGGCTGCCCTCACTCATGTTGATAGAGATGTGCAGGGCAGTGTGAGGAGGACAGAGCCAGGCTCTGCTTAGGGATGTCCAATGACAGGACAAGGGGCAATGGGGGCAAGCTGGAGCAGAGGAGGTGCCACAGAAACAGAAGGGAAAACTTTTTGCCTGTGAGGGTGGCAGAGCCCTGGAGCAGGCTGCCCAAAGAGAGGTTGTGGAATCTCCTTCTCTGGAGACATTCCAAACCCACCTGGATGTGTTCCTGTGTGACCTGCCCTGGGTGATCCTGCTCTGGCAGGGGGGTTGGACAGGATGATGTGTAGAGGTCCCTTCCAACCCTTAACATTCTGTGTTTCTATAAGGCCTGAACAAATCTATAGATAAGAGCTTAAGTGTAATACCAATCAGTGAAGGCTGCTAGTATCTGCTCATTACTGGAAGTAATTAAACAAGAAACTAACTAAAGTTTCAGATACAGCTAAGCAGGACAAAGATTTTACTCATAACCACCACACTTCTCAGATGTATTTTAGAACAATATACACACCCCAAAAAAACACCAAACCAAAATAATCCATTTTGTCACAGCAGGGAAGAAGAAAACAACAGAACTGTTATGCCAACAGATCTGGGGAGATTATAACCTCTAAGAGAAAAGGATAACAGCACTCTTGTAATGTCTTAGCCAGGAACAGCTGTAGGCAAAACAGGATACGCTTGGCCTTTAAGCAGCCATGCCTTGAAGCCAGCACAGCCTTTCTAGACACACACAGAACCAGGATGAATGGTTCAGCCAAATGTAACTAAATCAATGACTTGCATACACACCGGACAAAGGTTGCTTCAGAGAGAATGGGTGTGCAAAGACTCAGTGCCCTTTGGAAGGGGCAGAATTACATCAAACTGACTGCAATCATCCTGTCATTTCTCTCAAAGCCTTTTCCTACTTCTCTAAACCCTCAAGCACCAAAATGTGCAGGCCTACTGTCCTATTTTCAGCTGGGATAGAGTGGATTTTCTTCTCAGTAGCTGGTATGGTGCTGACACTAATGTTTTAGATGTTGCTACGGAGCACTTACCCTAAGCCAAGGACTTTCCAGCTTCCCAAGGTCTGCCAGAGAGGAGCGATACAAGAAGCTGTGAGGAAGCATGGCCAGGACAGCCAATCCAAACTAGCAAAGGGGATATTCCATAATACAGAATATTATGGCCAGTATCTAAACTGGGGGGAGCAGGCTGGGAGGGGCAGATAGCTAGGCTCAAACTAGCACACTGAGCATGGGTCAGTGGGTGGTGAGCAGCTGCACTGTGCATCACTTTGTCTTTCCTGGGCTTTATTTCTCTTTTTGTTACCTTCCTTTTCCCTACTATTGTTATTGTAGTATTTTATTTCATCATTACTACTACCACCATAATATTTTATTTCAGTTATGAAACTGTCTCAACTTGCAAGTTTTACTTTCTTTTTCCTGACTCTCTTTCCATTGCCAGCTGGTGCGTGGAGAGCGAGGAGTGAGCAGCTACACAGTGCTTAGTGACTGGCTGCAGTTAAGCCACAACATCTCTTTAGGCTGAACAAGGAAATGGGCCCTCACGTGCTACCCTCCATCATTTCTTGGGAAAGACCCAACAAACTGGGTTTGGGTCAGGCCTCTTATTCTGTAAGCATGCACAGTTATTTTATTGTGATCTTTCACTTCTGTGCTGCTTGCCTCATCATCTGCTGAAGCTGCTGACTTCTTTTGTTTGCTTGTTTGGAGTAACTTTATAGCTCTCCTGTTGGGATAACAGGAATGACATGCAAACAGGCTGTCCACATCCTGCTGTCAGACAGCAGGTCTTCTGCTGACAAGCCATAGATGACGTGCCTTATCCAGCTGTAAGCCTTCTGGTATTTATGTAAGCAACACACTCCTCTGTGCTTAGCAGTTTTATTGCTTTGGATTTGTTTCTTATCATAAGGACGTGGCACTTGCACAGTGCTGGCTCCATACTGTTCCCTTTGGTGCTTCCACACACAGGCATTACCACTCATACTTCATTTCAGGTTGATCTAATATTACTGTCATATATCTTAACAGCTTGAAATCGAGATCAAAACTCCATGTTCTCTCCCCCTCTCTCATTCCTAGTTATCAAAAGCTTCTCTTAAGGCATCAGTGCAACTCACATCAGGGAGGAGGAAAGGATCATTCTGGAGGAGCAGCACTCGCAGCTCATTCTCATCGAGACCAGACAAGCCGTGGGACTTCAGAACTTTTTTGTTCTCAGCATTGATGATGTCATGTGAGTATTTACAACCTCTGCAAGAAAATACACAGAAATATCAGTGTTTACTTCTTCAGGCAAGTTGATTTAAAGAAGAACCTCAGATAGATAACGTGGGAAAATAACACAAGAATGGCAGGGAAGATTGCAAACACACTCAAAGGACTTGCAGCTGGGGTGAACAAAAACATACACAACAGTCAAATTGTTGCCTGTCCTTGTGTGTTTGATGAGTAGGAGTTCTGTGTTCAGGTAACACAGGCCTGTGATAAGCTCAGACACATGCTTGAGATTCCTGCCCTGCTGCAGGAAAGACCAAAGCAAAGTGACAAACGTCCTTGCTTGAGTGCCTCTGCCTGGGTACTGCTTCAGTGATCCTCCAGTTTGCAAGGGAATGAAAACAAATTTACTCTTTGCATCTCATCCGTGGTTTGTGGTTGCTCCTGCACCCTGCCTGTGCCACCCCACACCACGTGCAGCTATGGAAAAGCCAGAGAGAAAAGAAGTTTGGCAAAAGTCACTGTAAACATTTAGATGGACTCTAATCAGCTACAAAACGGACCAAAGAGCATAACAACTGTGAAATACATTTGTGCTACTATCCCCATATTAAACATCAGGGTGTCCAGACCACATTTAAGAAATCTAACAGCACAGATTTGAAATCAAGTCTGTCTGCCCTACTTGTACCGATTAATCCATTAGTCTCAAGTCTCTGTTCCTTTTATCCTTTCAGCCTCCTGAAACTCCTTTGTGAAAGCTTTTTTACCTCATGCTGTGTCTGATCCAGTCCTTCTGTACAGACCTTGTGTAGATGTTTTTGCACCTGACCCCTCTACCAAGTGCTGGACAGAGTGCTTTGTGGAACACAGGACTCGAGCACCTCTGCTATGAGGATAGGCTAAGGGAGCTGGGCTTGTTCAGCCAGAACAGGCTGCCTAAGGTGGTACCCAGTTTGAAAAAAAGAGCAATATTCAACCTAAACTTCCTTCAGTGCAACTTGAAGCCATTTCCTCTTGTCCTGCTGTTACTTGGGAAAAGAGACTGACTCCCATCTTGCTACAGCCTCATGGCAGCAGTGAGCTCTGGGGCCTTAAAGTGATAATTCTATCAAAGTCCTCGTATCTTCCACTGTTGCAGTGTTAGTAATGTGCTGATACCCCACCAGATTCTTCTTCTTCTACCCTAGTGAAATGGAATCATGGAATCATAGAATGGTTTGGGTTGGAAAAGACCTCCAACAGTCATCTAGTCCAGCCTCTCTGCAGTGAGCAGGGACATCTTCTGCTATTTACACCTGTTTTTAACTGGTATCTGGCAAGTAACTTTTCACTGCTGTTTTTCTATATGTATCTGATTAGTTATCATTGTGTCTACTTGACAATCCTTTTGGTGACTGTCATGGCTCTTCCTAGTGTCCAACCTAAACTTCCTTTGGTGCAACTTGAGGACATTTCCTCTTGTCCTGTCACTTGTTACTTGGGAGAACAGACAGACCTTGCCACAACTTCCTTTCAAGTATAGAGTGAGAGGGTGTATTCTCAGTCCGTGTCTGAGAGACAGTGCCAGGCCTATCTTTCTTGTATGTTCTCTATACACCCAGGATTGATGTCTGTGGGAAATTAAGCACTGCACCTCACAGAAATGGCTGCAAGTGGAGCAGTGGCTAACAGCAAAGCAAAATGTTTGCACTTTCTAGATTAAAACCAGACAGAATCCCAACACTTTGCCGTTTTCTTACTAGAGAAACATTTGTAAACTGTTCAACAGAATCATAGAAATTCTCTTCCTGAAGAAGAGAAGGCTCCAGGGAGGCCTAACAGCAGCCTTCCAGGACCAGAAGGGGGCATACAAGAAGGATGGAGAAAGACTGTTTACGAAGGTCTGTAGTGATAGCATGAGGGACAATGGCTTCAAACTAGAGAAGATCAGATTTAGATCGGATGTTAGGAAGGAGTTCTGCACCACGAGGGTAATGGAACACTGGGACGGGTTGCCCTCCCCCCCCCAAACTCCGTTTACATACTAGCATGACGCCACATGATCTGGCACATCCCCCTCCGCTACTTCGGGACGGGAAACAGCCGCTGGATACCGCCGAGCCGCGCCGGACCAGCTCCGACGGTCGCCGGTTCGGGGAGGACCCGGTGTCAGTGTGCGGAGGGTACCGCGGTGCCCTCGGTGCCCCGCCGGCACTCACCTGGACCCCAGGCCGCACTTGCCCATGAGGTGGAGCTTGCAGAGATGCAGCCGCTCGCAGCCTTTGCACTCCTTAAGAACACACACCCGCACGGCCGACACGGCCAGCACCTGGGTGCTGCCGTCGCCATCGTCCCGCCGCACCAGGAAGTTCTGCGGGCCAGCCGCCGACAGCGTCTCCTCCAGCTGCTGCGCCGAGAGACCGACCTGCTGCTGGAGCTCCGACAGCCCCAGCTGCCCGCCGTGGGCGCACAGAGTCTTCGTGAGGAAACAGCACACCGCCGGGTCGCTCATCGTCGCCGCTTCGCCTCAGCGGGACAGGACGGAAGAAGAAGGGAGGAGGCGGTGCGGGATGGGACTCTACCCCTCGCCCGGGCGCGGCAGGAATCGAAAGCGAAGGCACAGAGAGGGCACGGCGGTAGGTGGGGCCTGCAGCGAGGCGGTAAAGGCGAGGAGGGGGTAAAGGCGCGGAGGGGGTAAAGGCGCGGAGTTAGCGCGAAGCTGCCCTCAGTGCCGTGAAGGAGACTTGGAGGGAGATTTCCTCGGCTGCAAACCAGCCATCAGATAAGTGCTGGAAACGATTGAAAGCGAAGTGGAATTTCCTTGTTTTAAGTGCTGTTGGCAAAGGAACTGGAGGTGTGGGTTGACAGCCGGCTGAATATGAGCCACAGTGTGCCCCAGTGACAAAGGCGGCCAACACCATCCTGGCCTAGATCAGGAATGCTGTGGCCAGCAGGAGCAGGGAAGTGATAGTGGCCCTTGATTCGGCAGTGGTGAGGCTGCAGCTTCAGTGCTGGGTTCAGTTTGGGGACTCTGGCTACCAAAAAAAAGCACATTTGAGTTTGCAGTAGATCCAAAGAAGAACAATAAAGCCGCTCAAGAGTCTGGAGAGCAGGTCTTATGAGGAGCCGCTGAGGCAGTTGGCGTTGTTTAGTCTAGGAAAAAAGTGGTCTGAGAAGATACTTTCACTCTCTATGAGTACTTGAAAGGAAGTTGTAGCAAGGTGGGAGTCAGTCTGTTCTCCCAAGAAACAAGCGTCAGGACAAGAGGAAATGGCCACAAGTTGCACCAAAGGAAGTTTAGGTTGGACAACAAGAAGAAGTTCTTCGCCAGAAGAGTTGTCAAGCAGTGAAAGAGGCAGGTCAGGGCAGTGGTGGAGTCACCATCCCCTTAGGTATTTAAAAGGTGTGTAGGTGTGCTTAGGGAGATAGTTTGGTGGTGAGCTGAGCAGTGTTGGGTTAATGGTTGGACTCAATGGTCTTAAAGGCCTCTTCTAACCAAAACAATGCTGTGATTCTTTGCTGTTTCTGATGTTGATGATGAGCTGGTGCCTGGATGAAATTCCATATATAGTACTGTTACTGGTCCCTACTACTGAGACCCTACCTGGAGTACTGTGTACAGTTCTAGAGCCCCCAACACAAGAAAGACATTGAACTGTTGAAGCGAGTCTGGAGGAAGGCCACAGAGATGATCAGAGGGCTGGAGCACCTCTCCTATGAGGACAGGCTACAAGAGCTGGGGCTCTTGAGCCTGGAGAAGAGAAGTCTTTGAGGAGACCTTGTAGTGGCCTTCCAGTATCTGAAGGAGGCCTACGGGAAGGCTGGGGAGGGACTATTGACAAGGTCTTGTCAGGACAAGGAGTAATGTGTTTAAACTTGAAGGGGGGGGGGATTTCGACTAGATGTTGGGAAGAAGTTCTTTACAGTGAGGGTGGTGAGACACTGGCACAGGTTGCCTGGGGAGGTTGTGGTTGCTTCCTCCCTGGAGGTGTTCAAGGCCAGGTTGGATGAGGCCTTGAGTGACCTGTTCCAGTGGGAGATGTCCCTGCCTATGGCAAGGGGTTGAAACTAGATGATCTTTGAGGCCTCTTCCAGCCTAAACCATTATATGACTCTATATATCAAGTATGGATTCCAGGTAGTCTCTCCCAGAGTGTGTACATAGAGCAGAGCACTGGCATCAACTGAAGGATTTCCTCACCTCCCTGCTAACTTCTGTTCTCTCTGCTTATACATAACACCAACACAAATGCAATAGAGAGCATCGAGGCAATAATGTGAGATAAAAACTTAGCACACCCAAGTTATTCTAGTATTTGTGTAGCAATGCCATTACTTTTCTTTATTCCACTTTGGCAGTCAGTTGCTAATCAATGCTGGTTGCAGCAGTGGGTGTCCTGGAGGAGATAGGAAGCAGAGAGGTCATCTGGTTTCTGTTAATGCTGACTTAGAGCTGAGGAAAATCTGTAGGACTGTGGAGAAGCACAGCAAAGGCTGAATCAGAAAGATGGGAAGAGGACTGAGTAGTAAATCCATTTGAGTTTTTGTACCAAACTCATTGGCAATGCAAGCTTCAGAAGCAGTATCAGTTCCTCTTTCTGGATCAGGAAGTTAACCTCAAAAATAAAGTGAATGCCAGCCTGTGTTGGTTGATACTAACACCTGATTTGAAAGGCATGTGAAACTACACAGTCAAATCACAATTCAGGTCATAGAAAGAGAACCACATCAAGGAAAAGGACCGAGATGGTACAGTCTGGTTTGTTGCTTTTGTTGCTCTTTCTTTGTTGAATTAAAGGATATGGAAGGCTCTTTTCATTGGGCATGCTTCTCCATATTTGCCCTCTTGCTATGATACTTGAACAAATAAAGCAATTTAAAAAAATCAATAGGAATGGAGAGGTAGAAAGAGGAGTTTCCTACATCAGTTCTAGCTTTATGAAAGTAAGTTGATAGTTCTGGGGTTTTGTTCTAGGCAATCATACATGAATGCTTAGGTTGTCAACAGGATGCTGAGGATGATAAAGCTCAGATTCATACTCAACATAGTTTCAAGACTGACAGATAAGGTAGAAAATGATTCAAGCAGTTGAATCAGCAGCGTATTGCTGACTCTAAAGAGCAGATAAGAACCATGAGTAAGGCAAACCTTTCAGCTATTTGTTTATATTGATTTGTCTTCTGTTTTTCAGCCAGTTCCAGTGAAAACATGCATTTGTGCATCAACCTACTCAGAAATCTGAACTGTGTGAGCAGAGAAGCTTTTCTGGATACTGTGTTGGAACAGCATGGAGCAGCACTGCAAGCAGAAAGAGACTGCAAATAACAATCTTGGCAAGTATGTTCTACACTTAAATACACATAAGAAGGGGTTTGGATCAGTCCAGAGTGAAAGCAAACAAAGAAGCATCACTGGATTTTTGGTTTGTTGGTATAATGGTTTGTAAGTACAAATGACCCAAATACTGGACTTCCTTAGCAATGTCAGATAGAACTGATTGATACAAAGCAACCCAACTGGGTGAGGCAGAAGGGGTGACTGCATCAAAGACTCACAAACTGATACCATTTTCACTGGGCAGTGGAACATTTCAGTCTTAAATAGTAAGCCATTTGCTTAAAGTTAGAAACCACTGAAAAACCACTGGCTGACTTGGTGTAACCACTTGCAGCTGCTACAAATGTAATCTCTGTACATCTGTCTCTGTGCTGTCCTCTGCTTCCGGATGTGGTATCTCTGGTATTCATCTATCTCAGTAATAAGCAGATTCAGCTTTCAGAGACTCAAATCTGAACCTGAAAGGAGATTGGAGCTAGGTGGGTGTTGGTCTTTTCTTCCTATTAACAAGTGATAGAATGAGAGGAAATAGCCTCAAGTTGCACCAGGAGGGTTTAGATTGAATATTAGAAGAAACTTCTTCACTGAAAAGGTTCTCAAAGACTGGAACAGCCTCCCCAGGGAGACGGATGAATGTGTTTAAAAGAGGCAGAGATGTGGTGCAAAGGAACATGATTTAGCACCAGATTGGGCAGAGTTAGGGAATGGTTGGATTCCATGATCTTAAAGCTCTTTTCTAATAGAAACAATTCTATGACTGTAAGTATTGATTGGTATGAGTGAAACATGCATGGAAATGGGCATGTGTAGGCACCCCAAGAAAGAGCAGAACAAAGGTTAGAAGAATGGCTTGTGTTGATAACCAAGGACACATTTAAGGCAGTAAAATTAAGAAATAGGTTGCTTCTCAAACCAGAAAGACTTGCACTGTGTAGCACAGAAAACTTATCTGCACAAGACTCTGCTGTCTGACAGCTGAACGTGGTGGGAAGATAAAGCACATCACAAATGGCTCTTTTTTTCATCCAACCAGAAGCAGACACAGCCTCAAAAACCCAAAATGAAGAAACGCAGAAAGCAGGCAAACAACTTGCCTGAAGTGTGTGAAGGCAGAAGTATAGAATTGTTAAGGTTGAAAAAGAGTTCTAAGATCATAAAGTCCAACCAAGTAGCCAGGCTGTGAAACTCAAGGATGCCACGATAGTGACTGTTGGGTTGTATTGTCTTCCGTTCCCACTACTGGGCATAAAAGATTCATCTAAGGCAAGCTGCCACTGCCAGTAAAGGATAACTCAAAAGATTCCATAAGGATGCAACAGTTGGTGCCCATTGTATCACCTGGGTTAGAAGGGACCTCTAAAAGTCATTTAGTCCAACCCTCCTGCAGTAAGCAGGGACATCCTCCACTAGATCAGGTTGCTCACAGCCTTGTCCAGCCTGACCTTGAATATCTCCAGGGATGGGGCCTCAACTACCTCTACGGACAACCTGTTGGCAGTGCTAAAGAATTTGTTCCTCACATCCAATCTAAGTTTGCTCTTCTCTCATTTCAAACCATTGCCTCTTGTCCTATTGCTGCAGGCCTTTGCAAACAGTCCCTCTGTAGCTTTCTTGGAGGCCTCCTTCAGGTTGCTACTAGTTTGCCCCAGAGCCTATTCTTCTCCAGGCTGAACAACCCCAGCTCCCTGAGCCTATCTTCCTAGTAGAGGTACTCCAGCACACACAAGTACCGATCATGTCCAGACCTACTGGGCATACACTCTTCATTGCTTATGAGTGTGGGGTTTGACTGCTTATGAGTGTGGGTGTGAATGAAGTGAAATAAATTGAAAGAACTTGAAAGGAAGTGCAGGAACAAATTGAAAGAACTTGAATGGAAGTGCAGGATCTGAGTGACAGGATGAACAACAAAAGGCACAAGCTGGAATATAAGAAATTCCATTTAGATATTAGGATATATTTATTTTTCACCAGAGTGTGGTTGCTCAGACAAACTGGGCTAGAAAGGATATGAGATCTCTATCCTTGGAGGTATTCAAGTCTCAGCTGGACACAACTGACATCTGATTTCTGGGAGGGGTGTTGTGTTTGTGTATTAATTTTAACTTGTATATTTCTATATATAGCTGTACATATTTGTATTTGCTTGCATATTGTGCTAAGCTGTAAATAGAAAGCTTCATTCCTTAACTTCCAGCTGGCTGAGTCTAGTCTGGGTGATTTCATAAGAGTAGGGGTGCAGGTAACTCCCAAACCAATCTGAGCACGACAAAAGGTGAGACATAAAGTAGGAGGTGAAGATGGATGTTAAGAATGAGTTCTTTACTATGAGGGTAGTGAAACACTGGAACACATTGCCCAAGGAGATGACTGGGGCTCCATTCCTGGAGATATTCAAAGTGAGGCTTGACAAGACTCTAAGCAACCTGATGTAGTGGAGGATGTCCCTGCTGACTGCAGAGGGGGTTGGACTAGATGAGCTATGGAGGTTGTGGAGACAGGGAATTAATGTGTCCGAGTCAGGAATGATAAAAACATAATTATATTATTTTCCTGAAAATACCACCCCCAAACTATATAAAAAAGTGGTTTAGGTTTATTTACAGGATCTAATTCAATTGGGAAAAATCTTCACAGAATGCTATGGGCAAATTTAGAGATTTAGGAAGTCAGGAAATGGAAAAGGCTAAGCTATAAACACAGCTTTACCCCACTATAAATCAGGCTGAACAGGGAACAGCAGGCTTTACTCATGGAGGTGAGATAGGTATTCAGCAAGGATCCCTTGCTGGATTTCTCTTCAGCTCAGATGCCTTCTGACTCTGCAAACAATATCCAATAGTCTGAATCCTCATGGCAGAAGTCCAAGGAAGGTGGAAAAGGCCACCAAACTCAGAAGCATCTCAAACACTTCTGGATGATTGCGGCAAAATACTGCCTCAGCAGCGGCAGGGGAGAGCCAAACTATTAGGGTCTCCCCAGTTCAGAACAGCAGCCAGAAAATCAAGGCTGCAGTGTGGTCAGAGAGTAGCCAGGTCCAGATGCTACCAGCAGCTCTCAAATGGAGCCCAGGACTTGCCAAGCTTGCAAATCTGTACAGAATGGTGCAGAACTGGGGGAGAACCATCCAAAAGCAGGAACAGTGCAAAAACTGGGAGCTGTGCAAAAGTTAGGAGCCACCCAAAAGCGGGGACTGTCTAAAACTGTCTCAGCAGGAACTCCTTCAAGGCAGGAACCTGTCCTGTTGGGATCTCTTTCAAGATGGGAACCTTGTGCCTTTCCCCCTTGCTCTATTTATGCTTTTCTAGACAAAGTGTCTATTTGCCATTTTATACTGGGTGTGAAAACCCAGCCAGCCACCAGCCCGATTCCCAGTGCAGGCTTCCACATGGGTCAGTGTACGTGTGGAAATGCACCTTTTGCTCTTCCCCTTTCAAGCCTGCAGGGGAGGGGAAAGCAGTTTTCATGCTGCCTTCTCCTCAGGGGGAAGAGAAGGAAGGAATTTGGAGTGCTCCAGAACACCTTCCAACCATTCTGTGATTCTATGATAAAGAAAGACTAGTTAGTTGTTTTGTTTAGCAACTAATATCCACATGTGTAAGGACCATGGCATTTAGACTCGCAGAATGAAATGAAAATGAAGAGACATAAGCTTAACACAGTTCCTAATCACCAGGAGAGCTTGCATGAAAAAAACAAACTTGGCAGATCTTCCAACCACTCTGTGAGACTTGGCCAGTTTAAGTGGCAGGATGTAAGTAGGATGTAAGCATCCTCCTAAGGAAAGGAGATTGTCTCTTTAAGCATGTTTTGTGCATGCACGTTTGTAAACCAAATCCAAGAACTGCTTCCTTCTCAAGGTGGACTTGTCAATCTTTTTCTGGGGGAATATAGTAACAGAGGAACATTGCACTTCACTTACTGTACCACCACAAGGCACAACCATGTCAAAGACCTTTAGGTATCTTGGGAAATGCAGCCTGTTGTGCTGCTGCCTTTGAAAAGCACCTGATATTAAAGCATCCCCAAACATTTTGTACAAGCTCTACAAGGCTGACTGCTCCTGTTGTTCCATTAGAAGAGACTGCTTACCCTTCCTTACTTTACACCATCACATACTTGCTTTGCTCTCAGTTCAGCACCCAACTCTACGGCTTACCAATGATAATTTGGTAACTGTTGGCCTCTGCAAGTCCTTCATATCAACCTCTCTCACACAAACCTGGTTTCTCTTTGTATAGCCATCAGTAAGTGGCATAAGTAAAGTTATGTTATTGAATTCCCTCAACAAGGTGATCTAACCATGCCCTCCATTGTGCAGTACTCTTCCTGCAGCTCTGGCTGCAGGGTTAAGTGTGACCATCAGCATCTTGGCAACATTCATTGCCCATCCCAGGAAGCTGGGCTGCTTTGACTCTTGGCTAACACTGATAAGCAGCTGTCTGGCCTTGAATAGAGCTCTCAGACAGAGCTGTGAGGTTTTTCTGTGGGGGCTGTCCCTGCTTCTGGGAATTGTATTTAAGCTATGAGTTTCATCCCTCTCTCCCACCGGTGCTGGGCTGCAGCTGCATTGCAGCATGCCTCAGCCTGGCTGCTGGCAGGTGGTGTGCAGTGGCAGCCACTCAGAGTGCTACAGCTTCTCTTACTATCCAGCTGCATTGCATTGCATCTGTCAGGGAGCAGTGGCCAAGTGAGCCAGCAGCATGGCACAGCAGTGAGATGAGCCAGCTGTGAGTGACCCCAAAGCAGAGCAGCATCCAGTGACATTCTTCTATGGTGAAGGCTCCACCTCTCTTGCCGACAGCTCCCAGGCTGGATTTGTTTCCATGGGTACTTCCATCAAATCCACTCCCTTTATTTCTTGAAAAAGCTTCCTATGACCTCTCAGCCATGCTTTGGGACATCTCCTGTGCCCTCTCACTGTGCCAGTGCTAGGCTTTTAGGGTTAGAAACTCACATGTCCACCATGGCTATTCAGGGCAAACCCAGCAAGAAAAAAAAGGAAGTTGTACCACTTGCAAAATAAAGTCTTGATAAAGAATCCACCAACAGAGGGAAATTTAACCATTTGCCCCCAAAGGAGCAGACTGTTCAGGTGCTGTGGCAATCATTCCTGTTCCATAGTTTTCACTTCTTTTCAGCAATACCAACTTTCCACAGCATTCCTTTTTTGAAAAGGTTATCAGAGTCAGCAACCACCAAACAAAATTTGACACAGTTTTCAGCTGTCTTTCTGGTGCTACTAACAGTCCCAAATGAGAAGCTTGTAGACCAGCTACATCTGGCATGAACTTGTTCCAGCTTTGCCTAGTGGGTGGGAGATTGCCCTTGTAAAATCCTATCCCTTTGTCAGGGAAGACCATTCCTACAGCCTCTACAGAACCTAGTCACTGTAGCTAAAACTCTGCTTTATCAACCTGGACAATTGATGGGGTAGTGTATTCAGCTTGCTCTTGAACTACTTCTGGTCACTGTTTTTGTTGTCTTCATGATGGAAGAAAATTTTCAGAGCTGCCTTTGAAGACCTTTATTTTGTGCATTGCATACCAAGTAGTCTTTTCACTCAACTCTTCAGTCCTTCCTGGACTATGAGTTCTCTACAAGTTTTCCTAGTTCAGAAAGTTGTTTGTTTTGTTGTTTTTTTTAATTGTTTATTGTCATTTAGAAAATCTGAATATCTTTGCAATCACTAATGATGAAAGCTTGGTGGTGTTTACTGGTTTGGTTTGTGTGTGTGTGTGTGGTGTTCTGTACTACTGCCTACTGTGGGGAGTGCTTATACTGGAGAAGCTTCTCTAGAGGAACTCCTGTTGTCCAGGACATGTATTAATTACACAGAAAACAAACTTTCTGCAGCTTCAATGGATATTCTGCTCATAGATTTGACAGGGAATGAGATAATGCCACAGCTTGTAAATATGGATCATAGAATGGTTTGGGTTGGAAGGGATCTCTGAGGCTTGGTGATTCAGGAAGTCAGTAGGTCAAAGACTGATCAGAAGTTTGGAGAGTAGGAGAGCCCTGCAGAGGGACCTTGACAGGGTGGGCAGAGGCCAATTGGATGAGATTTAACAAGGCCAAGTGCAGGGTCCTACACTTTGGTCACAACAACCCCAAGCAGTGTTACAGGCTTGGGACAGAGTGGCTGGAGAGCAGCCAGGCAGAAAGGGACCTGGGTGTAGTAGGCTGAAGATGAGCCAGCAGTGTGCCCAATGGCATCCTGGCCTCTATCTGGAACAGTGTGGCCAGTAGGACAAGGGAGGTTCTTCTTCCCCTGTACTCAGCACAGATGAGGCCATACCTTGAGTGCTGTGTCCAGTTCTGGGCTACTCAATTCAAGAGAGATGTTGAGGTGCTGGAAGGTGTCCAGAGAAGGGCAATGAAGCTGGTGAGGGGCCTGGAGCACAGCCCTGTGAGGAGAGGCTGAGGGAGCTGGGGGTGTGCAGCCTGCAGAAGAGGAGGCTCAGGGGTGATTTCATTGCTGTCTACAACTACCTGAAGAGAGGCTGTAGCCAGATGGGCTTTGGTCTCTTCTCCCAGGCAACCAGACACAGAACAAGGGGACACAGTCTCAAGTTGTGTCAGGGGAGGTCTAGGCTGGATGTTAGGAGGAAGTTGTTGGCAGAGAGAGTGATTAGCATTGGAATGGGCTGCCCAGGGAGGTGGTGGAGTCACAGTCCCTGAAGGCGTACAAGAACAGACTGGATGAGACACTTAGTGCCATGGTCTAGTTGATTGGACAGGGTTGAGTGATAGGTTGGACTGGATGATCTTGTAGGTCTCTTCCAACCTGGTTGATTCTATGATTCTAAGTTAAGTTAGGGACCAAATATATGGTGATAATATGGTAAAAATTGTGTTATGTCACAGCTGCCTCTCCTGCTCCTGAATGAAAACCAGCCCGTGGATGAGACAGCTGCTGTTGAGTTTGTAACCACTAGATGGAACCCAAAGACTTTCAGTAAATTCACGCGTCTGCTGCAGGGAGCTCGTCATGGATTTAGGTAAGACTGGGCTTCTGGTAGCAGCGTCAGCACCTGTGCTCAGCAGCGAGTGTTCCCAAAATATGTTCCATTTACCCCAGTGAGCAGGAACATGGAATGGTTTATGTCCAAGCCATGGAATTGTTACTGGTTTCTGCTGCTGGTTTGCTTTCTCCTTGTATTCTGCTCTGGTGAGGCCACATCTCGAGTACTGTGTTCAGTTTTGGCACCTCAATACAGCAGGGATGTGGAGGTGCTGGAGTGAGTGCAGAGGATGGCAACGAAGCTGGGGAAGGGCCTGGAGAATAAATCCTATGAAGAGTGATTGAAGGAGCTGGGGATGGTTAGTTTGAAAAGGAGGAGGCTGAGGGCAGATCTCATTGCTGTCTACAGCTACCTGGAAGGACATTGTGGAGAGGCTGCTGCTGGTCTCTTTTCACAGGTGATTAGTGGTAGAACAAGAGGGACTTGCCTTAAGCTGTGACTGGGTAGGTTTACACTGGACATCAGGAAAAAACATTTCCCAGCAAGAGTGGTCAAGCATTGGAATGAGCTACTCAGGGAGGTGGTTGTGTCACCAACCCTGGATGTGTTGAAAGGTTGTTTGTATGTGGCGCCTGGGGATATGATTTAAGGTAAATCTCATAGAGCAGGGATATTGGTTGGACTTGGTGTTTCTGAGGGTCTTTTCCAACCAGAATGTTTCTGTGATTGGGTAATTCTGTGTGCATAGCACAAAATCTTTGATAACTTCACAAAGAGTGCTGGAATACATCTTCCATTAGGTCACCAGCACATGCTTTGATCTGGGGCAGGTCATTTAAACTGCCTGTGGCTTGGTTCCCACATCACTTGAGTAAGTTTTGAAACTATCTGCACTGAAATGTGCTGAGTGTCCAATAGATGACTCCTGAAACAGTTTCAGCCACTTAGGTGGGGTACATTGTGCCAATTACTATTAAAGAACAGCCAGCATTAACAAAGCCGAGAGGCCGCAGGCAAGATCAGGTCTGTGTTGTACTGTGCTGTGATGGTTTGGGTATCCCCCGCCGCCCCCCACTTTAGAAATCACCCAGACTAGACTCAGTCGGCTCTGGAAATTTGAATGAAGCTTATATTTACAGCTGGCACAATGTACAAGCAGATATTTACAGTAGATACAGATATATACAGAAACACAACTCCCCTCCCAGAAACCTGAGTCCCCAGGAGGGGCTCTCAACCACCCCTCACCTTCCCCCTACCCCTCTCAACCTTACCCCAGTCCCAAGGAAGAATGGAGGTTTGGCCAAGAGGATTAAGAAGCAAAGGTGAAATCAGCCACAAAAGCAAATGGAGGGTGAGGTTAGAAAGCAAGATGGAGTTCAGCCAGCAGCCGCAGCTCTCCCCAGCAGGCAAAGCAGAAGAGAACAGCCAGCACGAAGTGCCCAAGCAAAGTGCAGAGCAAAAGTGACTTTTATCTAATGTTTTGCCTTTCCTTTGTACACATCTCAGCAAGACTGTGAGTGAAGTAGACCTCACCATTGTTTTAATTTCTCAGCCTATCATCTAGTTCTTTTCACCAAAACATCCCAGCTAGGCTCAAACTAGCACATGTGCCTTGTACAACCAGAGTGAGAGGAATTTCTTCCTTGAAGCAGTTTACAGTCTTCATAGGAAGAACATACCAAGGGACAAATAGAGCAAGCAGTGCCTGAGAAAATGCAAACAAACCATCACTTGGCATGAGGGAATTCAGAGGGCAGCTGATGTGGAGCTGACCCAGCGTCACTGATTCTGTGAGCTCACAGCAGTTTATGCCAGCTAAAGATGTGCCTAAGGTATGTGAAGTGTCTTTCGTAATGTCATATTCAAAGCCTAGCCTGGAGTTGAAGCAGATTTTCAGAATCCAAATCACAAGGCTTAGGCTTCCCTCTTCATGTGCTTGCTTGCCCACCAGGCAGCCCTTTGTGAAGCCCTGGTGGCTGTCACCCACCACTTCATTATTCTCTATGCACCTTAGCACAGTTACCAGGAGGATCTGCTCCATAGTCTCACCTGGCACAGAGGTGACACCAACTGCTCTGTAGTTCCCTGGGTTCTTTGTGCTCCCCTTTTAAAAAACAGGGGTTTATTTTGCCTTTTCCAGTCTGGGGGGAACTTTGCCAGACTGTCATGACTTTTCTCAAATATGATGGCCAGTGGCCTAGCAACCTCAGCCACCACTTCCTTCAAGACCTGTGAATGGATCTCATGAGGTCCCATAGACTTGTGCACCTTCAGGTCCTCTAGGTGTTCCCGGACCTGATCTGTGCTTACTCTGGATGGTTCTCCACTCTCCCAGACCCAGCCATTCCCAGTGAATTGAATGGTGAGGCTCAAGTGGTTTCCAGTGAAGACTGAAGCAAAGAAGCCATGGAGCACTTCAGCCTTCCCCATATCCTCGGTAACCAGGGCACCTGATTCCCTCTGGAGGGGCTCTGCATTCTCTCTTGTCTTCCATTTTTCCCTGACATACCTGTAAAATGCTTTTCTGCTAGCTTTGACATCCCCAGCCAGATTTAATTCTGCTAGGGCTTTAGCTTTCCTGACCTGGTTTCTGGTTTCCTGAACTATTTCCTTGTATTCATCCCAGGGTTACCTATCCTTGCTTTCATCCTTTTTGGTTTCCCCCTCTGCAGGCCTTTGCAAACAGTCCCTCTGCAGCCTTCTTGGAGGCCCTCTACTGGGCTGGAGGTACTGGAAGGCTGCTCTTAAGTTTCCCTGGAGCCTTCTTTTCTCCAGGCTGAACAACACCAGCTCACTCAGAGTATCCTTGTATCAAAGGTGTTCCAGCCCTTGGATCATCTTTGTGGCCCTCCTCTGGACCCACTCCATCAGGTCCATGTCCTTCCTGTGTTAAGGGCTCCAGTGCTGGACACAGCACTGCAGGTGAGGTCTCCCCAGAGCAGAGCAAAGTGGTAAGTAGCAGAATCCCCTCTCTTAATCTCTGGCCATGCTGCTTTTGTTGCAGTTTAGAATGTCATTTGCCTTCTGGGCTGCAAGTGCACACTGCTGTCTCATGTCCAGCTTCTCACCCACCAGCACCCCCAAGTCCTTCTCACAGGGCTGTTCTCAATCTCATCCTCCCCCAGCCTGTGTTGGTATCTAGGATTGCCCAAATCTAGGTGCAGGACCTTGCACTTTGCCTTATTGATGCTCATGAGGTTCTCCTCAGTCCACCTCTCCAGCCTGTCCAGGCCCCTAACCTTGTCAGTGCAGTGATTTAACTAGGATGGTAGCTTCCCTTTCCCAGCAAGGTTAATTAGCCAATGCGACCTTCTGTAAGGCTGCAGCACCTCCATTAGTGCTCTGGACATCTCTGGTTATCCCATCACAGCAGGCACTGTCCAGATGCAGACAGTTTCTGCTTGGCAGTGGGCAGGAAGTCTGCATCCAGCAGTTCCCTCACGGGAATGCCAAGGCAGCATATTTATTAGCATCTCATTCATGGGTGAAGATGGATTTTTGCAGAAGTGAATGTGTGTGCTGTGAGTGGCTGGAGTTCTTTCTGCTGTGCCTTAAGCTGTGTTATCCTTCATCTCCCAGTGACACTCACCAGCTTTCTCTGCTCTCAGACAGAGCACATCAGGCTTTCTTCAGGGCTCAGACAGGAGAAATCGTGTACTGTAGACAGGCCAGCAAATTAGCCCCTAGACATCTTTCTTGGCTTTCAGCCCTTTCTAGCTTAGGAGAAACTAACAGATGTGCCCCTTTGCTGTTCTGCTCTGAGCTCATTACAGGTTTCTCGGCAGGGGAAATTAGCAAAGTCTTATTAGCATCTGCCTTTTCCAGCCAAAGAGGAGTCATATGCAGGCAAGCTCCTCAGCCCTGGCTATCTGATCTCATTTGGACACAGATCCCTGGAAGTTCACCACTCAGACTGTTTCCCTCCTTTGCTGCTTTGCCAGCCCCAACTGGTCCTCCCAGGTGTATGTACCTTTACTTACCAGGGGAAATGAACTTGCTGTGTTTCAGGAGGTCATTGCCTTTGTGGCACTGCTCCAGAGAATTTGCAGTTGGTTTAGATGAAGAGCCAGGATAAAAAGCCAACAACCGAACAACTGAAAAAACCTCTGAGGCTTTAGTGGTATTTCTTTAATGGTAGTAAAAGGAGCTGTGGATCTGTTGTCAGTCAGTTGCCATGGTTATTCTTTTTTTCTTAAAGCCTCAGGTCCTATAGCCCAGTAATTACCTGAGAAACATGGTACTTGCTTTAAAAGAAATTACAATAACAGCTGTGGATCAAGACGTGGAAATGCTCATTCTAACAGGATAAACAAGGTAGTTAACAAACACATACAAAGAAACACAAAAGACCCCAACAGGAGCAGATGTATGGATGTGAAGGATGACAGCTGACCAGGTCACATCCCGGGTGGCACATTCCTATACCAGATCATCTGATCATAGAATCACAGATTGGGCTGGGTTGGAAGGGACCGCCAAAGGTCATCTAGTCCAACCCCCTCTGCAGTATGCAGGGGCATCCTCAACTAAATCAGGCTGCCTAGAGCCCTGTCGAGCCTCACCTTGAATATCTTCGGGGATGGGGACCCAACCCACTCCCTGGGCAATTTGATGAGGAACACTCTTAGAATCAATCAATGTGACAAGGGCCCGTGCCAAACCTACTTGCACAACAAGGAAGAGAAACCCCACCCTCTCTGCCAGGCCATGCACCAAAGGCCAAGCCATCCAGATGTGCAAAGAGGAAGGTTTTTTCCTGCTCCTCTCCCCTGGCTGCGTCACTTTGTCTAGCTCCAGCACAGGCAGAAGCAGGCTGTCACATTGGGCTTTGAACTGGAGAGTTATGAGCACTTAGAGCAGGGAACAAGAGGCAGAAAAGGGCAGGTTAATCACAGACCACTCATTTGGCAAAGCACCATCACAAAGTAAATTTTGCTGGTGATGTTTTCGAGCTTGCTGTTTAAAGTAAGTGTCTACACGGGGAGCAAACCCTTCATCACTGATCAGCCATTATCATGATTGGTAATCACAGGGTCTCCTAACACTGTTAAACCCATTGGGGCAGTGCCTTAGTGAAAAATACGTTCTGCAATATGAGACCATGACTTTGCAGGTCTTGTTAACTTGTAGCAGTTTCAATATTGACAGTGAATTCTAGGGTAAAAAAAAAACAAAACCAAAAAACAACTTTACAGTTGTTTCTTTCACTAGCAGAATATTTTTGGGAATCAAGATGATGCTATTCCAGTCACTAGCAGTGGGGTAGCAAGCTATAGAAGATTTCTACTTAGGATGTGAAAGAGTTAACTTTCCCTGCAGAGAGGCTGAGGGAGCTGGGATTGTTTAGCCTGGAGAAGAGGAGGCTCAGGGCAGACCTTATTGCTGTCTACAACTACCTGAGGGGTGGTTGTGGCCAGGGGGAGGTTGCTCTCTTCTCTCAGGTGGCCAGCGCCAGAACAAGAGGACACAGCCTCAGGCTGCGCCAGGGGAAGTTTAGGCTCGAGGTGAGGAGAAAGTTCTTCACTGAGAGAGTCATTGGACACTGGAATGGGCTGCCCAGGGAGGTGGTGGAGTCGCCGTCCCTGGAGCTGTTCAAGGCAGGATTGGACGTGGCACTTGGTGCCATGGTCTAGCCTTGAGCTCTGTGGTAACAGGTTGGACTTGATGATCTGTGAGGTCTCTTCCAACCCTGATGATACTGTGAGACTGTGACTTTGAATGAGGACAGGGAGGGAGGTGGGACTCTGGAATAGGGAGGCTGTGGATGTCTTTTCCCTAGGGATGTTCAAGGTGAGGCTGGATGAGATTGTGAGCAGGATGCATAGGGAGGCTGTGGCTGCCTCCTGCCTGGGGGTGCTGAAGACCAGGTTGGATGAGGCCTTGAGCAGCTGAGTCTAGTTGAGAGGTGTCCCTGCCCATGGTGGGGAGGTTGGAGCAGATGAGCTCTGAAGTCCCTTCCCACCTGAGCCATTTTATGATTCTGTGGTTTTGTTTTCTGAAGAAGCTAGCCTTATTGAGGCTCACACTGTTGGAGACTGGTGCAGCAGTTGTGCAAGCCTGTATATCCTGTGAAATGCATTGGAGTGGACAAGGTAGTCATGATGATGGTAGAAGTTGCAGCTTTTGGGGTTTACTCCAGTTTTATGCTGATAGAAATCCCATGCTTAACCACTGGCCTCATTACAACTGATGTCAGGATCCTGAAGCTGCAGCTCAGAGGGAGCCAGACAGCACTATTTCCTTTGCTGGATATATTTTTAGCCTTGGAGCTGTGGTAGACCTGCCACAGTCATCTGAAGCAAAGGCAAATATACTGCAAACACAAATGGAGTATCCTAGAATATACATTTGCATTACACTGGCTGCTATAGTCAGCAGAGACAAAGAGGTAATTCATCATACTCTGGTACCAGAACAAACAGATAAGAATATTAATCTGGGAACTAACCATTCAGATTGTGTGAATGGGCAAAGGCATCAGTTGAAATCCTGACAGGTAGTGTTAATCAGGTAAATTTGACATGACAACAGTGATCTCTGTACTGAGTCAGGGGCTGCTCCACACATTGTGCCGGTGGCTTCTCCATATGGGCCATTTTTGAAACAGCAAACAGAAGGCTTTGGCCTTTTTGTGGCAAATGGGGGAGAAAAATCCAACCAATTGTAATTAATCAAATTATATGATAGCCCAAACAAAGAAAAGATGAAACTCTCCCATTTAAAATGTAATCAAAGGCCTTGTAATACGACACAGATTAATTCTTTACAATTAAGGGATGCAACATCAGTGCCCGTGGGGAAATGCAGAACAATAAATTTCTAGTGCCAGACACTCAAGAGACTGTTTATTTAAAATGCATGAAGATTTACACTCCACTAATCTCATTATGAACCCTGCGTAGGAAACATGGGTTGAAGCACATCAGACAATAAAATTGGACCTTCAGAGATGATCACATTCATAAGGATCTTCTCTTAAATAAAGAGAGCAAGACACTTGATATTTCACAACACCTGGTTCCAGCTAGTAATCATATTAGAAAACATTGCTGCTGTTAGACTTGTCTAAGGAGCAGTTTCTCTTCCAGGATTCCTTTTGAATTGAAAGCCATCATTAACACCTGTCAGATCCACGTAAACACATTCACCTTTCAAGTCATGTCACCTGGTTGTGTTAGTGCTTATGTGAGTTCTGAATTTGTGTCTCTGAGGGTGGTAAATTAAAGGACAAAGTAAACCTTTTCTACAAAACCATAATATCCAGCTCCTCTGCTATCTAGCTCCTGTGCTGTCTTTTCCCTCTGTACGTGTTCAGCTGCGTTACCACCACCACTCTCCCTTATGTTTTGTGAGAAAACTCTGACAGAGGACTGTTAGAAAGCTCTAACATGCCCAGATTGCCCCAGCAAGATAATAAACCCCAAGCTTTTGTGTTCTCTGGGACCCTAGAGGTAAGGATGTCACTGTGGTACCACACTGCTACTGACATCGTGGGGCTTGCACAGCCTGGCATGCTGAAGCTGACCAATGCTTTCAGGCATGTTGGACAAATTTATGATCAGCAGTAGGCAAAGTGGCAACTTTGAATCAAAGTCATGAGCCTGTTTCAAAGGGCTGAGGAGCTGTTCACATCTTTTTTATCTGCTGTCCATCATCGTTTGAGGACAATTGCTCAGCTGGGCACTTCATCCCCGGTGGCTCACTGCACTCAGGTAACAGAATTGTCAGACACGTAGATCTGTCTGTCTTCATCAGGCCACATCAGCACATGCTCTGCACCAGCATCTTAAACTGTTTCAGCTCCTGGAGCTCAGATCAAAGATGTGTGCTTTCCTGCTGGTGCAGAGAGGCTGAGGAGGTTCTCCCACAGCTAGGCATGTTTCAGCACAAACACTGCTGGAACACGAAGCAGGCACATGCCTGATCTATCTCCTGGTTATCTGCAGGATCAGGGTATGTGTACAGCCATCATGTTGCAACCCAGTTAGGGCCTCAGCAAGTACTGAAGCTAGTGCTGGGAGAGCCAAAACAATTAATTCAAGCCTCTGGCCTGGTTCAAACACACAGACCTGCCAAGCCTCACCAGCAGAGTGTGAAATTCATGCTCCTATTTTATCAGCCCCTTTTGCAGCCTTTGCTGCTGTTTCTCTCATTTTTGCCCAGAGGCTACCTAGATATGTGCTGGTTACCACAGACCTACTAACCCACAACACATAGCCTGTGCATTCTAAAGCTGAGCAAGGCAGTTGTGGACCCACATGGATGACAGGATGATAAGAAACCTCCCTTGGGTCACAAATTCCTTTTTCCTCTCCCAGTTCTTCCCACTGAATCACAGCATATGTCTGGTTGGAAGAGACCTTCAAGATCACCCAGTCTCATCCTATAACATCTTGCTGCTCCTTGGAAAATGAGCTAATGGCCTGGGGCAACTTCTGAGGAGCAGAAGGTGCCTCCACGGACAAATGTCTGCAGGAGTCTCAGCATGGGTAGTGTCAGTACAGACAGATGTGGATGGACTGCTATGCAACTTGGCATTTTCATATGCTCATGCAGTCAAAACAACTCCTAAGCAAGAGCTAAGGAGGTGCAAGTTCAGTTGTACAGCTGTGCAGCTGGGGTGCTGAAAGAGAAAAGGTCCCATTCTAACGCTTTAATCTCAAGGTGACCCAGGAATGTCTCATCCCCTAAGAGACACCCTCAAAGTAGGTAACAGTGCCTATTCCAGTACAGGTGATGTATCATGACAGCATGAGGAGATGAACCCACTGGCCACAGGCACTGGACCAATGCATTTGAAAGTGTCAGCCTGTGCATCTCTGACCCAGACAAAGTCTCTTTACGAAAACAAGTGGTGTTACTACGCCACAAAAGAGTTGCTGTGTAGAGCTGCGTCAGAAGGTGTCAGTCACTGTCTGTATGTCCTGGGTACACTGAAGGCAGCATGCAAAGTGTCCAAAGCAGACGATGGAGTTCAGGGCCTTCCTGCAGATGGAGAACTGTGGTGTTATCGGTGGCCAGAGGGTGGTAGCACTGCACAGCTGAAGTCATGGCCTTCTGCACCAGGAGGAGAGAGGGTGAGAGAGTCTCTGATACTTAAGGAAGAAGAGGTGGTGAAGTTGGAATACATAGTGGAGACTTTAACACTAAAAGAGTGTTACTAAAAATAGGCCTCATCTTTTATAGTGCTCTTTCCTGATTCTTTCAACATCTGGAATATTGTGTCCAGTTCTGGTCCCCTCAGGTCAAGAAGGACCTCAGGGAAATGCTTGAAAGAATTCAGCACAGAGCCACGAAGATGCTGAAGGCAGTGGAACATCTCCCTGTGAGGACAGACTGAGGGAGCTGGGGTTCTTTAGCTAGGAGCAGAGGAGCCTGAGGGCTGCCCTCACTCGTGTTGGTAAAGATGTGCAGGGCAGTGTGGGGAGGACAGAGCCAGGCTCTGCTTAGGGATGTTTGATGACAGGAGAAGGGGCAGTGGGGGCAAGCTGGAGCAGAGGAGGTTCCATGGGAACAGAAGGGAAAACTTTTTGCCTGTGAGGGTGGCAGAGCCCTGGAGCAGGCTGCCCAGAGAGGTTGTGGAGTCTCCTTCTCTGGAGACATTCCAAACCCACCTGGATGTGTTCCTGTGTGACCTGCCCTGGGTGCTCCTGCTCTGGCAGGGGGATTGGACTGGATGATCTGTGGAGATGCCTTCCTCCTTCTGTGATTCAGTGATTCTGTGAATTACACTGTTTTTCTCCTCTTGTTTTATACTGGAGGATGCTCCTCTGCCCTCCACAAGCTAAAAATAGCTGCAGCTTCTTCATTTCATGTGAAGAAAAAGGAGGAAGCAGAGATGAGAGAAGGTGGTTTTTTAAATGAAGAGGAACTTTTACACAAGTATCTCACTTTTCTGGGCAGTACAAACACTGTGCTAACCTCTGACAACACAATCCTCCAGTGATGCTGGTGGCTATTTTCTCGGCTTCTGCTTTTTCAGATGATGCCTCTTCTGGAGTGGTAGCCACAAGCTGTTACACACTTCCTGCCCTATGATCCCTAATGACTGCAAACAAATGATCCTACCAGGATAGTACACATGTGCAGCTTCAGATAATTGTAGGTACCCTCCAGACGAAATATTCCAGACTAGTCGATCTCAAAGCACAGTGGGGGTTTGAAAATTTGTGGAGTATTGGCATCCTGCAGGTACAAATTGTTACCTTATTGATGCTGAAAGGAGGAAAACTGAGGAAATACCTTGTGTCAGGGCACAGATGACACTAAAGCTAGTGTTAGGATGATTGTGACACACCTATTCATCCACGTGTGCACACAGTAGTGTGTTTGCCTCCTAGTATTCCTTAGCTTGTAGATTAAGGCAGGGGAGATCCAAAGCTCACAGTCTCCACCTGTCATTTTATTTGGCATTGTGTATTCTAGAGCTATCAAAAGTAGATTTGAGCTGCTGACATCAGTTCTCTCTTCTCTTTTTCTCTCCTTTACCACTGAGAAGTCTGTGTCCTTGTCTGTCCTGCCTCATTTTCAAGCTGCATTTATTGTAATAGTTTAAACCAGAATAATGGTGTTGTCCTTGCTGTGTGACCAGAGGTGTGGAGCTTTGCTGCTCTGAGCCTCAGCTCTCCCATAGGTGTGACAAAGGTAACTATGCTTACCCTGTTCTGTGGAGGGCTCTGACATCTCCAGCTGCTGTGCAGGAGACAACAGTGTGATTATAATTGCTCAGGCGCTGGGAGCCCCTGTACTCAGTGGCATTTCTTGCCTGCCTCAAATACTGCCACACACACTCTTGCTGGATTTTTTTTCTCATTCCCCATCCCCTTCTCAATATTTTTTCCTTTCTTCCTGCCTCCTCTCAGGAAAACCTACCTTCCTTATTGACCCATTTTCCTCCCCCGTTGTTGGCTCCCTTCCCTTCGTAGCTGCTTTTATCAATAGTTACTTCAGCACCACCGCCTTTCCTGCTCCCCTCCTCTGAAATTCCCTCTCAGCCCTGACACTTTCTCTAGAAAGAGCTGCAGGCTATTTCTAACCTTCCTTCTCTCATCAAAGTGCTTGAGAAATCAGCTCACTTCCATCTCTCATCTGGGAGGCTGCCACACCACTGCTGTGGTTCACAAGCTGGGCTGGGCTGGGAACTGGGAGCTTCTGGTTGGTGACGGCGGCACCGCCACTGACTCACCACCTGGCCTTTGGCAAGCCACTTCCCTCTCTCCTCTGCTGGCTCTACAACAGGAGTGATAACTATGCATTTACCTCACATGGGTGTTGTAAACGCTTAATTACCACTTGTAAGATGCTATCTGAGAGTGAAATGTCTCTTTATCTCTTGCAGTGGTAGCTGTGACCACTGCAATCTGCGTTTGGTTCAGGTCTTGGAATATTAAAATGTCTTCCCCAGGCAGTTAAAGCCTTCCATCCTTCTGGTCACAAAGGTCCCTATGCCACAGTCCTCTGAAAGAATTGTCTTCCTGGCTACAGGCTGTAACTCCTGGAAAACAAGCAGAGAGGCTGAATTCCCCTCCAGACAAGGTAATCTATTCACCTGCTCCTTTCATCATTCTCTCTCTCTATCCCTCTGAAATTGCAGGTGAGGCCTCTCCTGAAACAAAATCCTGGTCCTCCTCTCAAATACTTATTCCATCCTCACCCACTGGCTTGCTCTTTCTTTTCCAGCTGCTATGGCTGACAGGACTTGTTCAAGCCACTTTCACACTCTCCTCCTTCCTGGCTGCCCTCTCAACCTGTCTTGACTGGCACAGCCCAAGACTGCCTCCACTTTCTTCAGGCAGTGGCCACAAAGATGTGTCTCTCTACTCAGGTGCTATCCACCCTTGAGCATGGAGAAGGGCAATGGACTATGTGCCAGGCAAGTGGCAGTGGCAATGCCACCGTTGTCCAAGTGACAAAGTGCAGATTGTGAAGAGAACACAAGGAAATGAGCAAGATGTCCACAGACCAAAGCCTCTGTCCTCCCCTGCATACACATAGGGGCTTCTCAGTCTGGTCCTCCAGCATCACCCATGCCCAGCATTAAGTAGGAGCAGGTGCATCTACACATACTGCCCTGAACTCAAGCTGACATAAAGAGGAAGGGACTGTGGCCCCTCTGTAGCCACCAGAGATGTGGGCAGAGTTGGCTCAGTAAGGTGAGGCCTTGGCACCAAGGTCCACCTACTTCTGTGCCTCTTCTCAGTCATTTCCCAAGCTCATATTTGGGTCAGCTCAAATTTCTGGTCTTAGGATCATAGGATCACAGGATGTTAGGGGTTGGAAGGGACCCAAAGAGATCATCGAGACCAACCCCCCTGCCAGAGCAGGACAATGCTATCTAACACAGATCACAGAGGAACACATCCAGACAGGCCTTGAAAGCCTCCAGAGAAGGAGACTCCACGACCTCCCTGGGAAGCCTTTTCCAGTGCTCTGTGACCCTTACAGTAAAGAAGTTTTCCCCCTTGTGTTGAGGCAGAACCTCTTGTGCTGCAACTTACACCCATTGCACCTTGTCCTATCCCAGGAAGCAAGTGAGCAGAGCCTGCCTCCCCACTCCTGGCAGCTTTCAGATACTTATAAACATTTATCAAATCCCCTCTAAGTCTTCTTTTCTCCAGTCTAAAAAGCCCCAGGTCCCTCATCCTCTCCTCATAAGCCATGCCCTCCTTATAATAGAATAGAATCAACCAGGTTGGAAGAGACCTCCAAGATCATCCAGTCCAACCTATCGCCCAGCCCTATCCAGTTAACCAGACCATGGCACTAAGTGCCTCATCCAGTCTTTTCCTGAACAGTCCCAGGGACGGTGACTCCACCACCTCCCTGAGCAGCCCATTCCAATGCCAATCACTCTCTCTGTGAAGAACTTCCTCCTAACATCCAGCCTATACTTCCCCTGGCACAACTTGAGACTGTGTCCCCTTGTCCTATTGCTGGTTGCCTGAGAGAAGAGACCAAGCCCCACCTGGCTGGTCTCTTCTTGATTCCACCACTCTGTACACACACCGTAAGAAAATCATCAGTGAGCCGGGCTGATTACCAGCTCTTCCCTGTGAGAGGATGATCAGCTTGCTCAAATGGAGACTGCAGAATATGCAGCCCCTGAAGAAGCTGCAGTTAACCCTTTTGGCTGCAGGCCTGCACTTGGAAATAGGATACAAAAGAAGCAAAGGCTCTTTTATTAGATCAGGACAGTCAGAATGGCTTCTTTATTTTTTGGTATTCTTGCCCAAAATCTTTGTCTTTGGAGTGTGTTTGGCAGTTTCCAAGCTCGAGTTATAAAAAGGGGTGAGGGTGGAATAAGACCTATGAGTGGAAACTGTTTGCTGCTCAGCCACAGGAGAGGCTACTGCTTATCCATAATGTATGCACTCTAAACTATATCCATAAATGTCAGGCATGATTTAAGAGGCTCTAAAATCCTACATCATGATGCTACTGCAACTATTGGAAATAAAAACAGATAAATCACAGCTCAGTGCAACAAGATGTGCGCACAGTGCTTTTTTCAGTCGCTGGGATTCCATTCTGTCATTTCTTGAGCATGCACTACCCTCAGTCAGCCTTTGGTTGAGTTTTCTTTTCCCCGTTTCCTTTTTCCATTTTCTGTTTTCCATTTGCCTTTTCCGTTTTTCTTTTTCTGTTTTCCTTTCCCCCTTTTTCTTTCTCCTTTTGTCCTTTTCCTTATTCCTTTCCCCTTTTTCCATTTCCTTTTCCCCTTTTCCTTTCCTCTTTTCCTTTCTCTCTTTTCTGTCTTCCATTTCCCTTTCCCCCTTTTCTTTTTTCCCTTTTCCTATTTTTTTTATTTCCATTTTCCTTTTCCATTTTCCTGTGACCCTTTTCCTGTTTTCCTTTTTCCCTTTTTCTTTTTCCTTTACCCCTTTTCCTTTTTCCATTTTAACAGGTTCCTCTTCCCCTTTTCTTTTTTCCTTTCTCCCTTTTTCTTTCTCCCTTTGTCTTATTCCTTATTCCTTTCCCCCTTTTCCATTTCCTTTTTTTTTCCCTTTTCCTTCCCCCTTTTCCTTTCTCTCTTTTCTGTCTCCCATTTCCCTTTTCCCCTTTTCTTGTTTCCCTTTTCTGCTTTTTCCTTTACCCCTTTTCCTTTTTCCATTTTAACAGGTTCCTTTTCCCCTTTTCCTTTCTCCCTTTTCCTTTTCCCCTTTTCTTTTTTCCTTTCCCCCTTTTTCTTTCTCCCTTTGTCTTTTTCCTGATTTCTTTCCCCTTTTTCCATTTCCTTTCCCCCCTTTTCCTTTCCTCTTTTCCTTTCTTTTCTGTCTTCCATTTCCCTTTTCCCCTTTTCTGCTTTCCCTTTCCCTTTTTTTTTTACATTTCCATTTTCCTTTTCAATTTTCCTGTGTCCCTTTTCCTGTTTTCCTTTTTCCCTTTTTTGTTTTCCTTTACCCCTTTTCCTTTTTCCATTTTAACAGGTTCCTTTCCCCCCCCTTTCCTTTCTCCTTTTTCCTTTTCACCTTTTCTTTTTTCCTTTTCCCCTTTTCCTTTCTCCCTTTTCCTTTTCCCCCTTTCCTTTTTCCATTTTAACAGGTTCCTTTTCCCCTTTTCCTTTCTCCCTTTTCCTTTTCCCTTTTTCTTTTTTCCTTTCCCTACTGGCTTTGCAACCACGTGGCCATGCTGCTGTAAGCACCTACCCTGATGGGTGCAGGACTGGGCAGAAAGGCACATGATTTCCTCAGGCTTGGAGTAGTAGTTCCCTTTTTTTTCCCCCTAGGAATACAGGACAATTGTAAGCAGACTGACTGCTGTTGCTTTTATAATGCTATTCTTCACATTAGAATATGAGTACTAAATCTAGGAGACAATGTTTATCTGGCAGGGAAACAATTTGTGTCACTCATTTACTGCCAGCAAGACAGAGAGTTACGACAGGGATGACAGAGTGTGCAGCACTGCTTCAAAAAGGCTGCACAGCAGCAATCCTGGCACTCCATGGAATAAAAGTGATGCTAAAAAAGGAGGGAGGAGGTGGTGAGCCTGTGAGAATATTACTGGTAGGGAGGAATGGGGGGGTGAGAAAATTTTGCTTCACCTTTGCAGCTGGGGTAAGTGAAATGGAGAAGGAAAAATCAGTCAATACATGCAAAATAGAGGTCAATTTGGATTCATCTGTTAGAGAATTTAAACTCTGTCCCTTCAGCTTCTTTTTGTTGTTGTTGTTTTGTTTAAAATGCTTTTTGATATCAGGATATAGCTAGATGTTTTTTCTACTTTTCTCATGAGTTTCATCATATATATCTTATTATTCTTTAATTTTCCTGGGGTGACTCATGCAATTATATGTGAAATAAGAAGGCAAGTGGGAAGGTGGGAAGAAAGAGGTGGAGGGAGAGAGAGAAGGGAAAAAAACAACAAAGAAGAAAAAAGTATGAAGAAAAGGGAAGGGGAGGGAAAAATCTGGCACTTGAAATGTGGCAATTTTGAAAACATGTACGAGACAAAATGCAGCAGAAAATAAGAAAATAGAGACATAATTTATTACAGAATTTTCTGGAGTAATTTTTCTGCTCAAAATCACAAGATTTTGATGTGAGAAGAAGGTCCATCATTACTCTGAATTCCTGAAGCTGTCAATATTGATGTGCACTTCACTGTTCCAGACTATGCCAGAACAAACAGAGGTTGGGGGGTTGATCTGTTGGAGAGCAGCTCTGGAGAAAAGGACCATGGGCACAATGCCCATGTGCGAGTAATGTGCCCTTGTGGCCAAGAAGGCCAATGGCACACTGGGGTGGATTAGAAGGATTGTGTTTAGTAGGTTGAGAGAGCTTCTCCTGCCTCTCTACTCTGCCCTGGTAAGGCCACATCTGGAATATTGTGTCCAGTTCTGGGCCCAAGAAAGACCTCCGGGAACTGCCTGAGAGAGTCCAGCACAGAGCCACAAAGATGCTGAAGGCAGTGGAAGATCTCTTTGCTGAGTAAAGGCTCAGGGAGCTGGGGCTCTGTAGCTTGGAGCCTGAGGGGTAACCTTATTCATGTTTCTTCTCCAAGGAGCCTCTCATACAGTCTGCCTGGCCTTGCTTATCTCCAACCACAAAGAGAGGTCCCCCCCTATTTTTAGTCCTTGGCCCTTGCATGCCTAGTGGCACTTCAGTGCTTTCTGTCAGGACAAGATTTTGTAGGGGCAGGGCAAGGACCAGTGCCTGGCCAAGCCTCTTGTCTCTTTGCTAGTGAGCAAGAGAGCTACTAGCATGACTTGATGTCAGAAGCTGCATGTGTGGCTGTAAGGAATTACAAGATTCCAGTTTGAGCTATCCCTGCCAGTCTCCCTCTGCTTGCACCACAGCCAGGAGAAGGAGATAGCTCTAAACACAGGGATGCACACACACAGGCACACAGATGATACAGTGCTTGTGCTTGGTCGCTTTGCTAAAGGGCAGCTACTAACACGACCAAAGGGGAGTGTTGTGTGACCTGCACAGCACAGCAGTGTGGGATGGGGCACTTTTGTGGGGTGCTAGCCCTGCAAACTTTGCCTTTTGGCACCACACTGCAAGCAAAATATTGGAAGAAGTAGACTTTGGCTTGGCTGCTGCAGTCTTGTGGTGCAACCGTGTTGCTCCACTGTGGTATGAGAGGGGCCTGTGGTCACAGAATCACAGAATGTTAGGGGTTGGAAGGGCCCTTGAAAGATCATTGAGTCCACCCACCCTCCCAGAGCAGGATCATCCAGGGCAGGTCACACAGGAGCACATCCAGGCAGGTTTTGAATGTCTCCAGGGAAGGAGACTCCAAGATGTCTCTGGGCAGCCTGTTCCAATGCAAGTTTAGGCCAGCCTGATAGTCAGGTTTAGCTATTGCCAGCTTAGTGTCACTTGAGTTTGTTTACTCAGGAGCTCTGTCAGGGCCACTTGCTGCCTCATTTGTACATGCTGTGACATGAAAGCGTGCACCAAGAGTAGCACTGAGTAGCACTGTCAACGTGTGTCTGAGCAATGTCTTGTGCAATAAAGTTTGCTTTTCAAACATGACTGTACACTGGTCTCTCAGAAGATGCTGCACTGCTCCTCAATCTCCCTTCCCTTCCTAATGGATGTTAGGGGGAAGTTCTTTACAGTGAGGGTGGTAAGGCACTGGAACGGGTTGCCCAGGGAGGTTGTGGATGCTTCCTCCCTGGAGGCGTTTAAAGCCAGGCTGGATGAGGCCTTGGGCGAGCTGCTCTAGTGGGAGGTGTCCCTGCCTATGGCGGGGGGTTGGAGCTGGATGATCCTTGAGGTCCCTTCCAACCTAAACCATTCTATGATTCTATGATTCCCCTTTCTCCTAACAGATTACTTNCAGAAGAAATAGAGCAAAATATAGCAGGTAATTCAAACTAATCCAGTATATGATGATGTGTGAGGATGATACTGCTTAGAACATCAAGCTTGTTCATGGTGGCAGTTTTTCCGTACATTCCGTGCTGAAGAGGTGTCCTAGCAGGAGTTTTGCCTTTCCATTTTGATTGCTGTGGATTTCTGAACCCCACAATACCTGAAGTTTTAGGGAATTAGAGTAGTTTAAAACAGACAAATGAACAAAAAGCCAAAAAAAATATTTTACCAAAACCATTTGCAAATGGTTGCAAATCACAGAATCAATGAATGGTTTGGGTTGGAAGTGACCTCAAAGATCATCTAGCTCCATGGGTAAGGACACCTTTCACTAGACCAGGTTGCTCAAGGCCTTGTCCAGTCTGGCCTTGAACACCTCCAAGGAGGAGGAATCCACAACCTCCCTGGGCAACCTGTTCCAGTGTCTCCCCACCTTCACTGTGAAGAATTTCTTCCTAATCTCCAGTCTAAATCTCCCCTCTTTCAGCTTCAATCCATTCCCTCTTGGCTTGTCACTAAAAGCTCTTGTAAAAAGTCCCTCCCCAGCACTCCTGTAGCCCTTTTCAGGTACTGGAAGGCTGCTCTAAGGTCTCCTTGGAGCCTTCTCTTCTCCAGGCTGAACAGCACTAACTGTCTCATCCTGTCCCTATAGGGAGATTCTCCAGCCCTCTGATCATCTTCCTTCTTGTGTTGGAGTTGCCTGCAGGAAGCCCCATGGAGTCCTCATCAGTCCAGGACAGCCTTAACCTGCCTTTCTGTATGTGCATTCCACCCTGGCTGACACTGAAAGTGAAATGCTGTAGAAATTCAGTGTAGGTTAGGACTAAACAGGGTTGGGGACATTAACAGCACCTGGCAGAACTCAGCAGTCAACTAGGAACAGGAAGAAGAGTCCTGCAACAACTGCTATTGTTTCTCATGCTAAAATCCTATTCAGGGAGCCAGCCCTGAGCAATTAGGAGACCACTGAATCTCCTAGGCTCTTAGGTGAATCAACAAGAAAGGAAATCAAATGTACATGGCAGTTCTCACTGTAATATTTTAGATGGAATTTCATACATAGTTCTAAAAAGCCAAGGATTTGGGACTACAAGGAACGTTAACCTGGCTGAATCTTGGCAAAAGGAGTTGCCTAAGAGTGTGAAGTGAAAGCCAATCCTACTGCTAATGATCAGAAACAGCATAACCGATGTGCACTAGGGCCATAAAATGCAATCTGATCTCCAAAGCCAGTTTGGGAAGGGAAAAAAGGAGTGTAGTGCAATGTGTGCAACAGGGATCACATCCAAAGCACACCTGTGCACCAGTGATCGTGGACTTACTGGTATGTCCTCCAGACACTGACGTGAATCTATCCTTGCATGTTCTGTTTTGTTCCTGATCCTTCCTCAGCCTGGAAGAGTCATCTCTGTTGAAGGTCATTAATGTCATCAGACCAATCCTATCACACCAAGTGACTGGAAGACAAAAGTAAAACTAGTAATACAAATGAAGCAAAGAAGTGAACACTAAATAAGCAAGTCAGTTAAGTTCTGCTGGGGAGAGATAAAGAGAAGGAAAAACTAACATTGGAGAAGCATTAGAATGAGTTAGTGGTAACTGGGCACTGAGAACTAATGAGTGTCTTTGCAAATGTTAAAAGGAAAGAAAAAATACTACCATGAACAAGGTCTCCTTCATAAAAGCAAGGTGAAGGCAACAATTACTTGACAAATGTCTAAGGTACTGCCCTAAGTTGCTGAAAACTGGAAAACTGGTAACACAGAAGAAATGAAACCCTTGGCTTTCAGCTGGGTGTAGGTTCCCAAGGGTCTAACTCTTTTGGAGAAAAAAAGTTCCAAGATCCTTTAGAGACATATGGATGAAAACTAGCCTAGCTGTTGAGAACATGCAGGTGGGAAGACACTGAGAGGCTCGTGGCTGTAAAAGAGGTCTAGATGGAAGCTGGTGCGTGGATGCTCCACTGCAGACAGAAAATGAAAAGTACCAACGAAAGGTTGGTTTGCCTCTGTTTCTTCTGGGCTTGCTCTGCTTTCAGGACACTACATACTTCTGTCTGTGGGATTTCCCATCCTGCTGCAGTCTCCCAACATGCCACCCATCTGTCTTTATTGAGAGAGCCCTAATCAAGGCAAGAACTTGGCCTCACTCCAGAGGCCAGAGCATGATTACCTCTTGCTTGCATCAGCATTGCTGCCATCTACGCAAGCAAAAGGTTAGGGGATTTCTGGGGAGAGTGTTGATAAAAGGTGGCTCTCTGAGACAGCAATTCCTGCTTTTAACTAAAGGGTCCTCCTTGGAGATAAGCTAAAGAGTAGCTTCTAGGTGAGAGGGAAGGAAACTAACTGGGAGTCTATTCAAGGTTTAATAGGAGCTAATGGATTTCCTTTCCACTCTGTGCAATCTCCACGTGGTATGCATCTAAAGCGGAGCTGACAGCTAGAGGAGTTTTATTCTTGTATTTCCAGAGCCATAGTCCTGCAACCACAAACCATCCTGCTCAGCAGGAGATTTGGTAGCAGTTTTCCTCTCCTGCATAGAGCAGCACCAGGACCACGTCACATAGTCTGAGGTCTCAAGAGATGGAACTAATGAGAGGAACTGAGAGAAATCAGGTCAAACAAACAAGGGCTGAGTCAAGCTAATAAGCTAATACATTACAAGGAGTTTGGCCCTCCTTGTTCAAAGATGTTCTCCACTCACTGTGGTTTATCTGCTTTTGTTGGTGGGGGCAGACCACAGAGTGTCTTGCCCAGCCACATTTCCTTCTCCAGCTTTCTTACAGCAGCTTCAATGGGGTTGACTTCTGGCTGGAAAGGTGCCTGTGGCCTTCTCCACGCATTCACCTTTTTTGGTCCTTATCTTTTCTAGTTCCTGTCCCCTGCACTCACATTGAGTGGAGCAGTGAAAACAACCCCAAAACTAAAGGAGCTGGAAGAGAACAGCTCTAAACCAGGCTGTAATCTTGGACAGATACTTGCCACCATTCATATTGGTTGAAAGGTCTGCCAAGATGGATCAAGGCCTGTGTTTGTAAGGCTATTAATCAAAGCAGGAGGAACAGCAGTTATCAGTGACCCCAAAAAGAACAGATGTTCAAACTCCAGGCAAGAAAATGAGACTCACGACACAGCTTCACCACCATCTCTGTAGGGAAAAATAGATTGCACTTGTAGTGCAGGAGGGAACACTGAGGAGTAACAGAACCAGATCTGATCCGTGGCAATGGCATGTGCAAATTTTGTACAAGCTTCTGAGGCAACGTGGAGACAAATTAAATTGTGAGGAGGGGGGGTTGTCTGCATTTACAAAGGATCAGGCAGCTACTTGTCCCTAAATGCAGGCATCTGTGGGCTGAGACAATGACTGATGGAATAGGAATCAGAGGAGACTCACGACAATGATAAAGTAGCTGCAGGGACTGATTAATGAAAGGAGGGAAAAAAAATGAATTAATAGCAATGGCTAGGAAAATGTGTGACACCTGAATGCAAGGCATGAACAGCCAGTAAGAGGAAAAACTGTGTAGAGGAGGGCAATACACAGTTAGAACCCAGCTGGTTATACCCAATTACTATAAGGTGAAACTGGACAAATGAAAACATTGGCCAAATATCTTCTTGACCATGGGACTTGCTGGACTGTGAAACAGTCTCCAGAAAAAAGAGGTCCAAGTCCTCAAGGCATTTAAAACAAAAGCAATCAAGACATGTACTGTAACAACTCTACTAGCAGGGGAGCAAGGTAGATGACCTAACAGGCCTTTTCCATCTCCAATTTCTCTATTTAACAACCCCCCCCAGCTTCCCATGAGTTACAGAATAATGACTCAGCACTTGGGGAAAGCCAGGAGTACAACGGGAAAGCCTAATAGTGATGAAACAGAAAAACCAGCAGAGGAGAGAGCAGCACTGTGAAAGTAACAGACATGCCACAATTCTGCTCCAACAGCTCGTCCACGCTGAGGGAAGCCAGGTAAAGATGAATCCTTTATTATTTGCTCAGCCCTATAACGTAACAGTGTCACTAGTTGCTAGGCTGAGAGGGAACAATTCCTTCCCTGTCTCTTCCACATTTAGTTCTAGTGGCTGGCCAAAACAAAGCTGCAAGAGGTAGGTCTTTGTTTCCAAAATGGCCTGCTGTAGCCTGCCAAAGGATGCCTACTGGATGTTGTCTACCTGGACTTCAGTAAAGTCCTTGACACCCTCTCCCACAGCACTTTCCTAGAGAAACTGTTGGCTCATGGCTTAGACAGGTGGGCTCTTTGCTGGGTAAAAAAAATGGCTGGCTGGGTGAGCCCAGAGCCTCGTAGTGAACAGAATTAAATCCAGCTGGCAGCTCACGGTTTACACAGGTGGAGTCATTGCTGGGTAAAAACTGGCTGGATGGGTAAGCCCATAGAGTCCTAGTGAACTGAATTAAATCCAGCTGATGGCTGGTCACAAGCAGTGTCCCCCAGGGCTCAGGTTTGGGGCTAATCTTGCTTTAATATCTCGTATCAATCATGTGGATGAAGGAATTGAGTGGTCTCTCAGTAAGTCTGCAGATGACACCAGACTAGGTGGAAGCGTTGATCTGCTCGAAGGTAGGAAGTGTCTGCAGTGGGATATGGACAGGCTGGATCGATGGGTCGTGGTCAGTTGTAAAAGGTTTAAACAAGGCCAACCGCCGGGTCCTGCTCGTCGGTCACAAGAACCCCATGCAGTGCTACCGGCCTGAGGCAGAGCGGCTGCAAAGTTGTCCATCAGGAGAGGTCCTGCTGGTGCTGGCAGGATGTTTCCCATGGGGTGGCCATCCTCCGGTTGGACGGGGGGCGCCGGGCCACTGCTAGGAGCGGCCTTATCCCGCTACTCCCTCGGTATCTTTAGCTAGGGAGCTGTCGGAGAGCCGAGCCCGGGCCGAGCTCGACAGCAAATGGGGCTGGGCGGAGAAAAAACAAGGGCCGGCGGTGCCTCCCTGGACTTCCCGTGCCCCGCGGTAACCCGAGCCTCATTTCCTGGTCGGGACTCTTAAAGGGGCAGCCCCGGCGGTGGAACAAAGACCATCGTGCTGCCATCGGGCCGGCAGTCCACCCCCACCCCGCTCCCCAGAGCGGCGTCCGCCCACCCCGCTGCCCGGCCCGGCGCTGGCTGGCGGTACCGGCGAGCGGCGCTTAAAGGGCCCGCCCGACCCTGCCGCGGCACCTCGCTAAGTCAAATGACACTCAGTAAGATGACGGGACCCAGTCGCATCCCTCCAGCCTCCGCTCCACTATGACCGGCCCGCATCAGCAACTTGCCGCGCCCCTGCCGCGGGGCACCGCCGCTGGCGAGGAGAGGAGGAGCGAAAGCTGGATGGCAGCGGCCGCCATTCGTGCCCGCGGTTGCCTCCTACCGGAACGGCCCGTTTAAGGGGCGGTGCCAGTGCCGGGAACCCACGTCAGTTTCGGCCCTGAAACTCCGGATCAATGAGAGACGTGGGGCGGAGCATAGCTCCCGGACAGGCCTGGCCCGGTCCCTGCCGCCTTTCGGTTTCTCTCTTCCAGGAAGGAAAACAGCGGCCGAGAGCAGGGCCGCGCCGCAGCCCCCGCCCCTGCTGCTGCCCCGCACCGCCGCTCCCCCGCTCCCGCCTCTCTCCTCCCCTCGGCCCCCTCGTCTCCGCTTCCCGTGCCGCGCGCGCGTACCGGCTCGCAGACGGGGCAGGGAGCGCGCGCGGTCACACGCGCAGAGCCACAGGCGCGTGCCGGGGGGAGAGGCGGGAGCGACTGCGCGGAGCAGCGGCGCTGAACAGGGGACTCCGGCGGCGGGGCGCGTCTCCTCCAACCTCCCGGGCAGCTCTGTGGGCCGCGCCGTGCCCGCCGCCGGGCGATGGTGGCGGCAGTAACTTCCCCTTGAGAGAGACGGGCCGCGCTGAGCCGCCGGGCCGGGAAAGGGGCGGAAAGTGGGGAAAGCCCGAGAACTTACCGTCCGCCCGCGCCCGCCCGTCCCGCCGGGCGTCGCCGATTCCCTCCGAGAGATGTCTGAGACTCCTGCTCAGTGCTTTATCAAGGTAAAGCCCGGTCCCTCTGTCCCCCCTTGTGTCTGGCCGTCCTCTGTCGGCGCGAGACGCGCCCGCCGGTGTCTCAGGACGGTGGGCGCTGTGCTCAACCCGGGGTTGTTTGGGCGGAAAGACCTGATTATTCTTCTTCCTCTTTGGTTTGTTTGGAGCTTCTTTCTTCATTTTGTTATTTTTTTTTAATCCGCGTGAAGGGCGGTCACGGGTTGTGGTGGGGGTCGGCCTCACGTCTGTGGGGCCAGCAGCAGCCCCCAGCCGAGGCAGTCTGGAACGCGGAGCACCCCGCACTGGCCGCCGGCCCGGGGGAGGTGGACACGGGGACTCAGCTCCCGTCGGTTGTCAGCGCCGTGTGTCTGCCCTGGGGGGACACGCACAGCAAAGCCGCCGCGTCCGGGATTTCACGGCGTGGCTCTTCACGGCAGGAGCCGGCGATGGGATGAGCGCTTTAGAAGGAGTTTCGGAGCCCGGCCCGGCCTGGGCTCCCTCAGGGCTGGCTGCTCGAGGTTCCCCGACAGTAACTTCACAGAAAGTTTCCTGCCGTCAGGGACCGTCAGGGAGATGCAGCTGCTGCTGCTCCCACCAGCAGTGGGTTGTCGGGCTTGCGTTCTGTTTTTTTTTAATACTTTGTTTAATGTTGGCATTATTAGTATTTTTAATCACTGCATTCACTGGCATCGCTTGCTAGTCAGCGGTTAGGGCAGCCAAGGCTGTGCAGCCTGGGCCCCACACTGCCAGGGCCCCGGGAATGTGTTTCCGTACGGCTTGTCCTGGTGGAGAATGGGTTGCCCCGTAAAGTTTCTAAGTGGAAGTGGTATGAAGCTGAGACAATGGGAACCAAATTGAGTTTCCGTTTTTGTCCAGACCCTTCCTCTAAAGGAAATTCCTGCTGGAAAGAGTGCTTTCCTCTCTGCTTCCCATACCCCTCGGTTTTGTTTCAGTCATGCATTTTCTTCAGGAGTCGTTTTGCCTTGTTGCCAGCCAGGAATCTCCTATCTGCTTGCAACTAAGAGTGCTTTAGCAGTTGTCTTTCCCTGCCTGGGAGGAAGAATTGGCTTCCAGACTCTCTAAGGCGAAGAGTCTGGAATAATTATTCAGCTTAAGAGCATGACACTTTTTTGTCTGCTTGTCGTACATGTGTTTGTTTACGCTGGGAGTCTTGCAGCCTATATGGTGTGAGCACGATTTGAGAACTTCTGTGTGTATTTTCTCTTGCTGAGTTAAAGGTGTTCGGGCCTGTGTCCCGTGAAGTATTGTGACTTAGAGAGTCAAGTTCGACTTTTCATGGACAGATTGGATACTGAGATGTTGTATGTGTGTTACAGTATGGCAATACTAATGCAGGCCGAGTGTGTACAATTAACTGAGCAGATCTCTGTATGTGAAATGAATTAAGACTGATGTATTTTCTAGTAAACCCTTTGGAAAGGTAGGTTGTGTTCTCTGGGCAGAAGAACACAAACAGATGTCACAAAGTAGTGTCATATGAGTTGTCTTTCCTTGGTTTTGAGTTGTCATTTTGAAAATGCGAGGCTTCTGCTCTCATTGAAGTCTGCAACACCACTGGTCTTGATTTCAGGATCCATAAAACTTCCCCTGCCCTCATGAAGATGTATTACAGAATCATAGTCTAAGAGATGAGCTCCACAGCAGGAGAGATGCAAGCTTTCATTGTGAAATGATGAACCTCCACATTTTCATTGCATTTAGATAGGCATTGGGAAACTGAATTTCATTTTTTTTTAATAAAGCGATCAATTCTGAACACCATGGTTGGAACTTGCTGTTATTTTTTAACGTGCAGCTTGTTTATTTACGTGCTTGCTGCCCCTTGCACTTGTCTTGAAGGACTGAAACTACTATCACTGGTTCATCTGGTGAAGAATAGTTTCAAATACAGAAAGTATGTCTATTCAAATAAATGTGAGATTTAAATGATAGCATTTCTTCCCTGGTAACACCATTCTGGATGACTTTCTCTTCAGGTCTTCTAATATCCATCCAGTCAGAGGTGGTTGTGATCAGCAGCTGGATTCAGAAGGAGTTGTTTAAATGGTCATATGGTCATAGGAGAAGGATTGACTATTTCTCCAGCCTACCGGGCTGGCCTGCAGCACGGAGCATGAGGTCGGGGTGGAGGAGCAAGCTCCGCACTGTGCTCTGACTTCCCTGTTCTGAAAAGCAGCCAAGCGTTAGGCTGCAAAAGTGTCTCTGAGTTTCATTAGGAGCCTGTGAACTGGAAGTGGTGGTGCAGCTAGATATATTTTGTGTTTATTTTGTTTTCTTTCCTCCCCCAACACAAGACAAGGGGGCGTGCAGTAAATGCCACAGCAGCTGGGGTGATGAACCATGGAAGGCTTCAGCAGAAGGAAGTGAAGGCTAGGGCTTTGTTTATGCTGCGGCTCCTCGGTGCGCTGTGTCCCTTATCTCACCGCCTGAGAGGTCTGTAACAAAGTTTAGGAAAACTTGGGAGTGAAGTTTTGACATATATTTAACAACTGATAATTAATATAAACTTGCAACAATATCTCAGTTCATGTCAAGTACTTATCAGTATGTATGTGTGATCGTGTATTGATACGTGTTTGCTTTGTAGCGGGTATGTGTGCTTGCTCACATTAACTCTTTCTCCAAGAGAGGAGAAATCTAACACCTAATACCCTGATCTTGCCAACATTTGGGTGTGTGCTTGCTGGGCTGATGGCAAGCAAACTCATTGTGGCAAGGAAGTTAAGTGTGTGTGCAAAAAGCTTTAAAGCAAAGGAGAGAAGTCATTGCTGTGGTCCACAAAGTAAGATCTTGGGGGTCAGATAGGACTGTGAAGGTTGGGTGCTCAGTGTTGATTACAGTTTAGAGCATCGGTGTACTCTGCATAGACAGAGCACTGGAACAGGCTGCTTGGAGAGGCTGTGGAGTCTCCTTCTCTAGAGACTTTCAAAACCCACCTGGGTGGATTCCTGTGCAGACTGCCACGGGTGATTCTGCTTTGGCAACCTCTAATGTTCTGTGATAGACTTTGACTTTGAGATGAGTTAGGAAGGAATATATGGCGTGGCTTTCTTATTTGGATGCGTTGGGATGCCTGTGTTGGTAGTAAATTTGTTCCTATGATCCTGGGCCATAGTAGTTAGCTGATAGGTCATCGTTAATTGTGCCATGTTGTTGGCACTCCCTCCTCACACTATTGGCAAGTGATGCTTACAGCCTCACCTCTCCTCCCTCAGATGGGACGACTGAGGCACGGGGAGAGGGTAAACATCTTGTCAAAGGCTCACATGAGAGCAAAGCACAAAGGAAAACAGGACTGAAGGTATGGACACAGGTGATGAATTTCTGATTAATTGAGGTCCATGTGGTGATGAGTTCTGTTTAAAAATTCACCTGGAAGTTTCAGGTTGTGAGGATCTTTCTTTTTCTTTTTTTTTTCCCCTGGAATACCTGGGGGATATTGCAATGGTGTCTCATACAGAGGCTTACAATTAATCGAGCAAATAGAAAGATCCCAAAGGGCACAGTTTAATTTGTTTTTCAAATATGTATGGACCTGGCACTTTCAGTTGGTTAGTCTAATTTTTACTAGGTGACCCTACAAACAATTGTGCTGGCACAAGTGTGGAGCTGTGGGGGAACTCAAACTGGGATTATTGAAAGAGATCAGCTGCTTCGGGTCTCCTAGATCAGTGCTTCTCCAAGCCTGGGCTCCCTTGCCTATGCCTGGTTGATGCTTGAGCAGAGTGCTTCCTATGAGTTATATTTCACAGCTGACTCCAGTGGAGATTTAATGCAGCTTTCTCTTTACAGTCAGCTGTAAAGAGTGGCTCTTGTGATTGAGTGGACACCCACAAATTCAACCCAGAACCCTGTATCTCGAGGCCTTGTCTCACTGGTGCTCATTTTGGATTCAAGGATGTACTTTGTAATCATTTAAAAAAAGGAAGGAAGGAGTGAAAAAGGCTGAATGTGTAAGATGAAGGGCAAAGAATGAGCATAGTGTTTGAGCTTTCAATCTTAACTGGCTTCCCCAGATTTACTTCGGTTTTAAGTAGTGCTTTATGTCTCCTAATGCTTCATTAATGCAGTATTTGCAAAGAGCTGTCTCCCACTTAAGGCTTTCTGTGCTGAGTGACTGTTCAGCACTGCACATCCAGAATTCTGTTGCCCTTAACCAAGGCTGAGAATCTGTTAGTGCAGGTTATGTTCCTCAGTATTTATTAGCAAACTTATGTACTAAGAGGAGGGATCCTTTTGTTGGTGTCAATGACAAAACTCATTAAGTTCAGTGCCTGTAGGATTGAATGGGAGAAGGCGGGTGGTTAGAAGTACGTACTATTTAACACCTGATTAATCACTTAACTCCTTGGCATCAGCTAAATTTAATCTCTCTGAAGCAAAATTTTACTAACAGTGTCCCAATTACGCACTGGTCATTACTATTCACTGTGTCATTACCAGATAAGTCAGTTTCCTGGGAGGTAACCCATTAAAACGGCAGCACCAATCTGAAATGCCCCAATTAAGCAGAGGATACTTCAATAGTAATTTACACATATATTGCACCTTGCATCTCAAAGTGCCTTTTGGAGGGAGGTGGCTGATAGAAATGATAATGAGCAGGAGATGAAATCCTGTACAGTTAGACAGAAGTGAGCTTGCTGCTTCTCAGGAAAGTTATCTGGCTCCTTGAGTGTTTTCCTTCTGAAGTTTTCTGGCAGAAGCTTTCCTCAATAACCAGCTTTATGTGTGAAAAGAGACGTAAAGCAACCTGTGCTTTTGGCCAGCAGTGTGGTTCTGACCTACACTCCAAACTTTGGCTGATCTAAGGGGGTTTATGCATGCATTTGTTTTGAGAGTTGTGGTTCAGTGCCTTCAGATGGGCATCCCGAGGGAGTCACCAACTGAAAAGCCAGTATTTCTGAAAATGTTTGCTTTGGCCTTTGCTTTTCTTATCTGTGAAACAGGCATAATACAGTAATCAACTTGCCTTTGCAAGGCAGTAGTGAGGCTTAGTATTTGTAGTTCAGCATGCAAAAAGTTGTGTTTTTTACAGAAATCAGTGATAGTGATCTGATTTGCTCCTGGCATTTTAGTTCATGCAGTGTTTAGAGGCAGGGGGGTGCAGCTGTTGTTTGCCTCTTGTTTTTTTTTGGTGGGCGTTTTCTATGTTTGCCAAGCAGTCAGAGTAAGGTATTGTGGCTTCACTGTGACACAATCACATGTGGACAGAGTGGTCTGTCTTTGCCTACAGCCCATGCTGAATGTGGCTTGGGCAAAGCCGGGTGCATGGTTCAGGTGTAGCTATTCTGCCACAATCCTGCTCTTGGCCCAGGGCAGGAGCACCTGGGAGGGTTGGCAGCCAGGTGTGGCTGCCAGAGCAATCCCCACTACCATCCCCTGACCACCACCCTTGGCAAGGTTCCCTGCAGCTGAACACAGAGCAGGCTGCTACTCGGTTGTACAGGGTGTTATTTTCCTTTGAGGATAGGAGGGCATCCCTCTGTTATATTAGGTAGGCCTTCATCATCTGGCAAGGAGGACCCACTGGCAAGGGCAGTGGCTGGTGGTCAGCTGCTAGCATTGTCACAATAAATAATTTTTAGGTCTGAATGTGTCCCTGTGCCTTTTGAGGGGAGGAGGCCACCCAGGGCAGCCCTTGAGTGGGATATTTCTCTAGACAGTGGTGAAGAAGCCAGACCCAGCCCAAATGTGTGCTCAGGGTTAGCCTGAGCAAAGAGACCAGACAGGTCATCAAAGCTTCTGTGCCTTTAACAGCAGAGTTGTGGCAACTGCTTGCAGCTATTGTAGGTTATTTTTCAGGTCTACAACCCAAGCCAAATTTAGACCATATTGGGTCTGGTGTTGCTGACTTGTCTTCAGGCAGTGTTTTGTCAGAGCACAGAGGATAGCTACTTTCTTTATCTACTTCTTTAGTAACATATGGAACTCAAGACAAGATTCTGTGATTATACTGATTTTTATTTATTTTTTAACTTTTCATCTCAAAAAGTACCACTGCTGGCAGAAAACTCCACTTGAGGTTTCCCTTCTTTATGGAGTGTCTGAAGCAGCTGTAAATAAAGGGTATTGAAACGAGTTAAGGTTTTCACTGATGGTATTACATCTCTTCTGTAATGCCATGAAGCTCCAAAGTGAGCTGGGTACAGCAATTAAGGAAAGCTATGAAGGATTCTTCATCTAAAATGATTTTCCAATGATTATTCTCTGTTACATCAGTTTCTTTTCTTCAGTGTTCTTGTACAGTTAGCAAACATTGTCCTGGATAAGGACAATCTGGAGAGAAAATGGGTCTGAAAGAGAGAGATATTCTTACTGCTGTTGTTTGATGGATCCTTTGCATGCAGAAAGAAATAGTGCTGTAAATCATGTTAAAGATGTGAGCAATGCCAAGAGCAGCAGTATGATTGCAAGAGTTAAGTGTCAGTGCAACTCCACAGAAATACTTGGGATGTGACAACCACACTTTACATGTTAAACTATAAACAGATGGCCAATATTAAATCCAGAGTTTGGATGTTTAAATTTAAAATACAATTAAATAGGAACAATGATTTTTTTTCCTTGGTGTTGGGGTTCTTTTTTTTAGGCTTTGTTGTTGTTTGTTTGCTTTGTGGTAGGTTTCTTTTTTGGTTGTTGTTTTTTGGGTGATTTTTGGTATGTGTTTTAATTTTTGAGTTAGCTCAGGTGAGGTCTTATCAATCTTGTAAATTTACTTGTTTCAAAAATTCTTGAGAGTTTCATCTGGAGGAAAACAACTTCTATCCAGTAAGGAGCATCCTTAAAACTGATTAAATGCAGCAGAGAGTGAGATATCTTTATATAGTTTGAGTTTCAATAAAGTATGGCTGAAATAACTTTTCCACTATGTGTTCAGAGTGGTCCTCCAGCATATCTATGAACAGAAACTAGGCATGTTTTCTAAATGCTATGGAATTCTGTGGAAATCCAGGAGCTGGGAGTTCTACCAGGTAAATGAAATAAATGAAAGTACCAGAGATAGTAGTACTAGAATTTGGAGGCAGATTTGTCCACTTAGTAGGGCCACAGCAGTGCATTCAGTATTGGCAAACCATATTTTCCTTCTCCATTTATTCCTGAAAGGTCTTTATATAAAAGTGGTTTCTGTGGTTGAGGGACCAGTGTGAAGTTCTAGTGGCAATTGTTTCACATTGTTCTGTCTTGAACAACAAGTTCTGATCTCCTTGCTTGCTCTGTGCTTTAAAACTTGGGCAAAGCAAAGCCTTCTCTGACCTGTCCAGGAGCTGAGGTTAGAGATGCCAGGGTGCCAGGGGTCTGTGGCGAGAGTGTTGGTCTCAGATATCACTGGAGGCTACCAGAAAAAACGTTCCCTGGCGGATGGATCCTCCTTGCCACATCTCTCAGAAGTTGTTTCTGATGTTTTCGGCAAGCACCACTTTGTGCGACTCGATGCAGCTTGAAGCCTATAGAGTGGTGGGGGTAGTGCTGAAGGTCTGTTGTCATCTGTGCCACTGCCTTTCTACCATGGTGGTTCTCATCTCAAGAGCCTCAACCCAGCTCCAGAGGACCAGCTCCCTCCAGTTTAGAGCACCGTTATGCTGGGTCAGGCAGTCTGGTGTAGGGATATGTAGGTGCCAGGTGCCCAAGTGGGGCTGTGCTGTGACAGTGGAGTGATTGACCTACCGTCTGCCTGGAGGTGAGGAAATGAAGGGCTGAGCTGTTTTCACAGAGAGCTGAGGATGCCATTCATTCCTGGTAAGTCCCAGGGTGCCAGGAAGAGCACCAGGCTGCAGGATCAGGAGTGCTGATGGGTGTAAAAGATAATTCTCAGTTGGCAGTCTGAGTGGTTGTGTCACTGTAAAATGGCTTGAGCAAATGGGCTCTTTGGAAGAGGCTTGGGAAGACTCTGAGAAGTTGATTCCAAGGGAAGAAAGTTATGGGCTGTAAAATATTTTATGACATGTAGCCTGAAATGTGTATCACACATTGCACAGTAAACACTGGGCTCAGACACACTGCAGATAGTGTCTTAGCAAGCTAGCTCACACCAGCTGAGTCATCAGAACCCTCCATGACTGACCCTGTGCTGTCTTTTATTGCTTCCCAAGTGGGACAAATGACAACTTCTTTGAAACCTCAGAGTAAGAAGAGAGTGAATTAATAGCATATGCTGAGCCAATTAGTACAGCCAGCTGAACCACATTGATGGGCAGTGGAGCTCAATGCTGCAGAATGCTGTGGAGGCTAAAGATGTAAAGAGAGTGGAGGAATACATGGAAAATATTAAGCCTAGCATCTTGTGTGGTGGAGAAGCACCCTTGTAATTACTCAGGAGAAAGATTACTTTTTCTGTCTATTAAGCCTTTCCTGAAACAGAGACTTCTTGTCTTTTGAGGACAAAATCTAGACAAAACAGACTTGCACTGATGTCTAGGCATCCAGATGCTTCAGTGTAAAATCTTGCACCCTGGAAGGCTCATCTCAAGTGCTTGTTAGTCTCCTCCAAATTGTTTCCTAAGTCTCAGCCCCAGCAGCCTTGATTTCCAGAACGCTAGTTAATTGCAAGTGGGAAGAGAGCTAAGGAAGAATTTGTGTCTGTGACTCAGATTACTGAAGTCTGCATTGCTGGGACAAGCAAGAGATGGGCTTTGTTGCTTTAATTATCCAGATTCAAACGAAAGGGGGAAAACCCTTCAGAGAACACATGGAAGAAGGAATTGCAGATCAGCATTTGAAAAGGAGAAGTTTTCTGGTTATGGAGAAGAGAGGTTGTTTACTTCTGGGAGCCAAATGTGAGGTGACCTATGCTTTCCCAAAGGTCTCCCAGTTCCCATTATTACCCACCTGAAATGCGCTCCCCAGGCATTAACTCTTTTTCACACGTGTGACTGACAAATGATGTTCCAGCCAGAGCTTGCAGCCATGGCCACGAGAGTTGCTGCCTTCAATGCCTGGCCAAATGCTGCAAGTAGTCACAGAACTGGCTCACTTGCTAAGAAATGCGGGCACTGGTGCATCACACATTCATTTTGATGACCTCTTTCTTGCTTTTTTTCCTTTGTCTCCTGCCCTTTTTTAAATTGCAGGCAGAAGAACAGATACATGAAATCAGTTCCAATATTGTTTTACATGTATACTTTTACTATTTAAGTAGCTGGATAGCCTCCTACAGGTTGAGTTAGGTTTTTATTTTGAAAACATAGAATTATTTGATTTGCTAGGTGATGGATTTTTATTTACTTTTCTTTTTTTCTTACCTTTTCCATGCTGTTTATGATAGACAAGGGCAGGTGTAGGGTCTTGTACTTGAGAAAGAGCAGTGCCATGTATCAGTATAAGTTGGGGACTGACCTGTCGGAGAGCAGTGAAGAGGAGAGGGACCTGGAGGTTCTGGTGGACAGCAGGATGTCCATGAGCCAGCAATGTGCCCTTGTGGCCAAGAAGGCCAGTGGCACACTGGAATGGATTAGAAAGGCTGTGATTAGTAGGTCAAAAGAGGTTCTCCTGCTCTTCTACTCTGCCCTGCTGAGGCCACATCTGGAATATTGTGTCCAGTTCTGGGCTCCTCAGTTCAAGAAGGACCTCAGGGAGCTGCTTGAGAGAGTCCAGCACAGAGCCACAAAAATGATTAAGGGAGTGGAACATCTTCCTTATGAGGAAAGACCGAGGGAGCTGGGGCTCTTTGGAGCAGAGAAGCCTGAGGGTGACCTCATTTATGTTTATAAATATGTAAAGGATGAGTGCCAAGAGGCTGGAGCCAGGCTCTGCTTGGTGTTGCCCAATGACAGGACAAGGAGCAATGGGTGGAAGCTGAGGCATAGGAAGCTGCATGGAAACATGAGGAAGGATTTTTTTTTTTTTCTGTGAGGGTGACAGAACACTGGAACAGGCTGCTCAGGGGGAATTGTGGAGTCTCCCTCTGGAGATGTTCAAAACCCACTTGGATGCATTCCTGTGTGATCTGGTATAGGTGATCCTGCTTTGTCAGGGGAATTGAACTTTTGATGTCTCTCCCAGCCCCTAACATGTTGTGACTGCAGTTGGCTTTGCAAGGGCAGCTTCTTCCACCAAACCCCTGAGCATTAAAAGCAGTTCTAAAAAAAAAAAAGTGGTGTAATGTTAGAGGAAAATGAAGTATCCAATTTTGGAGGTAATATCACTTAATAAATGACAAGGATTTTTATTAACCAAATGAACTGTTTCGTTGTTGGTTTTAATTGCACTGATTGTTTCTTGTCATGCACATCCACTATTAGGAAATTTTGCTCCCTCCTCTCTGATTTTCATTTGTTGACTGGAGGAAGAAAACAAGTGTCCAGTTTCTGTAACTCCAAAGTGTTTTTCTGCTTTGGACAAACTGTTCATTGTAATGAGCTAAGTGACTAAACGGAAAGAGGAAAATACTCTGTTGCAAAAAGCTGTCATCAGTCTTTGGCAAATTTGGGCTCTAGGTGTATAATGTGTGTCCCATTTGATCAAGACTGTCATGCTTTGACAAAAAGTTTTATGCTTAGGATTTACCTTGAGCATTATTTTCTGCTATTACAGTTATGATTGTGGATCTCAGTACACAGAAACACAGAATTAACCAGGTTGGAAAAGACCTCTGAGATCGAGTCCAACCTATCACCTAACTCTTCTAATTAACTGAACCATGGCACTAAGTACCTCATTCAGCCTCCTCATAAACCCCTCCAGGGATGGCAACCTCCTCCCTGGGCAGCCCATTCCAATGCCAATCACTCTTTCTGTGAGGAACTTCTTCCTAACATCCAGCCTAAACCTGCCCTGGTGCAACTTGAGACTCTGTCTTGTTCTGTCACCAGATACCTGGGAGAAGAGATCAACCCCTATCTGGCTACAACCTCCTTTCAGGTAGTTGTAGGGAGCAATAAGGTCTCCCCTGAGCTCTCCTCCTCTCCAGGATGAACGCCCCAGCTCTGTCAGCCTCTCCTCATAGGGCTGTGCTCCAGCCCCCTCACCAGCCTTGATGCCCTTCTTGGGACATGTTCAAGCACTTCAACATCCTTCTTAAATTGAGGGGCCCAGAACTGGACACAGCACTCAAAGTGTGGCCTGACCAGTGCTGAGTACAGGGACAGAAGGACTTCCTTTGTCCTGCTGGCCACACTGTTCCTGATCCAGACCAGGATGCCATTGGCTCTCTTGGCCACCTGGTCCCTTTCTTCCTGGCTGCTCTCCAGCCACTCTGTCCCCAGCCTGTAGTGCTGCATGAGGTTGTTGTGGTCAACGTGCAGAATCTGGCCCTTGGCCTTGTTAAAACTGATGGCATTGGACTGTGCCCATCTATCTAGCCTGTCAGGTCCCTCTGCAAAGCCCTCTTGCCCTCTGACAGATCCACACTTGCTCCCAACTTATTGTTGTCTGCAAACTTAATCCCTTCATCTGGATCATCAAGGAAGATATTAAACAGGACTGTGCCCAGCACTGATCCCTGGGGCACACCACTAGTGTCTGGCTGCCAACTGGATGTGGCTCCATTCCCCATTATTCTCTGGGCCCAGCTATCCAGCCATTTCCTAACCTAGCACAGAGTGTCCATGTCCAAGCCATGGGCTGCCAGCTTTGCCAGGAGTTTGCTATGGCAAACAGTGTCCAAGGCCTTGCTGAAGTTCAGCTAGACTACATCTACAGCCTTCCCCACGTTCACCAGACGGGTCACCTGGTCATAAAAAGAGATCACATCGATTATTGTCTTGTAAGGTTCTTTTTAATGACATGCCCCAGTCTTAAAATTGAAATATTAGAAGTGGCTTAGAAAATTTAAATGTATTTAGATGTAATGCCTTGGTGGATCTTGGATTTGGTGCTTGTCAGAATTTCCTTCTGTCCTCTGCATGTTATCTAGTTTTCATTTCACAGAATCACAGGATGGTCTGTGTTGGAAGAGACCCTCAAAGCTCAACCAGTCCAACCCCCTCTGCAGTCAGCAGGGACATCCTCTACTAGAGCAGGTTGCCCAATGCCCTGTCAAGCCCCACCTTGTATATCTCCAGGGGCAGGACCTCAGCTAACTGCCTGGGCAATCTGTTCCAGTGTTCCACCATTCTCATGGTAAAGAGCTTGTTCCTACCATCCTTTAATGCAGTAGTGGTGAGACCCATATTCAGCCATGCAGGGCTGAAACAACAGAACATCAGCTGACTCAAAGGTTATTTCTCTAGTGCAGCTTGACGGCTTGGGTTTGCAAACAGGAGAGGAAGCTGTTGTGGATGCAGAACAAGCTTCCTGGTTCCAAATAAATCCAGAACCCTTACAGTGTTAGTGCTCCTGGAAAGAAAAAGCTCATAAACCCAGCTTTGAACTAGCATCCTATGACAGAGTTGTTGGTGTGCTTTCTTAGATACTTAAAAGTCTCAGTGTTTTGTTATGTTCTTGTGAGGTGGAGAACTGTTGTTGCCTTGCTTCACAGATGGGGAGTGGAGTGCTTCATCTAGCCTCTCAGTATCTATAGGTGCAGCAAAATACTTGCTGCGCTCTCCTAGCTTGGGTCTCCTTGGTCCCTTTGTCTGCTGCCTGCCTGGGGCTCCCTCTTGCTATTTCCTTGGCAGATGATGATGATGTACTTTTGCTGGCCTATCCAGTCACTCATACTCACCCTTTTTGTTTGCTAGGGTGAGAACCTCACAGTCTTACTGCGTGTCCCGAGGATGTGAAGATTTCAACAAGGCCACTTATAAAGGTGAACTTAAATACTGTTGATAGAGAGGCTACTTTCCTTCAGTCTAGACTAGAGCTTCCTAATTCCCTATTTTTCTGTCAGTGGCCCACAGAGCACGCTGTAATATGCAAAATACTCATTTGACTGTGTGGGCCTTGGCCTTCTTTTTGTTGAGAAAACTCTCCCCTGAACAGCAACTGAAGTTCTATAACTTCCTTAATTAAATAAACATAAATAGACCCAGGTTGTCAGCAGGTGGTTGGCAAGCTGTGGATTAAAGACAGTGAGATAGCTCCTTTGATTTTCATACACAGGACACTGAGCAGCTGGCCTGGAGTAGGGCTTGGATTTGGAGCACATTAAAAGATAAGCATTGCAGTATGTGCACATTTAAATTGCCATCTAAAGAAAAAAAAAAAAACAACGAAAACAGAACCCAAGAAACCTGAAAATTCATTAAGCAACTTAAGGTCGTTAAATGATAACTTCTGGGGATATAAGAAGTTTCATTTTTGGGGGTTGCTTTCCATACAATACATGAGAGGCAGCCAGCCTGTACAGTTTTGAGTGGTCAGCACAATTTTTTTTGCCCACTGTTCAGATGATTTGCTCCAAAAATAAGTGGCTTGGTTAGTAGCTATACTTCTGGAAAGAAAATATTTACATATACTTAATGTTCTTTGTTCACAATTTGGCCCTTTGTTTTTTCTGAGAAACAAGCTCCACTCCATGCTGGTGGTGGCAAGAATCTGAGTGAGCAATCTTGCACTTCAGAGTGGGAACTTATGTCTTGATTTGCACACCAGAGCTTCCAGGCTGTTCTTCCCTCAGCCCATCCATCTTTGCAGCCAGGCACACAAATTGAAAGATAATCAGCACTGATGCAAGATATGAGCTTTGACATAGGGTGGCTCTCCATGCCTATGTAGATAGGGAACTGTTTGAACCAAACAGAGATCTGGTATCTGTGTTTCTATACAGCTACTCTTAAGATGTGGGGTGGGAGGGTAGTGGAGGAAGGAAAACAGGAGCCAAGGCAATAGAATGGGATTGACAGTAAAGGAATTAAGAAAGGAGGAGGTTGCTGTGGCAGCACTGCAAACAGCTGGGTCTGTCACAGACTCCTGTGGAAGTCACAGAAAATTGCTTTAGAAGGTATGGGAAGCAGAGACTGAAGGAGAATCTGAATTGGAAAGGCTAATTTCTCATTGTATGGGAGCAGGGAGGATCAGATGGAAGCATTCAGCGATGTTAAACAGAGAAGTATGTATTGACACAACATGTGGGGGGTTATCAAGCTTATTGCCAGGAACTGTGTTACAGGGCCAAACAGGCAGTTGATTTCAAAACACAGTTCATGGTAGATAGACCTATTCAGGACCATTAATTGTAAAGATACAGCTGCAGTCAAAAAGACTCTACCTGTAGATTGCTAGAGGAGCATGCAAGGGAGAGTTTATTCCTCAGCATTTCCTGTTGGATATTGTTGGAGGTGTTACTAGTTCAGACCCTTGGGCTGCCCAGAACTACTCTGCTTTGCTATTCACATAGAGGGACTTCATACTTTGGTGGTAAACTCTACAGATGCCTCTGACAAGTGGAGGAATAGCAGCTGGGGAAAACCTCTGATGTGAATCAGACTTTCTGCTCTGTTCTTGATTTGTTGTGATGTTTCCTCAGCAGAGGTAACCTGACCATTTGAAATTCATGAGGCAAATGTTCTTAAGGTTATGAAGTTCACTCTGGGGAAAATTCTTGGGGATTTTCCTGTCCTTGAGTCTCCTCTTGGGCTGTGACGCCGTTTATTGGCATAACGTGCCATGACCTATTTTACTTCTCCAGGTTTTTCCCAAGATTGGGCTGACAGAGGGTAAAAAAAATAATTAGTTTCTTAGATAATTCAAATGCTACGTGCTGTCAGCCACACCTCCTCTGATGGCAGATAAGGGACAAGTGAACACAGTTCCTTGCAGGATGAGGATGCACTTGCTTGGATGGCACAAACACGTCACTGCATGACTGTATGGCTGCTGAACAGGTGTTATACAATACAGGGACAGTTCCAGCACTTCCATTAATTTATTCCATCAGCATGCCTGAAACCTGCTTTGGAGTGACTATCTTGATTTGATAGTTTTATCTCTTTGCCTTTCAGTACCTGACTATTCTTTTCAGGTTCCTAATAGCTGAGAGAATTGAGGAGGAAGTGTTGTTTACGGAGTACCTGAACTTGATTTTTCTACACATAACAATTAAGAAATGAGTAAGCCTGCAAACAGGACCTCCTTGTCATGCCCTCTGCACACCATTTTTTTTCTTCAGTGCAAGATGAGCTTATCCTGTGCTGATGAAGTTAGTGGGCAGTTAGAGCTAGAAAGGTTATCTGGCTAAAAGGAAAAAGCCAAACCTGCAAATGTTTGTGTGTCCTTTACCAAGCCCCTCATCAAGAAGAGTGTCCTGCAGCAGGCAGATGCTATAGCAGCTTGCTGTCGCTTGCCTGTCTCTAGGCTGAACTTATTTGTCATCTCTGTGATGCACAACCTTTTCACCTTTAACTGTCTCCTGAATTCCTGTTCCACCACACTGGCTTAGATGGTTCCTCTGGGAATGGGCTCTTCTTTACTGTTCCCAAGTGCTGGCTATAGCACCTGAATGCCAGAAGATGTTACACCCATTACTATCACAGTAAAACACAACTGGAAATTCCCAGATGATGCTAGTAGCTGGAGAAATTCTGTTTTCCCAATGTTAAACACAAGAAAATCACATTTTATCGTTCCGTGCAAAAGTGAATTACATGTCTGTGTACCACATGCAGTCAGGACATGCATTTTCCTAACCCAGTGTGCAAGCAGAGCAGTAAGGTGATCCTGTGACCAAGCACTGAATTATTTTCCCAGGTTTTGTAGTTAATCTTTAATTTCTTGCTGATATGATGACTTTTTGCACTCTACTACTTAATTCCTGTATTTTGCACACAGGCTTTGGGTATTGGTAGGATTCATGGTGCTACAGGAATAGGTGCTGGAATGTCACCTGTGGACAAATGAGCAGTTAGCACTACTGAATGCAGAAGGAGAACTGAATTTTCATACTTGGTTTTATAGCGTTCAGCCTGCCCCTTTCTCCCTTTACCAAGTGCATTGCCTGTTTGTTCATATCATTGTGCTGTGCTTTCTTCCTTGAGGGTTGCATCTGAAGTTTTACCTCACCTTTCACCAGTTTGAAGCTGCAGCCCTTAAAAGTGGTGGTGACACTTTTTTACTGGGGGAAAAAAAGTAGCCCTTGGAGATTGCAAAGTCTGTTTTTCAAGACACTTGAAATAGGACCTAAATGATATGCTTGGGTTTAGAAAGCAGCAGTATTCTAACTGGTCTTGTCCCTCTGGTGGAAAAACAGGTGAGGGTTTGATAATCTTTATGGCAGTACAGTAGTAAACTCAGAGTGATTTAGATTGCTAATGGAAAGCCCTTTAAACTTGAATTTTTTAGCAGTGTGTCAGATGAAAGGATAATCTTACTCCATCTGCTTTCCCACTACTGCTGGCTTGCCTAGGGTCTGCCTAAACTGAAAAGGCAGCGCACAGATCCCAGTGTGCAGAAGTAGCAGGCTGCTTCTGTGGCCAGGTCATTAACTTCCTTCCCTCCATTTTCCATTTCAAGTCCTGCTGCTGTCCATTGTCAATTATTCTGGCCCTGGGCTCATTAAGAAGCCAAGCATTTTCCAGGCACGAGTCATTTGTGGCGAGATATTTGTTTTTATCCCCTGGCTAACTACTGTGGAGACTTCTCCTGGTTTGCTCCTTTGTCTGCTTTGTCATTTCCCTTTTCACAGGGGGAGAGTACTCTCCCTAAACCTTGCTCTATTTGTTGCTGGGAGGTGCATGTCATAGGTCATGGACTATATGGTCAACTGTGCTGTAACCTATTTTGTTTTGAGGTACAGTGGCATTTGGCATCATAAGAGGTGAGGCTCTTTAACCAGGTGTATGAGGAGTCCTGTCCAGGGTGTGGTGAGGCAAGTGAAAACTGTGACTTGAGCAGGGGGTCTCCATCTTCATCCCAGGTTAAACCTTCTGCTTCCTGATTTTTTTTCTGTGGTGTGTCTGATATTTTCATACCATCCTTCCATGCCTCCAGCAGTGTCTCTGTAAAGGAGTATTTGCCCATATCTGACTTTAGGATGATATGAAGCTTGTGACTTCTCCATGGGATTTAAAGACGCTGCAGAAGCGCACCACTGGCATTTTGCTGAAGGAGTAGTTTGGTGAGACTCTTAATTCAAGATAAGGTGGTGGCACCCTGAAAGATGTTGTGCCACCCTTCCCTTTCCTCTTCCTGTGGGCTGGCACAAATGTTTGGGCGGATGTACACTTGATAGGGCAGAGATCTGAATTAGAATGGACAGCTTGTGCTAGCACAAGGCAGGGCATGGTGTGGAGGTGGGAACAGGGAGCTGGGAACATGAGGAGGGCAGGGCACGTTTTTAAGTGGCAGTGCCAGTTGATCTGGGATTAAAGCACTGATGAAACTGAATAAAACTTTGGCCAGGTCTGTGTTACCTGACATCAAAACCTGAAGCTATTTAAGGTTAACACCCATTTTCTTTACGAGAACTGTCCCTTAAGGCCAGGTAGATAGCCACAGGAAAAGTGGTCACTGGTTCAGCAAGACATGGTGGGTCTTGTGCCAAGAAGTTCACTCTGCTTTTTTTTATGTCAGCAGACAGCAAGGATCTAAAGAAACAAAGTTTGCTCTTCTGTTGTAAAGAATAGAGCTGTTGTCTGGAGGTATGAGTGAGCCTTCTGGTATCAGTGCGAGGCCCCACTGCCATCACCTCCAGCCTTCCAACCATGCTGTGGCTTGCTTTGCAGTTCTGAGCACACTTTGGCCGTGCCGTTTAGATTTGACTGTAGGAGAATGCTGCTCATGTTGTACACTTGCATGTGTTGAGTTTTCTGAGATAGACTGGCTGAACGCCAGCCCCCCCACTTTCATTGCAGATTTATGCTCTTCAGTACTGCTGATGCTGACAGAAGGTCTGGACCTGTTTAACCATGCGGCAAAGCATGAAGCCTTCCTGGGTCAGGGAAGGAAGTTCGTCCCAAGTGCCTAATGTAGAGGTCATTTCAGAGTTTCAATTATCTGTTAAAATTATGTCCTCAAAACATACAAATACGGAAATGACCCATCCAGACCATAAATTCCAGTTCTTTATGAGCCATGTTCACCACATCTTTTCTGGGAACTTGGTATACATGCCCTCCATACGGTGTGAAAGGTATCTGTGGCATCTTTTCTGTAACAAACTAGGTCAGGTCATGGATCTTGTTTTATTTATCCTGTATCTTCTATGCTGGCCTTGTACATGGTTATAAAAATATAGCAGCTTGGCTCATATACTCATTATCCTGGAAAGGGACTAAAGATACTGTATGGAGATACTAGAGGTTGTAGTTCAGTCTCTGCTTTGCCATTGCGTTCTCGGTGACCTTGAAGTCATTTGATGTGATCGCCCCTCCATTTTGCACCTAGCAAAATGAGAGTCAGATTGTGGGTGAAAACTGCTTGTGCCTCTGTAATGTAAATAATAATGGTCTTGCCTGTGCTAGTTTGAGCCTAGCTAGCATGTTTTGGTGAGAAGAACTAGATGATAGGCTGTAAAATGAAAACAATGGTGTCTACTTCCCTCACAGTCTTGCTGGGATGTGTAAAGAAGAAAGGCAAAACAAAGATTAGGGCATTTGCTTCTTCTCTTCACTGGGGAACTTTGCCTGCTGGGGAGCTTGTGGCTGCTGGCTGGACTCCATCTTGCTTTCTAACCTCACCCTCCTTTGCNAACGCCTTGCTGGGATGGTGAACGTTGTAGGATTTGTAGTAGGATGCCAAGTTTCACAGTACTGAGGTAGGATTTTGGGTAGTTGGTAGTTGTTTCCCTTTTCTTTTAAACCGTATCACAACAACTCCTGAAAATACCACTTTGTTGGCTGATGCCTGAAGGGGAGCCTGAACCATGGCTAGGATATTTAACTTAAAATATAAAGAAAATTCATATTAATATGTGCACAGTTGTAGAACCTCCAACCTATCGGTTTGATAACATCTCAATATTGGTCATTTGAGTAGATTTTAGTGAAATTACTCCTTCCACCTGATAGCAACTTACATGATCATTGTACTGAAGACTTGAGAAATTCTCCTCCTTCTTCCAACATTACTTAAACTAAAGAAACTTTTGCAGCTGAAAGAGGGAAGAAGTCACTCTTCAAGACAGAAGTATTTACTAGAGATTAGAAGGCAATCTTGTTTTATTGTGCCTGATATCTGTGTGCTCCACTGAGTTCAAGAGGATTTGTCTGAGGCCTGCAGTAATAACTGAGCCAAGAGGTAACCAATGGAGGAGAAAGAGCTCTGTTAAGTGGCGCTGACCATAATGAAAGCTAGTCAAGAGACATTTTGTCACAGAGTTAACATCACTACTTTGAATTCATTTTTGAAAGTTTGAACATGAGGTGAAAAAACAGGTTTTGGTTTAAAAAAAAACAATACCAACAGCTAAACCCTTCTAAGTCTGGTTAGGGATTTGTTAACAGTATCGGTGTAGGTTTTTTTCTAATTACTGTTAGCTTTTATTTTGAGGTAATCTCTTACAAAGCAGAATGATTTACCATTCCAGAATTACGTATTTCATTTGTCTTTTCCTGACTCAGCCTGAGGAATTTGACTGAAACAATACTTCCCCCTTCAAATACAGACGTGTTTTCTACAAGGATGATTTCTGTTCAGCAGATGATGGAACCAAGAGCAATAAAAATAGGAAATGATGATACAAAGTAGCAGTGCCTTCCTGCCTTCCTGCCTTCCTGCCTTCCTGCCTTCCTGCCTTCCTGCCTTCCTGCCTTCCTGCCTTCCTGCCTTCCTGCCTTCCTGCCTTTGTCAGAAGCCATGAGCAGAGTCCATCACATGTGTTTAACCTGTGTTTTATTTGTGTTTTAGCCATGACACCTGCATGGCAGGTACATAACAGACCCTTCACATTTTTTTTTGTCTTTGATGCTCTTACTCAACTGCCTCTATATATTGCCTGTCCAGTCTCAAATAGCACTGGTGACTGCTTAAACCGTGCAGGTGCTGTATCTCTTGGGCCTGTGTGATATCTGTCTGACAGGTGGCTTGGCTGAGGAGGGAGGGGACTCCCTGACCATTCTCTTTCCTAACCAGGGGATAGCACTGATGCTGTTGCTCCTTTGCAGCTGCTAGAGGGGACTTGATATCTGATTTCCAGTATTGTCCTCTGCTCTATCTCAGAAGTTTGCATCTTGGGGTTCAACAGATTTTAAGGCTAGCCTTGCCTGAGTGAGTCATCTCTTCTTTTTGATGTGTGTGCGCTATTGCTGAGCAAGAGAGGAGTCAGGAATACTTGCTGTACTTGTGGTACAAGGCTACTTTCCACTGCCCTTTCTCAGTGCATCAGATGGAGTTGTCTTTTCCTCCCAAACCTCTGTATTGCTTGCAAGTTGGAAAACTGGGCTCTCATACTGAAGAAGAGTTTGTGGGTTCCCCCACTCTGCACAAAATGTAAACCATTCAGAACATCTCTGACAAGTACGACACTGATGCAGGAGCTACTTCATTAGTTTAGTCAACTGCTACCCACCTGTCATCCAGGTATCTGGCTATTCATTTATGATGATTTCCTTTTGTGTACTGTGTGTGGAAGAAATCCCCAAGTGGTGCAAAATCCCTTTCAGATTTATTTGAAGTGCTTATCCGACTTGGGTTTTGTTTCTTGTTCTATTTCAGACTTCTACCACCAATTGCTGAACGCTGTGCATCACACAAATATATCTAGCTGCCAAAGGTGACTGATAGTACTAATAGAACTGTTGAGCATGGCCTGAATGAATGTCAGACAGTGAAGAGCTCTGATGCTGAGTATTTTAATTTTGTTTAACTGAAAAAAGGAAAGAAGCCTTAGCTGAAACAGTTCCCTATGAATTGACAACCATCAGCTCTTAGGACACTGTAATAACCGAGAGAACTCCTGGATATCTGAATGTGAAATATGAAATTTATGTAAAAGTGAAAAACTTAAGAATGGAAATTCTTGATTTACAAATGCAGCTTTCACACTAGTCCTGCTGAATGACTGCACACTGCCCTCCTTGGTTCTCTGATGTAAGTCCTGCCAGTGCTTCTGTATCACTGGTGTGGTTTTGCAGCTCTCTTAAGGGATGGCAGCTCTGACCTGACAGCTCCCAGGGTATTCCTCCTTTCTTTTTCCTTTACTAGGCTCAAGTAGTCGATGTTTGCCACGCTCTTTGAGAATAGGTGCTTCCCAAGCTGTAGCAGGTTTTGGTACAGAATCTGTGACCCTCTTAGGTTATTTGAGCAGCTAGATAGAAGATTATAGAGCTGCTCCTGCTGGGCTTACTGAAGTTCGAGAGTATTTTTTTTATTATTATTTGATCCATCTTTAAATTAGATCAGCTCAAGCAATGTTATTGTGCAAGTTTTACTTGAGACTGCTATAGCAGACAAGGAAAGGTGTGTGTTTGTGTGGGAGGATGTTTTCAGCCCTGTAAATAATAATCTCCAACTCTTTGCTGGTCACTCATTCCTTTCTTCTCCCAAAGACTCTTCCTGCATGCCTTACTGGTGAGATGAGATTTCCTTTGGAAGTTAGGTGCCAATTTCAGCTTCACTTGGAAGCTTTATGAAAAGGTGGTCGAAGTGCTGAGGAAGAGGCTCTAGTTGAGCATCTTCCCCTGCTTGTGGAGTATCACTCTGAAGAACTGCAGGTTCTTAAATGCCTTGAGGAAAGGCAAAGGATTAAGGGTTTGGAAGAATTTTCTTTCTCTAGGAGACCCCTGAGGAACTTTGCTTGTACTTCTAGCCACTTTGTGGTGAGTATAAATGCACCTCTCTCTGCACTTCTTGGAAGTGGGGCTTGTTCACCACTTAAATCTCAAGTAGTGGTGCTGTTTGTTTTTGTGTACCCTTCCTTACTCCCATGATCTTGTGGTTATGGTGGATTTTTGGCTACCTATGGTTTGAAGCAGAGTTGCTGAGGACTCTGTATGTGTGTAAGAATAGCAGATTAGAAAATGAGAGGTTGAGAGGCTCAAACAGCTTCCTGAAAGTGTGGGAGTACAGGCCAGAGAAAGGAAGAGAAATCTTTTTGAAGCTGTATCAGTGCTTTACGCGGACAAGAATAGCAGACAGAGCTTATTGACACAGGAGCCTGAGGATAAATGTGGTCATGTAGCGCAGCCTTAATGCTGTAAAAATCACCACCATCTACTAATGAAACAGATTCTTCCAGCATGAGTGCAGTTTGCCCAGTGTGGCTGTGTCCACAGTGCTCACTTCTGCTGGCACAGCTGCATTAGTCAGACCCAGTGGGTCTGTGCAGCCTCCATATGTCTGTGGTGTATGTCCAGCCCTTTGAGAATACCACGGAGGAGGCATGGGGAGCAGCTTTGAGCATGTCCTGGGATGTGTACTGCCTCTGTCAGGAGATAGCAGATGAGTGTTCTTCTCTTGCAAGTCTGCCATACCTATGGTTTGTGCTTAAGTGCTGGTCCATTGGTTCGTGGATCATTCCCCCAGCTCCTACAAGGTTCTTCCTAAGAAGGATTGAACTCCTTGTCTCAAAGGCTGTAGTGGGTAGTAGCTAGGACTTGAGTCCTTGGTGGAGTGAGGCCTAGCTTTTGTTTCCGCTTCTGTTTCCAAAGGCTTTATGAAGCAAATCAGTGTAATTTTCTGGTTTTCTAATGGGTAAACTGAGGCAGAGAGGAGCAGTGATGAAAGAGAAACAGCTTATTTAGCATCTGCCATCCTTAGACAGGAATAGCAGCCTGGTTTGTTTTAGCCCATTGCTTTGGGCACTTGTTCAACAACACATTTAAACACATGCTTGATAATAAGCATTGCAGTAACTACCTTACTGTTCCCTCTTTGCAGAGCATCTTAAGCAGATTGCCCATGGTGCCTGAAGTGCAGAGCTGTTCCCACTTAGCCAACCACCATTAGGATCACCCAAGCTGTCCGCTAGGAGAAAACTCTTATTTGCTGGTGTAATGGATGGCAACATCTGGCCTGTAGAATCTGTCTTATCATGAAAGATGCAGGAGATGGAGCAGAGAGTTATCTGTACAGCATCAAAGTGTTACCAGTTGGGTTGCAGGTGATATCAGGACAAGTTTGTTTGTCTCTAGCTGACTTTTGAATCGAGCTGACTTTAAGAGGAACTCCTGAACCTCCAGGTGGGCTCAGCACAGTCAAACAGTGGCAGCACAAGGGCACCAGGCAAACACTTTCATACAGCAGTGTAATGAGCCCTCTTAGTCATGCCCTGAGCATTTAAGTGATGTAGTACCTCTGTCTGGAAAAAAACAAAATCAAGAACCTAAACCACTAAGAAGCCCCAAACCAAACAAGCAATGACTGTTCCAATACACCCACTTGCTGCCTTCAAAGAGAGCTTCAATCTTAGCTCTTGGCCTGACACAAAGTGTTTCATGGTTATGCTAAGAGGTGGACTTGGGTCATTGTTGGAAACTGCTTTAATGAAGAGCAGTAACTTACTGTTGCCAAGAAAATTGCCTTTTCCAGCACCTCGGCTTGGGAGCTGTCTGCATAGTGGGACTGTAGTGCTCAGGAAGAGTGTTACAGCTCTATTTGCTGCTTGAGTTCTCCTCATACATCATGTGAGACACCATTCTTTTCTTTTCCTCTATAGGCCAGCCTCAGTTCAGTATGTCCCTCTGGGCATTTTGATCATCTTGAGGTCTTTGCTACTAATTTTGGAAGGATATGATTCAGAGCTTTCACCTGGGTTGGATTTTCTCCATGGGATAGCTTATGAGAGAATGAGTCTCAGGATCCTATCTCAGGAATCTCTCTACTTTAGTTTCTTTCCATCTACGCGTGCAGGATTTTCGTGAGTGTTGCAATCTTAGCATCAGGACTGTGATCCATCCTGATTAAAACTAATGGGAATTTCCATTACTAATTGCCACTGACATAAATTCCAGGTTGTAACTTTGGGAACAGTGCATTGCATTTGTTATTGTTAGTGGCCACATGAAATGTGATATATATATATAATGCATGCCATAATGATCTATGCAATGTGTGCTGTTACCTGGTACAATTTACTTTGAGTAATGTTACTTTCTAAAATTGGAGACTACTATATGAATCATAGAATGGTTTGGCTTGGAAGTGGTCTCTAAAGGTCATCTAGTCCAACCTGTTTGCCGTCAGCAAGGATATCCTTTACTAGAGCAGGCTGCTCACAGCCTTGTCCAGCCTCACCTTCAATGTCTCCAGGCATGGGGCCACAACTACCTCCCTGGGCAACCTGTTGCAGTGTTCCACCACCCTCATGCTAAAGAACTTGTTCCTCCCATCCAACCTCAATCTGCTCTTCTCTCATTTCAAACCATTGCTCTCATCCTGTCACTGCAGGCCTTTGCAAACAGCCCCTCTGCAGCCTGCTTGGCGGCCCCTTCACCTACTGGAAGGACACTCTTAGGTCTGCCTGGATCCTTCTGTTCTCCAGGCTGAACAAGCCCTGCTCCCTCAGCCTGTCCTCATAGCAGAGCTCCCTGATGATTTTTGTGGCCCTCCTCTGAACCTCACTCTGCATCAATGCCATGTCCTTCCTGTGTTCAGGGCTCCAGGGCTGGACTCAGCATTCCAAGTGAGAATTTGCTCTCTAAAGAGTTAGTCTGAAGGAGACTTCTTGGTCCATTCCTTCAAACAGCTGGATTTTCTAAGGGGTTACTCCAGAGCTCTCTCTGTGCCTCTGTATCCCATGCTTAAAAAAAATAAAAGGAAGAAGAAGAAAAGAAACAGCCCCCTCAAAAGCAAAACAAGGGAAGCAGGTGGGGGAAAATGCTGCTCTGTTGCCTTGTAGTGCTGGGAGGCTTTTAACTCTCTTGCTGCCTGTTCGCAGACATGATGCTGGACAGAATGAAAGCCCCTGCTTGCATGAACTCATGTCGTTGGTACTGTTTGAAACATGTAGATAACTTAAGTTTCCATGGAGCAAAACTAGCTTTTATCAAGTACTGAAGGGGGTGAGTTGATACCTGAAGTAGAGTGAAGGGTGACAGGGATACAGAGAAGAGCTTAATCACTGTGGTAAAGGTACTACACGGTTGGGAAGCAGTGGGTTAATAGTTCTGTAGCCAGGAGGGGTAAGAATTATTTAAATAGCATCTACATAATAATTTATTAGAAGGTTAAATGACATTTGTCACTCTGTTTAAAGTCTAAAGCTATAAGACAAGGAATATATTGTATTTATTTCTCTCATTTTGGGTGATGCAAAGGGGCAGATGGAACTGATGATTCGAGAAGGGGTTGCTCATCTCTGCAACATACCAGGAGGTCGGCATTAGCAACTAATTGAGCCCTGCTGAAGAAATAGAGAGGAGAAAGGAACATACTCCCCCTCCTCTTAGGAGCTTGCAGTTTGTCATGCAAATTCTGATACTTGTTCTTAGCTCAGGTAATTGCCATACACAATATTGGAATAAAAAATTTTGCTAAACTTTCATTATGTGACTTATGTGAAGTTTGGGTGATTTTTAGGCTGTGTCCTATAAATATCTACAGAAACTTTCTGGACCTGCATGTAGTTTTGGCCAAATATAGGTTGAGTAGATCTTGATGGTGTGAGGGCAAAATAATTGGAAACATTTATGTTTACAGTGATGATCATGGCTAAAAGACAGCTCTTGATCTGAACATTCCCAAATTTGGAAGTCTGAAATCCACATCTGGATAGAATTTTTAGATGGAAAGATTTTTATCCTTAAAAAAAAAAAAAACAACAACAAAACACCAAAAAAGCACTGATATATAAACAACTACAAAGTAAATCCCTCAGGAAAGACAAAACATGTGGAGGATGTCCCTGCTGACTGCAAGGGCGTTGGAACTGGATGACCTTTGGAGGTCCCTTCCAACCCGCATTATTTTGTGATTCTCTTCTGTGATCAGTGCATTAAAAGCTGTCAGCAGGGACATCCTCAACTAGAGCAGGTTGCTCAGAGCCTTGTTGAGCCTCACTTTGACTATTTCCAGGGACTAGGCCTCAACTATCTACCTGGGCAACCTGTTGCAGTGTTCCACCACCCTCATGCTGAAGAACTTTTTCCTCACATCCAATCTAAATCTGCTCTGCTCTAATTTCAAACCACTGTCCCTCGTCCTGTCACTGCAGGCCTTTGCATACAGTCCCTCTGCAGCCTTCTTGGAGGTCGTGCTCGGGTACTGGAAGGCAGCTCTAAGATCCACCCTAAAGCCTTTTCTTCTCCAGGCTGAAAAATCTAAGAAGGCACCATGCCCGGAAATACTCAAGGTGAGGCTGGACAAGGCTGTGAGCAACCTTCTCTAGTAGAGGATATTTCTTGCTGACTGCAGGGGGTTGGACTGGATGAGCTTTGGAAGTCACTTCCAACCTGGGTGATTCTTCTTTATTTAGGTGTGTCTTTACCACCCAAACTTTGCTGTGCTGGCTCGTACTCTGCACATCTACAGCATTCATTCCAGGCACTGCACAGGACAGCTTTTAGAAACTCACCTGGATGATGATGTGTTAAAGCATGCACATGAGAAACAGAGTTTAACAACAACAAAGGAGTTAAACTGAGACTTGAATCATTCCTGCACGAATGTGGAATTTGTAGGAAGAAATGAATTAGTGTTTCTCTGCCTTTTTATTTAATTAACTTAATAGACTGGACATGGTATGTGTTCTTACATATGTAGGGCCCTCATTACATAGAAATAGAACTACTATTAAGTGACATTTCCTGTGAAAACATCAAAAGAAATGATTTTTTAATGGATTTTTCCTTTGTAATAGTAATAAAAAAAGTTTTCTTCTATCCATTTTCAGCAGAAACACATTTTTTCCATAACTACAAGAACTTGTTGTGTTAATCAGAAACAGGAGATTAGCCACTTCTCTCTGTTGCTTCCTTTTTTAATGGCTTTGCTCTGTATGTCTGGCCCAAAAACTGTAGTGTGTCCTCAACTTTCATCAGTTAAAACAGATAGGGAAGCCTATCAGCAGGTGACTGGATTGGTCTCAGAAATCTGTTGAAGACCTGGTCAGAGGTCATCTTCTGGCTGCAATTAATCCAGACTGAAGAGATGCTGCCTAAAGTTACTGTTTTTGTTTGTTTTATTGGGGTGTTGTTTAGTTTGTCTTACAGTATTCTGCATATCAGATTTTTAGTTGTTTGGGGTTTGTTTGTTTGAGTTAAAAAGTTACTGTCTTTAAATGGTGAAATTAGGAAGTTGAGAATCCCATCTCAGTGGGATTTACCACCCACTGATCCTGGGGTCTGTCATGGTTTCCTGAGCCAGTTTTTCCCTGTATCTAAAGCCTGTTTTCTTAGTGGCATCTATGTAGTGAGATAAGGATGTTGATGAAAAAAGCAAAGTTATTAAGACTGCAAACTAACTCCATTTAAAAATAGCAGAGAATTTATTTTTCCATTATACTGAAATATGGAAAGCAGATGGTAGGAATTTTTGGCAATGGAAATTGCTTTATTTGTTGGTGGAAAGGGGTTTGTTCTGGAGAGGGTGCATGGGAGGGAGATGGACTTGATTCACATGCTCTGGTGATAAGAGAGTCATCCCAGATACATCTCAACCCACGCTTCAGCTAAAGCTCAAAGTGGTTCAGAGAAGCTGCTTGGATGAGTGCTGGGCAGCTGCCTGCCTTTTTGGGCTGTCCTGTCTCAAGTAAAGNCATTATTTTGTGATTCTCTTCTGTGATCAGTGCATTAAAAGCTGTCAGCAGGGACATCCTCAACTAGAGCAGGTTGCTCAGAGCCTTGTTGAGCCTCACTTTGACTATTTCCAGGGACTAGGCCTCAACTATCTACCTGGGCAACCTGTTGCAGTGTTCCACCACCCTCATGCTGAAGAACTTTTTCCTCACATCCAATCTAAATCTGCTCTGCTCTAATTTCAAACCACTGTCCCTCGTCCTGTCACTGCAGGCCTTTGCATACAGTCCCTCTGCAGCCTTCTTGGAGGTCGTGCTCGGGTACTGGAAGGCAGCTCTAAGATCCACCCTAAAGCCTTTTCTTCTCCAGGCTGAAAAATCTAAGAAGGCACCATGCCCGGAAATACTCAAGGTGAGGCTGGACAAGGCTGTGAGCAACCTTCTCTAGTAGAGGATATTTCTTGCTGACTGCAGGGGGTTGGACTGGATGAGCTTTGGAAGTCACTTCCAACCTGGGTGATTCTTCTTTATTTAGGTGTGTCTTTACCACCCAAACTTTGCTGTGCTGGCTCGTACTCTGCACATCTACAGCATTCATTCCAGGCACTGCACAGGACAGCTTTTAGAAACTCACCTGGATGATGATGTGTTAAAGCATGCACATGAGAAACAGAGTTTAACAACAACAAAGGAGTTAAACTGAGACTTGAATCATTCCTGCACGAATGTGGAATTTGTAGGAAGAAATGAATTAGTGTTTCTCTGCCTTTTTATTTAATTAACTTAATAGACTGGACATGGTATGTGTTCTTACATATGTAGGGCCCTCATTACATAGAAATAGAACTACTATTAAGTGACATTTCCTGTGAAAACATCAAAAGAAATGATTTTTTAATGGATTTTTCCTTTGTAATAGTAATAAAAAAAGTTTTCTTCTATCCATTTTCAGCAGAAACACATTTTTTCCATAACTACAAGAACTTGTTGTGTTAATCAGAAACAGGAGATTAGCCACTTCTCTCTGTTGCTTCCTTTTTTAATGGCTTTGCTCTGTATGTCTGGCCCAAAAACTGTAGTGTGTCCTCAACTTTCATCAGTTAAAACAGATAGGGAAGCCTATCAGCAGGTGACTGGATTGGTCTCAGAAATCTGTTGAAGACCTGGTCAGAGGTCATCTTCTGGCTGCAATTAATCCAGACTGAAGAGATGCTGCCTAAAGTTACTGTTTTTGTTTGTTTTATTGGGGTGTTGTTTAGTTTGTCTTACAGTATTCTGCATATCAGATTTTTAGTTGTTTGGGGTTTGTTTGTTTGAGTTAAAAAGTTACTGTCTTTAAATGGTGAAATTAGGAAGTTGAGAATCCCATCTCAGTGGGATTTACCACCCACTGATCCTGGGGTCTGTCATGGTTTCCTGAGCCAGTTTTTCCCTGTATCTAAAGCCTGTTTTCTTAGTGGCATCTATGTAGTGAGATAAGGATGTTGATGAAAAAAGCAAAGTTATTAAGACTGCAAACTAACTCCATTTAAAAATAGCAGAGAATTTATTTTTCCATTATACTGAAATATGGAAAGCAGATGGTAGGAATTTTTGGCAATGGAAATTGCTTTATTTGTTGGTGGAAAGGGGTTTGTTCTGGAGAGGGTGCATGGGAGGGAGATGGACTTGATTCACATGCTCTGGTGATAAGAGAGCCATCCCAGATACATCTCAACCCACGCTTCAGCTAAAGCTCAAAGTGGTTCAGAGAAGCTGCTTAGATGAGTGCTGGGCAGCTGCCTGCCTTTTTGGGCTGTCCTGTCTCAAGTAAAAGACAGCCCAGAGTCTGCTCTCCGTGGAGCCTCTGTCTCTTTGTGTTTCTTTCACAAGTGCCAGCCACTTCACCATTTGGCTACCTGAGCTGTGGCCCTTTGGAGTGGCAACCATTGCTGCTATAGGTCAAGTGCATATCCCTCCTCCCAAACGTGCCTACCGTGCTTCAGTGTCCCTACACACAGCATGGCTGTGCAGAGGTGGTGGTGAAAGGGAGCTGAGCCACTTCCCTTGGCTCTGCTGCTAGCCAGAGGTGAACTTGGAAACACTCTTCTCTTGTTTGTGAGACAGTAAGGTAGGGGTAAGATGTGGGTCTCCTCTGAAAGGCTGGGCTAACGTGATGCATTGTGTGTGTGCACCTCAAATCAGCCCAGGACTATCCAAACCTGGTTGGTGTAAAAGGGACAGCTTGCCAATGAGCCCGTGCTTTCTTACAGCTCTAGAGGAGAGGAAAGTGCACAAGCTGGGGCCAGCATAAGTGCAGCTGCTGGTTCCTATCCTTCCATTGGCTGGGTATGAGGCAATTCCATGTGCCTGGCCTCACCCCACCCCGGGCCTTGCTGGTGCAGGTTCTCACCATTTCTAGTACAGAGATTGTGTTGTGGCAGAGCCCTGGTGTGTGGCTAGACGGGGATGAAGAGATTGCTCTCTGTTGTAGCCTGAGCTGTGATATGGACTTGTGGCATACAACATGGTTGAGGAGCTGTATAGCTGTCTGCCTGTAGGCAGAGTTTCAGGGTCAAGTAATTGGAATTATCGCTTAGCAGCTTTAATCAGTGGATAGTTCATTGTCATGCTGTGCCAGTGATCCCAGCATTGCTTGGGATGACCTGTCTGCTATCTTTGTTGGGCAGAGTAACCACCCAAGCTCAGGAGGTCTTCCTTTCAAGCCCAGGCTCCTTTGCCTCTTGAGCTATTCAATGTGTACTCTGTATGCTGATACCACCCTCTACCATGAGCTTTGCAACATCTGCTCAGCTTCATTTTCTGTCCCCCTGCTAGCTACTGAGGAAGTGACTATGCTTTCCAAACGGGCAGGAGAAGGAGGAGAGGAAAAGAGCTAAAGCAAAAGGGCTCGTGAGCCTGGTCATGCAGTGTCCCTTCTTTCAGACCCTCTTTTGTGCTAAATTTAACTGTTCTTCCACTAAGCAGCAGCATGTAGTCTGGAAACTGTTTCCTGATGATTTAATGTATTTGCTAGGAAGAACATGTCACAGAACTTGAGATAGGGCTAGGCAGTGAGCATGGGCATTAATGGAACAACCATTGTGAGAGACAGGCTTGTTCTGTCTCTCAGCTCTAGCTGAAGGGAAGTAGCTGGGAGCTATCATGTAGCAACAGGCTTTTCCTTCAATGCTAGAGCCCTTTGCAACACAGTTAACTTGCCGTCCAAAATTACCTGGCACTGAACATTTACTCGGGGCTCTCTGATGTTTGCAATTTGGCAGAAGCAGGTGACACTGGTTTCAAAGGAAATAAGCTGGAAAACTTCTTTCTTAGAGCTGCTAATGGAAAACTTTAGACAAGTATTTTACATGTCAGAATTCTGCTTTGGCATTGTGGAGAGAGGCAGGAGATGGCTTTGGCGGCTTTTCGTTACAAATAGTGCCATCATGAGAGCAGCATCTTTGACATCTTGAGAACCTGTCTGCCCTTGCTGCTAATTCCCCACCTGAAATCCTAACTTACCATGGGTGACATTAGACACACTTCAGCAGCATCAGGCTGTGAGGAAAAGTGTGAACAGCCATCCCCATGGTAAGAAGATTAAGACAAGTCCAAGGATATTCAATCTATGGTTCAAGTACTTTGAAAGGGACACAACCATGTCCAAGTTATCTGCAATCCCATTTTCTGCATGAAGCCTGGAGTAAATGAGGCCAAAGTAGACTTTGGGGGTTTACCATGAGGAAGTAGATCTATTGCATCAGTGTTAAGTAAAATCTAACTGAAGAAATAATCTACACTTTTTTTTTTCCCCTGTAAGATTCTCCTCCCATTGCTTTCAGAGTCTTTGAATAAAGATTTATATTTCTACATCCTAGCTGAATGACAGCAACAAAACAGCGTTATGACAGCTGCTGTTTTTACAACCATCCTTAAAGGGCTCATATATCACATGGAATAATAGAGGATGTATTTTTTTTTCCTTACATAATCCTGAAATTTACTGAAAGCTGAGAATGGCATTTTGTCTTCAGCCAAAGTTTCTATAGATACAACACAGAATTGCGTCCTCAAATGCCATGCAAGAGCAGGGATGTTCTGTGTGGCCTTAAGCCTTTTGCTCTCCTCAGGAATCACAGCTGATTTTTAGGCTTTTGTTATCTACACCAGCATGGCAGATAATAGTACAGACAACTATGGTCTTATGAGTTGGGGTTGTTCAGTCCAGAGAAGAGAAAGCTGAGGGGAGTTGGAGTGAGGCTGGTGTTGGTCTCTTTTCCCAAGTAACCAGTGACAGGATGAGAGGAAATGGGTTTGAGTTGGCATGGAGTGGTTTAGATTGGAAGTGAGAGAGTGGTGAGGAGTTGGAACAGGCTGCTCAGGGAGGTGGTGGAGTCACCCTCCCTGGAGGTGTTCAAGAAGCTGTAGATGTGGTGCTTCAAGAGATCAGTTAGTGGCCATGGAGGCTGGGTTACGGTTGGACTCAATGATCTTGGAAGTCTTTTCCAGTGCTCATGATTCTATCTATATGTTTAGAAGTTAGGCTCAGCTTTCAGAGTGCTGATGATTTACCTGCTCTTAGACTAGATTTGATGTCAGTATGTGTAAATGAGCACAGCTTCTCCCGCCCCGTTTGTTGAAGTTCCAGTTTCTGAAACTGATAGGTAGGAAAAGCTACAAAGAAAAAGGCAAATAGTCATGTACATGCTCATGTTCTTTCAAGATACAAATTACCCATGTAAATCTGTGTCAGGGAACAAAGCACTTGCACCTGAGGTTACCCTCATTGCTGCCAGGAATTTAGGAATAACCTTCTGGGGAAGGGGAGGGTAGGTATTGTGAATGTATACATAATATGTGAGAACACAGATTGCATCATTTGTGCCAGAATTTTTTTTGATTTGGAGAGAGTGGAGCAGTGTGGGCTTTTTTGATGAATATTAGTGTAGATTGCATGCCTTCATAGAATCCTTTAATAGATAAAACCCAAACCAGCTTGAGAGTGACCACTAAAGGCTCATCATCACTGCTCTGGCACTGTATCCTGTAACTCCAGTTTACCCACTGCCCCTTCTCCTGTTTCTGTGCACATCTTTTCCTATGTAAGAGTCTTGCTTTCTCCTTTAAGTGGTTGCAACTCCTTGTCAGCAAAGCTGAAGTTAGGAAAAGCGTAGTGAGCAAACCTAGTTAGATAAGTTCTCCAGCTGCAGATGTAATCACTGTGTTGAGCTAATCAAATGTCTCTGTTTAACCTGAGGGTCACTTTTTCTTGGGTTTGATCCCCCAGTGGTTTCCAGTAAGCCTCTGGACTTTGCTCCGGAGCAGATAAAGACCACTCAGGCATTTCCTTCTGCTTAGCCTGCTTTGGGATTGTTACTCCTGGTGGCAGGGTGGTAAAGGATGGCAATTAAATTGCTGCAGTTGTTTATTAAACCTTGAGTTTCAACTAGGCAGAATTTTGTGGTCCAATATAAATGGAAATGAAGAGATTGCGATTGATTCCCATTAACCAACACAGCTGTAAAATTCACTTGCCAACATTTGCTTCAGGACAACTTCTTTGAGTGACTTTCCTAGACTGATAGACCACTTTTTTGAGACTCCTGGCATGGCATGTGTTTGGTGTAGGGTCTGTGTAGTGCCTGCTCTCATGAGATTAGTTGGAATTAATACAGGACTAATGACCCCTACTATAACAATGAGTTTTATCAGAGGATTAGTATTGAGTTGTGTCTCTGTGAAGAATGTGGGCTAGCTTTGTTTTCAGTAATGCTTTAGATGTAGCCAATACTAACGGTTCCACAGTGGCCAAAATAAATCTTTCCAAAGAAAGCCAATGGCATCCTGGCCTGTGTCAGGAACAGTGTGGCCAGTAGGACGAGGGAGGTTATTCTGCCCCTGTACTCAACACTGATCAGGCCACTCCTTGAGTACTGTGTCCAGTTCTGGACTCCTCAACATCTCTCCTGAATTGAGGTGCTGGAATGTGTCCAGAGAAGGGCAACAAGGCTGGTGAAGGGCCTGGAACACAAAGCCTATGAGGAGAGGCTGAGGGAGCTGGGGTTGTTTAGCCTGGAGAAGACGAGGCTCAGGGCTGTCTACAGCTACCTGAAGGGAGGTTGTAGCCAGGTAGGGGTTGGTCTCTTCTCCCAGACAACCAGCAACAGAACAAGGGAACACAGTCTCAAGTTGTGCCAGGGGAAGTATAGGCTGGATGCTAGGAGGAAGTTCTTCACAGAGAGAGTGAATGGGCTGCCCAGGGAGGTGGTGGAGTTGCCATCCCTGGAGGTGTTCAAGAAAAGCCTGGATGAGGCACTTAGTGCCATGGTCTAGTTGACTGGATAGGGCTGGGTGCTAGGTTGCGCTGGATGATCTTGGAGCTCTCTTCCAACCTGGTTGATTCTATTTTATTCCAGTTAGGTTTAATCAGAAGGGCTAATTTTGCTAGGAATAAAAGGTATTTCTTGCAGAATATAAGCCTGCCTCCATTGTATTCATAGGCACCTGTAGGTATGCTGTGTAGCGAACACAGACACTTTGGTCTCTGTTCTCAAGGGCTTGCTGAGGTACGAGGATTTGCTGCTGTGTCTGAAATCTGCACATTTAGTGCCTTTAGAACTTTTTATTTCCTGGGGAGGGGGGGCACAGCCTTGAATAAAAACAGTGCATATGCTTTTTCTGAATTTGTAGTTTTTACAGTTAAACCTTGAAAGTTTTTGCTGCTCCTGCAGACCAGGGAGCTTGGGATGTTTTTTCCCTCTTGCTGCCATGGATCTCTTGTGTTTCCTTTCTGTCCTCATCAGTGAGATGAGTGAGCTGTCAGTGTTTCCCATTTTTCTTATACATCCATGCGCTAGAGAATTTGTATCCCTAAATTCTCAACTGTCTCTTAGTAACAGGCTTTCTCTTTCTCTCCCCAAACTAGAAGCATTGTGTATACCTAATGATTTCTGTTGTGCCCAAGGTGCTGTATGCATTTCCCAATGGGGCTGATGCTTTTTTGTTTGTTTGCTTGATCTGTTTTGTAATTATGATCTTGGCTATGGCAAGGGCTATTGTCCTGTTGCAATGTGTCACAGCCTACATCAACAGCCAGTTATTGCAAGTAGTAGGAGTAGGTAGGTGGGTTGCTCACTACAAATACCAGTGTCTCCTTTTCCCACTTATGCTGTTTGCAGTGTTCAGCAAAACATGTGGTTCCCTGTGTCAGCAGCAATGCACTTTCTAGCTCACAGTCTTTTTATTATAGAATCAACCAGTTTGGAAGGGACCACCAAGATCATCCAGTCCAACCTATCATCCAGCTCTGTCCAGTCGATTAGACTATGGCACTAAGTGCCTCATCCAGGCTTTTCCTGAACACCTCCAGGGATGGTGACTTCACCACCTCCCTGGGCAGTTCATACAAGAAAGATGAAGATGTTGTGTTAATTTTTGCATGCTTGCAGTCTGAGATGAGTTTCAGCAGAGGTTCTTGATTGTTGCTGTAGATTTCGACATGGAGGTTGAAGTTGCGGTGGTGATAGTAATGTAAGTGTACATGTGCACGTGTTGAAAGGCAGCAGAGCTTTGCCTGAAGCCTGGATGCTCTTCCACCTACATCAACTAATCCAACAAAAAGTCCTAGGTTTCTGTGCAGGCCAGACTGCTCTGCATTTAAATATGTCAATAGCTTTAGCATTTCCAGTCTGGGACCTTGGATCATTGTATTCCTAGCAATCTGGAGAAAAGGGAGAGAGTAAGTTTTCCAGGTAAATCAAATCATAGAATCATAGTTATCTGTGGCAGTTCACAGGTCTGTGATTTTAGCATTGGCTTAACAGGCAGGAGGCAAGTGGAATGGTTGCTAGCTAGATCATCAGCAGAGTTTGTTGCATGGATTATCATCCTGCTGGGCATACAGCACACACTGCTCTGTCCAGTGCAGGTTGGGTTAGCCCGGAGCCAAGAACCATGCCTGCTATCAGTGGGGTGTCTGCGTCTCTGAGCCTGACAATGTCTGGAGGATGCCTTACTGTAGAGGAGAAGTCTGTGTAGGATGGCTGCATCCAGAGGCGTGTGGCCAGCAGGGCAAGAGAGGGCGTTCTGCCCCTTGACTCTGCTCTGCTGAGACCCCACCTCCAATCCTGCCTCCAGTTCTGGTGTCCCCAGCCTAAGGAGGACACAGAGCTGATGGAGTGAGAACAGAGGAGGCCACAAAGGTGGTCCAAGGGCTGGAGCACCTCTGCTGTGAGAACGGACTGAAGGAGCTGGGATTGTTCAGCTTGGAGAAGACAAGGCTCCAGGGACACCTTAGAGCCGCTTTCCAATAGCTGAAGGGATCCCACAGGAAGGCTGCAGAGGGACTTTTACTGCAGGTGTCTAGAGACAGAACAGAAGTTGTTCTTCACCATGAAGATGGTGAGAACCTGAAACAGGTTGCCCAGGGAAGTGGTGGAGGCCCCATCCCTGGAGGTCTTTAAGGCCAGGCTGGATGGGGCTCTAAGCAACCTGATCTAGTGAGGTGTCCCTGCCCGTGTCGGGGGGTTGGAACTGACTGGATGATCCTTGAGGTCCCTTTCAGCCCTGACAACTCTGTGATTCTAGGACAAGGGGGAATGGTTTGAAGCTGAAGGAGAGCAGGGTTAGAATGAATCTTAGGAAGAAGTTCTTCAGTAGGAGGGTGGTGAGACTCTGGAATAGGCTGCCCAGGGACGTTGTGACTGCCTCCTCCTTAGGGCTGTTGAAGGCCAGAAGCCAAGTCTAGTTAAGAGGTGTCCCTACCTATGGTGGGGAGGTTGGAGTAGATGAGTTCCAAAGTCCCTTCCAAACTGAATCATTCCAGGATTATGCCCATGAGGTTTGATCCACACAAGTTTTAAGCATCCAGGCTGTTAGGAGGGGTCCTTTTTCATACTGTTCTGTGGTTATGAATGTAGATATTATGGGAGTCTTCCAGTTGTTGCCACACAGGAAACTGGACCAGCTCAAGACAGCTTAGAATCTGAGAGGATGGTGTTTCTGTGGGGCTGGCTGTTCATAGCGAAGCTGATTTTAGGGGGTCTCTAGCAGCTTCCTCTTTCATGTAATGGGAAACTGGTGAACAAATTCTCTTTTTTTTTTTTTCCTGCTTGTAGGTGTGTAAGCTATGGTGCCTATTCACTTGTTGTGCAGTGAGCTTGCAAATCCCTCATAAACTGTTTGTAAATCACTTTGGGATCCTCGTGGCTGACAGGCAGATCCTGTATAAGCTCATCACCCAGCCTACTGAGGCAGCCTTGCAAAGCCTGAGCCTTCAGGAGTAAAACCAGTTGCCAAAGAAGCAGGTGTGTCAGCTTTAAAAGCAGCCCACGAGGAGCAGCTGTAAGCTTGAACTTTACCCATTTATTTGCTCAGGGTTTTATCTCATCCTTTATTATACAGACCAGTGAAAATGAATATTTACCATGTCACTTAAACTGGGGCCATCTGAGTGGTAGGCTCTGTGTGTGCTAAGTGGCCTCATGGGTGAGAGAGCAGAGCGATAGGAAAGTGTTGGAGGGGAAGGCTGTGATTTCTGTGTCATCAGAGAAGATAGGGACACCTGAGTAAACAGTGGGCACCCAGGGCTGTGTGGGTAGGGTGACTACTTTGGCACACTTGATTGATTTTTTTTAAATTTTTTTTTTCTTTTCCCCAATCTATTTATTTTTTTTCCTCACACCTATAACATCTGACATCAGAGCAAGGCAAGGGTGCTCTGGCCAGAAAGCTGAACTCGTACATTATTTTTCATTCTGCTTCAGGATTTTGAATATGGATAGCAAAACAATTACTGTCAAGCCAGAAATTTCTTTTGAATTGAAGACCGAATGTTCCACTTGGAAAGCTGTACAGTCTGCTGCTGCTGCTCTTCAGATAAGTTGTTCTGGAAGAAAACCCGAGATCTAGCTCAACAAACCTCAGCATTACAAACCGCTCCGTGTAGTAACCAAAAGGGATAGTTCTGGTTTAATGTTTTGATTTTTAGCAAGGTTGCATGCTTGAGGAAAACATTCACCATCAAATTGGTTCACATTTCTGGTCTTCAGATCCCTGCTGATGGACTTGGAGCCGGGCGGCTGCAATTGCTGAATTATCCTTTTTTTTGTCTAATGCGTTTAGGAGGATAAAGAAGCAGCATTTTCTAGGATTGATTAGGAGCTGTTTGGTGCTGGAGTTAAGGCATCCATATTCACATAGAGAAGCCCAGCCTTGGTTGGCAAGCAGGCACATGTACATAGGGGAAGAGACATGACCTGGAACTGGTCCAGAGAAGGGCCATGAGGATGGTCAGAGAGATGGATCACCTCTCCTGTGAGGACAGGCTGAAAGACTTGGGGTTGTTCAGTTTGGAGAATGCTCAGAGGAGACCTTATTGTGGCCTTCCAGTATCTGAAGGGGGCCTACAAGAAAGCTGGAGAGGGACTTTTTAGGATGTCATGTAGTGATAGAACCAGGGGGGAATGGAGCAAAACCAGAAGTGAGTAGATTCAGATTGGATGTTAGGAAGAAGTTCTTCACCATGAGGGTGGTGAGACACTGGAACAGTTTGCCCAGGGAGGTGGTAGAAGTGCCATCCTTGGAAGTTTTTAAGGCCAGGCTGGATGGGGCTCTGAGCAACCAGATCTAGTGTGAGGTGTCCCTGCCCATGGCAGGGAGGTTGGAACTAGATGAACCTTGAGGTCCCTTCCAACCCTGACAATTCTGTGATTCTAATATGCAGGGACCTGGTTGGATTCTCAGACCTTCTCTCTGTCCATGGCTCTGCTTACCTTGAGCAGTTTGACTGCTCTGTGCTTCCAGTTCTTGTTTCATCTGTGCATAACTGTATTTCTTTAGATTTTAGAACAATTTGAAATGAGACTGCCTCTTACTATTGAAAACAACTACTCTATTTCAACACAAATAGTAAACATAACCGTGGGCTGTGGATATTCAAAATACATTTAAGAAGATTCTGGGTGGGTTTTGATTTTTTTTTTTTCAACTGCAGTACCAAGGGCTGATCCTTGGACCTATAGAACCAAATGCTTTCCTTATTTGCTTTCTGTTTTTCTGCCTTTCGAAGGACTTTGTGGAAAAGAAAGCAGCATAAAAATCACACAACCGGTTTGGCAGGTCCTGTATAAACAGGAGGAATGCCAGGAAAAGTCTCATGTCTTTGTTGCCAGCTTTAAAAAGAAGAAAGAAAAAAAAAGTGATTATTTTTTCTCCTAATGCAAATCTCAGCTGTTCCTCCGTGTGAGCAGGGCTGTGGGGGAAGGGCACGTGGTGGAAGGGGCTGGTGAGGGATGCTTGCTAGAAGGAGGAACATGTGTGTCCTCAAGTGCTGGGAATGTTCCTTTTCCTGGGCAATTGTCCCAGTCACCTCCTTGGCTGTAGGAACAGAAGAAGTATTTTGTCATGCTTCTTGTAAGCAGGTTTGCTGCTTTTTAATTTATTTTTTTTCATCCCCCATCTTCCCTGACAGTCTCACAGCTCAGCTCCAGCGTTAAACACACCCAGCTCGATTAGAAGGGGGTGATTGATGCCCCCCTGTTTTTCTTTGCCTGTGCCAGCAGAAAGCTGTACTGGTTTTTAAGGCTATTTAGCTGTGAGTCGGGTGGGATGAGGAGTCCCTGCCTTCCTAGCTGCATCTGTGCTGTTGTGTAACTGTGGGAAGGGTTGGATTGCCTCTGTCCCGATTCTTGTGGCATAGGAGGGATGGGTTCACAGCTCTCTTCTTATGCAGGCCATCTCTGTTGCCGCTTGGGAGCTGAAAGATTTCAGTCAGTGCTTTGACAAGGAGGAGCATTAGAAATCAGGAGTGCTTATGTGGAATGTATTTAAAATCAGTGCTAAACTGCAAAGTGAAATCCTTCTCAGAGCTTTTGCTCATTGGCCACATCTTTTTAATGCTCACTTGTCTTCATCTTTGTGTTTCCAGAGCCAGCAATCTCATCCCAGAAACGCATCCATGTGGGTGGAGGGTCACCATAGGATTTGGGCAACCTGCTGCTGCTTTCTGCACCTCTGTTCCTAATTGTAAAATAGAGTTTAAAAAGATTCTTCCTCTGGTACTTTTCTGTCTTGATTACTTCAGCTGTGAGCTGTTCAGGGCTGTTCTCTGCTTGGCGTTTCTGTGGTGCCTCAGTTTGCCTCTGAGTGCTGTCACTCCATAAATGTCAGGTCCTAACAGCTGGATTCAGATCCCAGTAGAGTTTTTAGGCTAGAATATTGTTTTCTGAAGTGTCAAAGAAGGATTTTGCTCAGTGCTTGTGTTCCTGATGGGTTGTCCACCTAATCTGCATGTTCTTTGTTCTCTCCACTTGTCCAGGTGAGTGTAGTAACACTGCTCTTCAGTGCACAAAAGTGTAGCACACACTTAAACAGTGTAATAATAGTGAGGACCATGGACGAGGCTTCGGATTGAGTCAGAATGGCCCCAGGGCTAGCACTTCACTCGTTTTCTTCAAGGTGGCTGCAGTTTACCCCATTTCAGCTGGCTGAGTCCCCAGGCTTGTCACTTCTGGAGTTGGGCAGTATTTGCAGTTCATAAGCAGTCTATGGTAAGGGTGGAGTGGCTCTCATTCCAGTGTCTATTCGGTCGTGAACCAGCAATGCTTAGCTGTGAAAATAAGCCAAAGATAACCAGGGTGAAACCTCAACACTTTTCATCTGCCAGGAGCAACATCATAACCAGTGCTTTGGGATTATGAGCTAAAACAAAATAATAATTTAAGGAAGAACAAAAAGCAATGCAAAGGTTGAAAGGAACAATTAAAACAGTTGGGAAACTTAACGAACAGGAAAAACTATGGCAGAAAGAAAGCAACTGAACTGAGATTTTTTTCTTCTTAGCCATCCCAAAGCTTGACAGACCTGTGGACTCGGCGTTCTCCCATTGCCCTGCTGGCACGTCCAATGCAACAAGGACTGCAGTAGTGCCACAACTTGTTTTGGGGAGTCAGTAGCTGGTCTAGGAGCAGGCTCCTGTCCCTCTCAGGGAGGTTTCTCTTTAAACTTCTTTGGCAGAGCTTTGTGTTTTCCAGTGCTTTGCAGTGTGACATCTGCCTCCTAGCTCCACAGAGCAGCACTATATAGGGAGTGATCCACTTCTTGTTCCCCTTTTGAATGCTGGGAGTGCCACTGGAATTTACAGAGTGAAGGAGTGAGGGCTGTGTGGGGCGTATCCTGTCACATGGACAGGTTGTACCTGGAAGGCATCTCTTGTTTTCAGAGCAGTTTGGAAAGGATTGCTAATAGCTCTCCTTACACAACAGAATATTCACCCACTTAGTTCATTACTTATTAGCTCCAGGCAGGGACATTGCAGATTTATTAATGGTAATGGCCAGATCATTAGAGTGTGCAGCATTAATGCAGGAGAAAGCATTTAATAAAGAGCCATCACTGGACCCTGTCATTGTCCCTGGAATACAGACCAAATTGTCAGATTCAGGCTCTGCTTTCATTCTGCCACCTGTACTGCCTTAAAAAAGATGGCTTGCTCAGGAGCTTCAGCTTCTTTCGAACTTGTGAAAGTTCATCTCTTCATCTGAGTCAGGTATACTGTACCATGCCCAGCTGCCTCTGTACAAACAGAGTTAGAATGTCTCCTTAAAGTTCTGCCAGTCTCAATAGTCCTCTGCTGGAAGGACCGTGTTGAAGAGGAAATAGAATATTTTTTTATGCCTCAAACTGTCTCCCAGGTGGTTTGTTTACCTTTTTTCTGAGTAATATCCTGTGGCTGATGCATTGATCAGCAAGGATTCAGTTTCTTTTAAGACCATAGACTGGTCGTGCTCTGGCAGGGGGGTTGGACTTGAAGATCTCCAGAGGTCCCTTCTAACCCCTAATATCCTGTGATCTTGTGCCTTCTGGTGGGGCTTTTTGCAAAAGCTTCTAAAGACCTTGTTAAATTGTAAAAAAAAATAACCTCATTCTTGTACATGTTGACCCATCTGCAGGTTTTCCTTGTTCTGATGTAACTCACCTTCCTTCAGTGGTCTTCCATTGCATCTTAATGTTTTAATCACAGCTTTGCATTAGCTCAAGCTTCTGCAGTATGTCTTCCAGACTATCTTCCCTTTCCTCTGTTTTTATTTACTTTTGGCTGTTGAGCTGTGTCTGTCATATCTCCCTCTCTGGTTCCTTTATCCCTTCCTTACAAGCTAGACCTTCTGACTGTTGTAAAACTTGTCTATCTCACATAGACAGCTTTAAGTGTGTGTGTTTATATATATGGTGCAGAATGAAGAGCCTGCAGATGCACAGGATGCAATGTTCTATGTGAAATCCTACCAGCTGGTTTTTATATACTCTCCTGTGTCAGCCAGGGCTTTATAGTCATACTGAGCTTGTGGTGTTCGTGTTAGAGTGGCTGGAATAAGTGAGAGTGGGAAAGGAAGATTGCAATTTGATGTTTCTTCCTATCCAGTTTCTGTACAGTAGACAAGGTCTGTGCAAGTATGATCCTTTTTAGGAACTCTCTCTGCATTTTAATATGCTGGGAGTCAAATGATCAGAATCTCAGAACATTAGGTGTTGGAAGGGACCTCTGGAGATCATCCAGTCCAATCTCCCTGCCAGAGCAGGATTACCCCAGGTCAGGTCACATAGACAGCAATGCATCCGTGGGGGGTTGAATGTCTCCAAAGAAGGAGACTCCACAACTTCTCTGGGCAGTGAAAAAATTTTGTCATTATGCTCACATGGAACCTGCTCTGCTCCAGCTTGCACACTCTTGCCCTTTGTCCTGTAAGTATCCTTCTGGTACTTAATTGACAAACATCCATTGCCTCTTATTTCAAGACTAGCTTATTGTGGCAGTCTTTATGTGTTTTATTTGGTTGTATTTCTGTCTCTGTGGATTCTGTTTGGTTTTCCTGAGCACTCAAGTGAATCTGCCCATTTTTTCACCAGCAGCCCTTACTATAGCTATCCTCTTCCTGAGCTGGCCTAGATTCCCTCTGGAAAGTTGCTTTTGCTTACTTAAAGGTGTTGTTGAACATGAGGATGCAGCACACTCTGTATGCTGAGTTACTTTTGCAGGACTTGAACCTTTAGCAGCAGCCAATGTGAGGTGTTAGGGTTAGACCTCATCATAGCACCCCCAGGTTTTTCTATATATTTGGTGTGTCCTTTCTCAGGGAAAGTCTGCCAGAAGTCTGAAGAGTGATGAGATGCTGTCATGGAAATGTGATAGTGTAGGGTATGCTCACAGTGTTTTCTTTGCTGATGAGGGAAGTTGTAAAGATGTCAGCCTTGCAAGGTTAAACTGTTGTTTCACACCACAGTCAGTAGGTACAACTAGTTCTCTGGTCTGAAATGGTTTTTCAGTACCAGAACCCAAGCTTGCAGTCAGGGCTGTCTTCTCAGTGCCTCCAGCAGTTGACAGGAGAGACATTGTCATGCTCACCAGAGTAGGCACCTTGGTGATCACACATAAACAACTTTTTTCTAGCCTGTTATAGTAGCTGATTTTTAGGTGTGCCCATATTTTCGAATGGTAATAGATAGAGGATAATTATAGCAGGTGATGATGCAGTTTGCTTCCAAACTGCCATACATACACGTTGCTCACCCCCAGGTTCACTCCAATTTCATAGAGCTAATGATGGAGAGCAGACATAAGTGACCGAACTGAAGAAGATAAAGACTGAGGCTCGCTCATGCGTTCACTTTATTCCAGTCCTGATTTACAGTAGTGGAAGTAATATTTTTAAAAACACCTGAGGATTTTGCAGATACAGGTGGGTTTAAAATCCAGCTGTGCAGTGGCACCTAGAAGGGGCATTCCTTAATTTTTAAGTTCTTTTTCTGTGATGTGTATTTTGAAGTGTTGTAGCTCCTCAGGAATTTTATTTCCACCAGAGACCGAGGGCTAAAAGAAGCTCTGACTTTTATGTGAATTACTGCCTGATTGGCAGGTAAATAATCCATGGCAGTGAATGAGTTGACCTCATCTGTGTGACAGTTCTGACCTGTGGTTCATCCTATGAAAGTATTTGATATCCCCTGCTGTGAAGGATTCTCTTGTTCACAGTAGAAATGATCAGAAAGCACCACTCATCCCATGTAGAAAGACCAGACACGATGCTTGTGCTGGCGATGTGTTTGAATTCATAGCAGCATTGCAACTTAACCACTGCTGTGACAGCTTCCTAATGCAACTTGGAACACTTGCACTGCCATGCCAGCCCTGAGACATTGCAGAATGGTTCCAGGATTCTCCTTTCCCATAACACATGAGAGGGCAGCTCCCTGTACATCGTGTCTCCCCTTAGTTTTCCCATCTCAGTTTCATGGCCTGCAGAAATTTTGCATTGAAATGAGAGCATGACTCCAGTCACGGGTGTTGAGGGTGTGAATTCCCACGTGTGCAGGCAGAGTTGTACAACCACCGTATGCTGCTGAGATGAGGCTCCCTTAGTACTCCTTGCTTTAGAAAAGAGAATGTGAAAATCTCTTGACATGCAGCTAAGCCTGCAAAAGGCTCTCTGTTGCACTCCCTGCTGCATACTCACTGGCCACAGTACTTCAAGGCTTCATGTGAGTTGCCTCCCCCCAGCTGTGCAATAGACTCTTTCTTGAGATTTCTTTGATGCTTTGTGCTAAGGGGTTGCGCTAACAAAATCAGGATGTAGGTGCAAAAGGAGTTGTCCTGTGGACCAGAGCAGTGGTCCTCCTTTTTCTATGGCCTACTTAAATGGAGGTCAGTAGCAAATTCTTTGGAGGAACGATTCAGGGACAACCCCATCACACAAACTTTGGAGTTGAATGTGGAAAGAGGCTGGGAGCAGATAGTTTATTAATGTCAGGCAGTTGAACCTGTGGGTGATTTCTGCCTTGAAGTAGTAGGCCAGATGGGCCAAGACCCAGCTTTACTGCACCTTCTTGGGGCCTCACTGCAGAAGGATGGGTGCAAGGGTCTTCCACTTAGGTAAGGCTCTACACCTCTTCCAGAGTGTGATGTTTCCACATCTGAATTCTTAGCCAGAACCTGTCTCCCATATAGATTTGTGCTGCCTAGTTGGGATGTTGCTGCCTACAACTACCTGAAGGGAGGTTGTAGCCAGGTGGGAGTTGGTCTCTTCTCCCAGGTAACCAGCAATAGAACAAGGGGACACAGTCTCAAGTTGTGCCACAGGAGGTCTAGGCTGGATGTTAGAAGGAAGTTCTTCACAGAGAGAGTAATTGGCATTGGAATGGGCTGCCCAGGGAGGTGGTGGAGTCGCCATCCCTGGAGGTGTTAAAGAAAAGCCTGGATGAGGCATTTAGTGCCCTGGTCTAGTTGATTGGACAGGGCTGGGTGCTAGGTTGGACTGGATGATCTTGGAGGTCTCTTCCAACCTGGATGTTTCTGTGATTCTATGTCTATGGATAACATCGTTTATTATTCATATAAATGAATAATCCATATGTAACTCTTGTTGAGCTTTTTGTCTTATTGCTGGTTTTTAGTTTTTCCTAATATTATCTTCCTCAGCTTCTTTCTACTCTTTATTCATACATTTTAGCAGTGATCTCAGTGAAGAAATGCTCTTGGAGCATGTGGTACAACTAGTTTTGTTGTTTGTTTTTTTTCTTCTTAATTTATACTTGCTAATAGAAATGTTGGTATTTTGCAGTGCTTAGACAATAACACAACCATATAATGGCATTTTCAACAACAACATTGACCTCTGCAAGCTGCCTTTTCACAACATCAGAATGCATCAATAGTGCTTTTCATTTAATTAGAAGAGTGGCAGTAATAATTCTGGGAGAAGCCTGAACTTCACCACTGTCTACTTTCCCCTTCCCTTTCATGATGAACTGTTGTACCTCTGTGGTGGTTTTTTTTTATTGGCTTGGGTAAGGATTGAGACACGAGAAGGTAGCCATCTCCTGCTCCTCTGTTCTGGGAGGTTTGTCAGAGACAGGCTGAAGGGAAGAGGCAAGGAGGAGCTTCACAGAATCGCTAAGGTCACGGAGACAATCTCTGCTCTGTGTGCAGGAAATGAGATGTTAATCTTTTCCCAGTGCTGCTTTGCATAAGGTCCATTCCAGAGAGCTGTGTTTGTTTTAATTTCTCTAATTACTGATAGTGTGCTGATTATACTGCTAGAGATTTGACGTGAATTGCTATATTAATGGGATCAAAAATGAGGAGAAGTCTGCCGTGGAAATTAAGAAGATGGCAGCAGCAGGGGGATGGGAGAGAAGTGGAGAGTTTAATTTTTACCCTGGTGCTGCAGAGCTCTACTTTGCTGTTTCTGGAGCATGATCCTTTGTCCCTGGCAGAAGTTGCTGGATGCATACCCGCAAAATCTATAGACTCCTCCAGACCTGGTGCCCTGTGGTCTCTTAGGGGGTCTGATTTTTCTCCCCTCATCCCCTATGTTAAACCCTGTACCTCACTTGATAGTAGTCTCTTGGACTTTTGTGTCCAGTTATAGTGTTGCATAGAAAACATCAGTGAACACTGCTTGTCTTCCTTCCCTTTCCTCTTCCTGTCACTTGCTTCCATAGTGACTAATGTACTTTAATCTCTTGCTCTCATCCCCTGTGCTACTCTGCAGCTGGTTTGCTGGCATTGCCTTGCTGAGTGCCTAGATGTGCAGAGTGTTCTGAATCTTCCCTGTGAGCACCTCATTCCCCCTCGTTTTCTCTAAGGCCACTTATTCTTTTCTTCTGTATCCAAAGCACCTACTCATAGGAGGATCTGCAACAGCAAAACAAGATCCTCTTCAGTGTCTGAGTTTTTTGTAGCCCTCTGACTTGGGGTGTACAGTGCCATGTCCTAAACACCAGCTTTCACCATAGGTTTCAAACCAGGACCTTAACAAGCTAAGGACATGTTACTCAGGGTTTTTTAAGCACAGGGCTTCCCCAGAATCTTAAGAGAGCACCAGAACATCTACATGCATGGTAGTGCTGCCCTCTCTGAGCTGGAAGCTTCCCTTAAAGCAGCCTCTGTCCTGCAAGTAAGCAAGAATGTCCTGTGAGGACCCAACAGGTGCGTAGGTACCTTTCTTCTCTTTTACTTGTAGCAGTTTGCTTTCTGATAGTTACCTCAGCATGAGTCACTCTGTCTTCACCTGCCTGCTTCTCTAGGGAGAAGGGGGAATCTGTGCTGTTTATGAGGAGGAGATAAATATCAAATGCAGCAAGACAGGCACAGAGTGGCACAGGTACACCAGCAGCCTGCAGGGCAAATGAGTGTCAACTTTCACTCTTGGTCAATCTTACCTTGTATAGTATCATCACAGGCAGTACAGGAGTAAATTTTTACTTGTTGATAAGTCAGCTCCCTTTTCTGTTCAGCACAGGGTATTTGCAGACTCATGTACTGCTTTGATATCCTGAAAGCTGCTGCATAACTCATGCATTTCGTTGCTTTACCAATTAAAAGCAGTTGGTTTAGTGCATCACCTCTTCAGCTACTGAGGTAGTCATGTTGTTGGGACAACCTGAGAGCTTGTTTAGCATGCCTTCTTGCATTCTTTGGTTTCTTTTCTGCGAAGACTTGTATGCCCTTTGTGCCTGCCATCTGAGTGAAGTTAATAAAGAGGCAAAGAGACTTAACCAGACTGCAAGCTGGAGAGCACTGATGATGAAAACTGCTGCTTTGGATTTTAGAAAGGCCTAACTTTAGCAGTAACGTGAATCTATTTTTACCTTGTAGCCTTATTCAGCATCAAAACTTAAGACACTTTTTAAAGGCAATTAGTAATATGAACAATTTGTATTCCTGATAAAATTTTCCATGTTTGTTTGGTGTTTTTTTTTTCTGTAAGGGATTTAGCCCACTTCTTTAAACTGAAATCAGTGTGTGTTTTGATGGCTTTGGAAGTCCAGTCAGCTGCTATGGGCACTCCTACTAGATAGTAGTAATCAACTATAGCTTTGGAAATGCCTTCCTTTCTCAATTCTTGAATATTTAGTGATTTGTAATTTTTTAGTACAGAGAAAACAAAATCATAGCTTGTCTAAATTCTTTACAATGTGTTTCAATCTCTGATCTAGATTGGGCAGGTGAAAACAGGACCTGTTCCCAGCAAATGTGACTATTTTCTGGGTGGCACTGTTGGAGCACCAGCCACTAGAGTTAACCTCAAGGAGGGTCTCCATAGAGGTTGACTTAATACATCTCTTGAGTTACTTGTAGTCAAGGTGAAATTCTATAGTGAAAGTATTCTGACTCACTGTGAGCTAAAGAAGACTTACAAAACAGATGACAGCAAGGAGGTAACCTAATGGGTTTATCCACCTCCATCCTTTGTGGCTACTGGGAAGACACTTGGGAGATGCTATTTTCAAGTTCTTTGGGGCTAACTGCTTGGTCACCTATGGGTTTAAGTGTTTGTAGGGTCCCCTGGCAGGCAGTGAATCTGAAAACTGGCAGTGCCAGGCTCTCTCCTGGCACTCATGAACAACAATCTGAAAGTACCACACCAAATATATGTTGATTTAGGTTCTTTTACCAGTAGAATAAGCTGCAGCAAGGCTTTTTGCTTGAGTACATACAAGGTTCATACTGTCTTCTATCAGCACTACCTGTCCTTCCAAGCTGTTGCTTGAATAACCCTGCCATTGACCCATTTACTCTTGGCCTTAATGCAAAGGGAAATATTAAACTGACTGGTTAAGAAACTTGGCAAAAATCCTAAGGTTGAATAACCTTAGAAACACGAGATACCAGCCATGGTTTTGTTTGATGAATCCCATAGGGAGAAGCTTTAGGCAGTTCTGAAGCTGTGAAGATGAAAGCAAATCTGTTCTCAGTGTTGTGAGCACAACAGGTACCTCCTGGAAGCATGACTCTAGAAGGCCTCAAAAAGCCTGGAGGAGCCAAATGTGACTTTGTGTGTTCATGCATCTGCATGGGGCAGGAGTTACATGTGGCTGAGGCACAGAGCTACAGCAGGTTGTAGAACTGGACTGATTTTTGCAGTTCTGCATCCAGCCATCTTACTGACTCATGCCGCAAACAGGGCTGAAGCTCATTTTTCCACAAGCCCAGTGCCTTGACCTCCCTGTGACATTGCCATTCCACATCTTTTGTAAATCTGGCCCAGATAGTTCCAAGGGCTGCTTTTTCAGGATGCACTTATTAAATGTATTGCCACTGAGAGTCACATGCTGTCTCTTTTCCAGACAGCTTAACTCAGAAATTACTTAGCTCATTTGAGCTTTGCTCTTTCTGTAACTCAGGTTGCCCATGTGTCTAATAAAAAGAAAAAAGACTTACCTAATGTCTGTAAATTGCTTTGATATTTGGGTTAAAGGTGCTGGAAAAAATACAGGATTAGTAAGAGAGGGCATTTCAAAGGCACTAACAAGAGTCAGAGAGCTAACTCCTTTTGGTGCCTTATAAAACGCATCTGCAAATTCCCACATTGCTGTGGACATCCAAGGCATGTGGGGAAAAAATAACTGTGTTTCCACAGCTTTGTTGGGTTTACAGTCACCTTCTTAGGAGTACTAGGAAACAATGAATCAAGTGTATTTGTAAGGGTAAATCTCAGGGCAGCTGGCTTGGTATAAATGAGGTTACCATATATACCTTTAGGAGGTTAATCAGTGCAGAGAGGAAGGCAACAGGTACTGAAAGCTTAACATCTTAGTTTGATAGAGCACCTTCTGAGCGTTGAAGGAAATGCATGGGCTTCTAGAACTAATTTTGTCCTCTGCTTGCACTTTCCTCCTGCTGTTGGCCAGTGAGAAGGTCCTTTGAAACCACTTAGCCCTTGTCTGTGAAGCTTTGATTCAGTATTTTTGTGAGCATAAAATGGAACCTGAAGTTGGGCCCTCTGTTCTTCAGGAGGGAGGAAAAGGACTTCAGGTGTCCAATCTGTCTTCTAATGGCTGTTTGCAGAGGCAAGTATCTGTGTGGCTATATTTCAGCAGGTGTTCTTCAATATCTAATTCAATATACAAAAAGATCAGCTGCAGCATGCTTTGATTGAGCTTTGGATCACAGCAGGAAGCACTAGGAAAGGGCTGATCTGGTTGTGAATTGCTGGTGTGCACCAATGGTGAGAAGGTGCAGTGAGACTGCAGAATGGGCAGAGAGCTGCACCTAGCAGGAACACGAAGCACGGAGTCAGCTGTTTCGAAGCAGGGAAGGAGTTGCATAAGTTAAAAGCAGATGAGTATTTTGTAGCTCCACAGGTGTGTCTTTCACCTCATCTTAATAAACATTCCTGTTAGGACTTCAGCATTTCTTAGTTGACTATGGTCTCATGGATTTCTGTTGCTTGGACAGTAATGGGTAGACAGGAACTCTATAGATACAGTAAGATGTCAAAGGGCTTTGTGGGAGACTGGACAATTCCAGGTTAAAAATAACTGAGCTGAAATCCCCAGGGGCTGTCCTCACAGCATTAACGTCGTGATAGTGGAGTGAGCCAGGTCTGGCTTCCCCACTCCATCTAAACCCAGAATCTTCAGCATAGTTTCTTCTCTGCTATTAGTCAGCAGTGGTGGCTATAGTATAGTGGTGGGATTGCAGACATGAAGATGAAACTTCTAGTTCTGCATGAGCTCCTGAGCGGCATGTTGCACCAGAATGGCTTGGGCTTGCTTTGAAGTGGTGGATGACAGAGACAAGACTTTCTGGGTGTCCCATCCCATTTATCTTTTGATAACCTCATCAGCCTGAAAAGCTTTCTGCTTTGGTGCATTTAGTTATTTGCACCTGTTGTACAAACCTCTTCCTCCCTAGGTGGTGAGGGTGCTAATGTTCTGTCCATCCGCCTCACTCTGGTTGCCTGCCACACACCGGTGGTAATAGTGTGCTTCGCAGTGGAAGTCACTACCTCCTCTTGCTTCGGCACCAAGTTTGTTTTCCATTTGCCAGAGATCAGGGTGAGGGTGGAAAACTGCAACGATATTCCTCCTCTTCTGCAACTGCTCAGAAATGAAAGTAGCTCCTTTCTTTCCCATCTGGATGTGTGTGGACGGAAATCCAGGCCGTTTGCACTGCCATCACAAAATGCCAGCACCACCGCTCTGAGCATCGCCTTCCAGGAAGCACATGATAATGATTTGAATTTTATTTTATTTTTGCAATGCTCCTGTAAAATTGTGGTTGTGTTTATTTACAAAGGGTATGACTTGTGCTGTTATTGGAGAACAGGCTTAGAATATTGGAAGAATTTTCCCAACAGATCAGATGAAATTTCAGTCTCAAATTTCTTGGTAGACATTTTCAGAAATAAAACTGTGACAACTATGAAATTTAATCCAACATTTGCACATTGCCCTTTATTTGACTTCTTTGTGTAGCTGCTTTCTGCCTGCTGACTTACTTATTTGGTTACAAGTTAAGCTACTTCAAAGAAAGTGCTAATAACTAGTTCAGTCAAGGAAGAAAAAAAGAAGTGCTGCTTTGCTCAGTGGTAAATAAAGCAGTTTTTAGTGATGGAATATGGTTTTCTTCAGCAAAGACAAAACTAACTGCTTAAGGTTTTTTAAACTGCTATGAAGGATTAAAGTGTTAAATACTAAAGGTGCTCAGACTGTGACTGGTTTGTTAGCATAAGATGAATTGGTTTTGACACTGTCTGTAACATCAGGCAGTTGCTGTCAGCTTTGCACCCATGTCAGATCCTCCGTCTCCTCACTTGCGTGTCACTTCCCTTTCCTCCCTTGGCAAATTTCTGAGAAGATCCTTGGAAACTTCACCGACCTTTTTAAAAATTAATCTGGTTGCCCTGCCAGCTGTTTGGAGCCCAGCTGGGCAACAGGCAACCTGCGCAGCGCTTGCCTGCAAGCGTGCTGTGCTCGGTGGCTGCCTGGGCAGCCGGCTGCATCGCCAGTGCCGCTCGCCCCCACGCCGCGCACACTTCCTTCCTTCCACTCGCTTCCCCCTCCCCTGCCTTGGTTTCACACCTCTGTTCCAAAGTTCACATTGTCCTCTCTTCTCTCTTCCCCCCACCCCACACCCCCGCTTTCTCTTTAACAGCAGGAAAGAATTTCGTACACCCCTCCATCGAGCCCGGTACCAAATTACACTTCGTCACCACTACATGTCTCAGTGCCTCGAGCCATCAGGATGGAGGAAGACTCGATCCGACTGCCCGCACACCTGCGTGAGTGTCAGCACGGAGGCTTCTCCTGCGCTTGGGTTGAGGAGGGTGTGGGGCAAGCTGAGAAGGTGTTTCTGGCTTTATGGAAGACAGCAGGGAAGCTCCCTTGGCTTTAGGCTTTTAAAGCTTTATCTGGTTTGTTTTTTTTTCTAAATATTCTTTTAAGCCCAAGGAAATGACTCTTAAAGACCCCCTCCCCTCCACCCCATGTCAAGAATTTGTCTCATTTCTCATGGTAGGCACAAAAGTGGAAGTTTAAATTTGGCAGGAAGTGCTGCATTTCCTTCCCCGGTAAGGGAATTGCTTAGCCACGTACTGCAACCCAAGGTCAGGGTTTCACAAACTGCAGCAAGCAGAGAACATTTCTGCTGTGGCTGTTTCTCAGGTGGTTACAGGTCTCAGTATTCAATGCTCCTGGTGTCCCTTCTCTTTGCTACAGTGTGTGCTGTGGTGGTCGAGGAGGAAGAATGGGCATAGTTGTCCTGCACAAAAGGATGCTGCAAAGGAAGATGGGCTATTGCTGACACTGGGGCAAAAAGTGTAGCTGGGGCAAAACAAGAGCCAGGCGCTTCTTTGCTGAGATGATTTAATGTTTGAGGAGTAGGAAAGGCCAAGGGCTTTTGGCCAATGAGGAGAATTAGTGAGATAGGATGGGGACAAGGAAGAGTGGAATTTTCCTTTTTGGAGGGGAAGCAGTTCTGATGTAAATTGAGAAGCTTTGAGTAAACTTCTGTCAGGTGTTACTTTCCTGGGGTACTTGAGCTGAGCAAGAAGGCTGGGAGCAGATGTAACCTTGTGTGTTGCCATCTGACAAATAGCTTTGGGATTTCAAGGTGGGGCAAGACGTAGTCCATGTTTATCACAAGACATACTCAGCTCTGTCCTCAGCTGTTTCCTAGCCACGCTCCTTTTCTTGATACAGACTGTGCTTCCAGTACTTCCATAATCCTGTGCTCAGTTCATTGCTGGTCACTTGAGTTGCTTTGCCCCAAGGTCACTCATTGCCCAATGGTCCTGTTGTTGCCTGCTGCTACCTGTTAACTCTCCTGCCCCTGCTACAGCATAGCCCAGGTTGTACCTGTTCCATGTTTTCTGACTGGGAGCAGGAGCTGGTGCTGCAGCATGTCTGACTGTAGTCACTGCCCAAGTATCATTGAGCTCCCAGACCCTGCTTGCCTGTGGCTTCTTGCCTGTTCCTTCATCCCAGGGAGGATTTGCTGTCACACTTAGAAGGCATTTCTATGGTTTGCCCAAAGCTTAGATATGAAAGACCCAGCACAAGCAGTTTTCCAGGAGTTTTCTACCTCACTGGTGTTTTTAATCCTCAAGGTACTTTTATTTCTCCTTATATTGGTTGTTATTATTCTGCTGTGGGAGCCACTGCCTGTCCTTTTCACATGGTCCATGGTTAGCTTTCCAGTTCTGCCTTACACAGTGCAACTGGCAGATGCACAAGGCAGGAAGGCAGAGACCCTTGACACTGAAAGGGGTGAGGCACTGTGTTTACTACCTGCTTCCTTCCTGTCAGCTTGCCAGCATGCTAGGTGGTATAGAGCTTCTAAGGCTGCCTCTCAGTGAAGACTTTTAATCCAGTATTGTTAGGTGTGATCCAGTCTTTCATCTTGAATTTTGTTTTGGTTTTTCTTTTCTTTTGATTGGCACATTTTTAAACTTGAGAGGAGGCTTCTTTTCCATTAGTGTTTCCACACCAGTATGACTTGTTGTAGTGTGAAAACACACAGACAATTAATCATTAAATATCTGTGGAATATTATTGCACAGAGTTAGTGTCTCAGGTCACAAACAACGTGGAGCACATTTACAGAGCCTTACTAGCTGTAGTCCTTGGCAGTGTAGCCTTTTGTAGCTAAGTATGCAGTCAATATTGATCCAAACATTGTTACCAACCGATGACAGTGGGAATTGTTTAAAGTATAGAGGTGAACAGCCAGAGCAGAAGGGAACATTGCTTGTTCCTAAAACAATCTCTGCTATCACTTGAGTCACAGAACTTCACTCAGTTCCTGTGTTCAGGTCCAGCAACTGTTTGAGCTGCAGCACGTTAGGCAGAAAGATTTTTTTGTGTGTGTTTTTTTTTGCTCTTCATATAAATATTTCAATGATGGGGAAAATATAAGGTCTCAAGATGTTCTTTCATTGCTTAATTAGCCTTCTTATTTGCCTTTTTTTTTTAAAGTGCCCTATTTATAGTTTAGATTAGTCAAGCTTCAGTTTCCAACTATTAGATCTCATTATCTCTTTTCCTGCTAAATATTGTCAAAAGACTACTCCTGATAGAGGTGCTTTTAGATAAAGTCATTTCTTAACCTTTTCTTGGCTGAAGTTGATAGGAAGAGAGGTTCTTAAGGCTGTCAATCTTCCTGTAAGTCTTCCAGATTTCAGATTCTGTTTGTGTCATGTCTGTGAACTGTTTCTGACTTCAGACATCCTCCTTAAAGCGAGGACAACAAAACCGAAGATCATATTCCAATAGTCTTCCTCATACCAGGCACAGATATAACTAAGCATGTCTTGGGTCATGAGGTTTAAGAGGTATTAACATGAGATTTTGCAATTCCTGTGTGAATTCTTCTAATTTTATGTGTTGAGTGTTTGGTTGTTTGTTTTTTTTTGGTTTAGAGATGTGTCTGTGAGATGGTTTTAGTCATCAATCCAAACTACCTTAAGTCAGGCGAAGTAGCTAATTTCTAGCTTGGGCTGTGGTACTGTGTGTGAAGATTTGAGTTAGGTCAACAAAGACTAAGGATTTTGTAAGTCTGAAATGTGTTTTGGTTCCAGCTTTGTTGCTTAGGTATAGGGTAATAACTTCTTTCTACCCTCACTCATTCCAGTGCAACAGGGAGATAACGGCAAGTTCCTCCAGTCATACACAGAGCTGATAGCTTGTCAGGTGCCACTTAATGCCATCACAATGTCATGAAAGTTACTTAAAGGCTGACTTAAGTCCTAACCCATACAGCTTTGCTTCTGCCAGCTTGCAAGTTCAAGAGCTGCTACGGATGCCACTGAAAACAGCAGTTAGCCCAAGCAAAGGTAAAACTGGAGACAAATGTTGCAGATGGAAGGTGAAGTGCAGTGTGTGGATTCTAACACTGTTTTACATCTTCCTATTAGAAGTTCCACTGTTTCTAATTTTTAAGAGCACCCTGAAGGTGGTAACAGCCAATAGAATTAGGATAATTAGTAAAGCAATTTCCTTTGGTGCAATAAATTATTTCTCACTGTTTGGTGAGCAAATGGGTCTCAGCTATGCTGAGCTGATTTGATCCAGTGACTGGAAGAGGGAGAAGTGCAAATTTTAGAAGGGTGGGATGCAGATCCCTTTTTGGTATGAGCACGTAGAGGAGGACTCCTCTTTGTTTTGTTCAACACAGATAGAACTACAGAAAAATCTCTCTTCCTGAGGATGTTGTTGAAGGCATTTTCCCCTTCTCACATTTTCTTCTTCTAATGAGCTGCTTTCTTCCCAGTCTGCCCTATTCCTACAGTAGAAAGGTCAAATGTATTCAATCCTTTAAATCTCTGGGAGAGTGAGTATCATTTTCTAATAAAACACACCTTCCTCTAATGTTGCAGGAGACTTCTCTATAAGGGATTTGTGACCCATTCTTTCGAACATTCTTGTTTACCTAACACTTACCTAGTAACTGGGGATTTGAGGCATTGTAAAATGTGAGTGGGGAGCTGGAGAATTTGCTTTCCTTTGTTTTGGGGACGGTGATCTGCAGTTTGCTCTTTGTCTCTTGTTGCATACTGCGGTAGCTTTCTAGCATATCTGATCCCCACTAGACTGCATTGAGGATGGAAGAAGTCTTTGGAAAATGAAGATGTTTATCAAGGGTTCAAGAGAAGCAAGTTCAGGTCTCACACAAAGCCCTTTGTGCCTTCTGTGACCTCGGGCATTCTGTTTTAGTTCCACTACTGTAAAATGAAAAGGCGTGAGTGCAAAGACTCAAAGTTTTGAGTATTAATACAATGACTGCCCAGATATTGTGATCATGAAGAATGCTGAGATAGGTAGAAGTCTTCTGAAACTATTTGCACACCTCTCTCAGGAAACCTACTCTGAATTACCACAGAGAAAAAAGTTACTTTGGAGGTTTTTTTTTTGTTGAATTAAAAACAATCATTTTGTCTTCTGTGGTACAGTGTCATTAGTTACTAATTTTGTGCTGTGGCCAAAGCCTTGTGGTAAAATGTTCTTGCAACTTGATAAGGAATACAGCATTTAAGAGACAGTTTAGAGAAGCACCTTCACTGTGCCTATTAACATGTTCTGAATCAGAGAGAAAATGGCTGTAATGGTTTAGGTGTTACCTGCTCCCCCACAGTTAAGAAAATCACCCAGACCAGACTCAGCTGAGCTGGAAATTAGAATGAAGCTTTATATTTACAGATTAGCACAATATACAAGCAGATATTCGCAATCTATACAGCTATAGACAGAAATATACAAGTTAAAAAGGTAATACAGAAACACAACAGCCCTCCCAGAAACCAGAGTCCCCAGGAGGGGCTCTCCACCTCCTTTCCACCCCTCTACCTTATCCCAGACTTTGCCTTACGTTCAAGGTGAGTTTGGAGAATCGGCTGGGGGAGTTAGGAAGCAGCATGTTAGGGAGACAAGGGAGGTAGCCAGAGAGCAACTCTGTTGACTATATTTGTGTTCTCGTTTTTATACATCTCAGCAAGCCTATGAGTGAAGTAGCCATCACCATTGTTTCCTTTCCACAGCCTATAGTCTAATTCTTCTCACCAAAAAATTCCAGCTATCTTCAAACTAGCACAATGACTTTTCCCTTTTTTGTAACATGCAAGATGAAAATAAGGTGGTTTGCCTTCTACAACAGCACCTGTAAGTATGTGCTAAAAGTTTCTTGGTTTTCCTTCTCTCCTTCAATGTGAAACTTCTTCAGCAAGAGACAGAAACACCAGTGCTGAAAAAGGACTTCTTGCATGCTCTGATGCTGTGCAGCAGCATTCCTCTCTTACACATTTTGTACAGTTAGAGATATTTTTTTTATCTCTGAAGGGCATCTTCCCTTGGGAAATGCCTGTGTGTTTGTTTATGGAGATGGACTTCATGGGCAAAGATTCCACAGTGTTTTCTATTGATACAAGCATGAACAAGAGTTCAGTTTTTCCTCTGAGCTAATTACTCTTGAGTGTTGGCATCTTTCAGCTGCCTGCAGCCCATTGTCATCGCGAGGCACACTGCACATCCTTTGCATTGCCTTTCTGTACATAGGAAGCAATTCTTAACAGCAACCAATTTTGCTTGATGTTGCCTTTTTTTGCCTTCTGAACCCTCAGCAGACTGCACTGATATTGAGTGCAATGGCTCACTCTAGATGTACTCTTGTGCAACTTGATCCAAGCTAACCTTCCTTAGCAGGGGAGCTAGACTGAAAGACCTCTAGAGGTCACTTCCAACTGCTGCCATTCTGCGTTCTCTACCCGCATCACCTCCTGGCTGCCCTCGCTTTCTGAGGGGTAATGGTGATGGAGAAAGCAAAAAGCTTGTTTATAAAATCATTTGAGTACCTTTTGTTTCAAATATAGGCTTTAGGTGTCCTAGTCTTTGGTTTACCACTGCGCAGTATGTTCTGTGCTACCTGCTTCCATGCAGTTAGTGAGACCACGGGTTTTAATTTATTTCAGTGTCTATGTGTTGCTTGCAGTTACTTTCTGGTTTACACCTCTCATTAAGGAGAACAGAAGGGAAATTTGTTTAGCTTTCTACAGGGGTTATATTAAATCATTCAGGTTTGGCAAATGCTACATGGGGATCTTTCTGGTTGTCTGTTTATATTGGTATTCAATACTCTGATTCAGAGCTTCTTTCTCCTGATCACAGAGTGTTGCTTACATGCATCATTTGTGCTTTAAGGGCTCTGGCTGTCTTTCTGTCTGGCTGTCTGTTTTTTAAAGGAATGCAGGAAACAATTAAGAGAAGGAGGAGGAAACAACAGTGCTGTCAGGGTTGCCAAGGATCCATTTTTTCTGTTTAGTGTCTATTAATTATGCTGCTCCTTTTATTAATCCTTTGGCACCTGTTAATTATTCTACAATTTTGGCTAGCAGCTGGAAAGCCACTTTGAAGCATTAAGCATATTGTTATTTAGTTAATAGAATATTCAGTGCCTTGAACTGAATATATGTAGTGAGACAGGGGAAAAAAATCCCTTTACCCTAAGCCACATTTAGAGCAGCAAGCAACAAAAATATTTACTTTGGAAGGGACTTTGTGGAAGAAAACTGGGTGATGCACATACAGGGAAAACAAAATAAAAGCTGCGTAAGACAAAGGGACTGTGGGAGGTGCCCAGAATGTCAAATTAATGACTCTGAGACTAATGCTGCTCCCACTGAAATGAATGTTTAAATTCCCACTGATTTTAGTGGGACTGGCTTCTTTCTCAGATGACTGACTTTTTCCAGACCCCTCTTTGCTCTTCTGACGTTATGGCCACTTCTGCTTTGTTCCTCCCACCTACTGTCCTTTCTGCAGTTGCCTTTCCTCCTAATCTGCCTTTCACTTTATGCATCATTCTCTGTTTATCTATTACTTGCCTAACCAATCCAAATCCCCTACAAAAAAACAGACAAAATAAATGAAGCCAGTACAGTGACTCTGCTTGCTGCCACCTGACACTTTGCAGCATTTAATCTTCTTGATGTTGCATCTTTGTCTTCCACTGTGGGCTTTTCTTGCACATTTATATTGTGAGCTATGCAGGGTAGAGCCCATCTGCTTCCTCTGCTCAGCAGTGCCTGCTGGTCATCCAATTCATAACCCCTAATCATCTGCTGACTGACTGGACTGTGGCAATCGTGGCCACCCATTGTGTCAGTTTCAGTGACCATGGCTTTGGTCAACCCTAATAAAGTGACTGGACCTGACTCCTTCACAAATTTGAGTTCATCCAGTTGCTAGGCAAATAGGATGAAAATGACAAGCTAGGGAGGTGTAATTTATGCCTGCCTCTGTCCTGAGGTGGCTGCTTCCACAGGCTGCCTCAGGTGCTCATCTGAATTTAATTCAGCTACGCCAGCCTGCCTGCTGGGTGTTTCTTACAGTGAATATCAGGCCAGCTTTGAAGCAATCATATGGCCAGGCAGTTTGGATGAGTGGGAAGACTGGACTCTGGGTTCAGCCCTGCACCATGTCAGAGAGAAGTGAAACTTTTTGTTACTGATCCAGCTGGGAAAGCTGTGGCATCTGGCTTAGGAAAATCCTGCTTACTACGGTTTTCTGGCACTGTTTTTGTTCATTGCTTATGGGAAATGGAGCCCTTTGTCATTGAATGTGCATCAAGGTGACTGTGGGTCATTTCAGTTGTCACTCTTGATGTAAACAGCTGGTGAGTTAAACCCTAAATGTGTTAGCTTCTTATTGCTGCCTGATGACTGTGGCAGAGATATCTGGGTTAAGTGTGAAAAAACTTTTCATAACAGCCCAGTGCTGTGAGCTGGTTTCTGCCTTTTGAGAGAGTCAAATGGGAGTTTTGTTGTTTGTGCATTTTTATGCACCTGACAGTAATCAGAGTTAACACAGTGATTTTGTGCACTGGCAGTTCCCAGTGGGAATATAAGGAGGGATGACATCTTTCCTGCCCCGGTGGGAACTTGCAGAGGAGGGCAAGAGACTTGTGTGGGAGTCTCAGTAGTGCTAAGTAAGTCTTTTGCCCTCCTGGAAATTCTCACTTCAAAGTTTAAAATGTCCCAAACACAGACTCCCCTCCATTCAGAGGAGAAAGAGATCCGTATTGCTTTAATCCAGGATTCAAGCTGATCCCTCTTGGAATTTCCTTGGAAAGTGTGTGTGGGGGGAATAAGAAGCAAAAGCAGCAGCAGGACATTTATGGTATTGCTGAGTTTGAAGCATTTTTAGCATCTTAAAGGGATGCTGTCGAGAGCAGCGAACCTAAAATTAGCTTGCTTTCTCTTTCCATTCCAAATGTGTCTTTACTTCTTTATTTATGTTAGGTTTAGAAATGCCTTTTTTTTGTGTGTGTTTGTTTGATTGTTTTGTTTATTGGTTTGGCTTTCTGTTTTTAAAGAAATAAAATTAACATAAAGAACCCAGTGTTCATAAATAGCTCTACAATTAAAGAAAACACAGAAGAGAAACTGCTTGTAAGCCATGACTAACAGCTCTGCAATAACAAACCATTCTGTGGTGGGCGCCTTGTAACAAAACCCAAGTTTGGTAGAAACAAAAACCCTGTGGAAACAACATAGCATGTATGCCATGGCCACTGCCCTAATGAAGAACAGAGCTGAGCCTCTGGGTGGTGAAAGAGAGCACCACTGTTCACCACTGATAGTTTGGGGCACTTCTTGTGTGAGGAGAAACGTGCTCAGCTTCAAGATGCCAGGGATTAATGTAGTAGGCCAAGTGTATACACCTCTGCTATGAGGACAGGCTGAGGGAGCTGGGCTTGTTCAGCCTGGAGAAGAGAAGACTCCAGGGGGACTTTATTGCTGCCTGCCACTACCTGAAGAGATCCTCCAGGAAGGCTGTGGAGGGACTTCTCGTGAGGATGTCTAGAGACAGGACTAGGGGGAATGGTTTGAAGCTGAGGGAGAGCAGGGTTAGACTGCATCTTAGGAAGAAGTTCTTCAGTAGGAGGGTGCTGAGACTCTGGAACAGGATGCATAGGGAGGCTGTGGATGCCTCCTGCCTGAGGATGCTGAAGACCAGGTTGGATGAAGCCTTGAGCAGCTGAGTGTAGTTGAGAGGTGTCCCTGCCCGTCGTGGGAAGGTTGGAGGAGATGATCTCCAAGGTTCCTTCCAACCTGAAGCATTCTGTGATGAATAGCCATAGGGGTAGTGATACTGTGAGTTGTTAACGGTCACCATTGATTAACATTCTAGAGGCAAAGTGTTAGGACGCTTGCTCAGAGCCAAATTTTTGCTAACAAGCCTTTATACATAGAAATCATAGCCTGAGAATAACCCTGAGCACCCTCTGTGTGTCTGTCTGGTTTTGATCTTGATGTGCTTTTGTATGCCACTGAATAGAAGTGTCCATTCTGCACTGACAGCAGGGTCAAGTAGCTCTGGCAGTTGTACAGACCATAACATGAAAATGTTAGATTACACCTTGGCAAGTTACAATGAAATTGTCTCTAACAATCTCTAGTGATTAACCAGCTCACCCTTCCCTGCCTTTAAAGTCCACAGCCACATTATGGCATGCTTTGCAGTCACTGGAGAGGTAGAACAAGGAACTCTCAGAAGTCTCTGTGCGCTGGAATGGACTACCCAGGGAGGTGGTGAAGTCATCATCCCTGGAGGTCTTTAATAAAAGACTGAACGTGGCACTTGGTGGCACTTAGCTGATGTGGTGGTGTTAGGTTATAAGCTGGACTCCATGATCTCGGAGGTCTTTTCCAGTCTCAGTGATTCTGTGATTTAGCTGTAGAAGTCTCAGTTCTGAGGGTTGGTTTGGAGACCTCACAGACTTCCGGTTGGAGAGTTGACTGAGTGGATCCTTGTAGCCAGAGAGACACGAGCCAAGTCTCAGGGTTACAAGTAACACCAGATCCCATTTACTGCAAAATACTGCACCTCTTCTGCAGACCAGAAGTGCTCTGCCCGCGTCCTGCATGGATTTTGCCCTCTCCTGGAGCTGTGACATGCAGGGGATGGTATCCCTCCACGGCCTTTTGTCATTACATACTCCCTTCCCGAAGGGAGAGTGGTAGTTTCACTGGCTTTTGGACTATGCACCATTGGGCATGCTCTGGGGATGGAGGAGGAAGCAGTTAGTTGGATGATGGAAGTTAAGTTGAGAGGATCTAACAACTATATTTGCCACTAAGAAGACTTGGTCTGAACAAAGCAGTTGTAATCAACAGCACCAGAGTTAGCCCCTTGCCAGAGTGATAAATTTCACAAATGCTTTCTGGTAAGGATGAGCTCTAGCAACACACTCAAATACTGTAATACTGGTAGTGAAATTGCAGGGTGCTGAGAGGTGCAAAGAAAAAGACTTATTTTCTTAACTTACTAATATGTTCTCTGCATTCTCCCTCTTTCAGTTCTCTAGAAGTGTGGTTTTGTTTGGGTTTTTTTTTATGTTTCTGTAAGGTGCCTTGAAGATCCTTGTTTGCAGAACAAATGTCCTGAAGGGACTATGACCTGTTTAGAGCACTGACATTTTGTTTTAAGCCCACCAGCAGCAAAAAAAATCACCAAATACTATTGAAGGGAAATTTCCTTTTTGGGTTTTTGTATCTGTGCAAGAATTTCCTATGTAGGCAGGCAGTAATTCCTAGCTCCATACTTCCTGATAAGGAAACAGCTCCAATGAAAATGTAGCTATAAATAGCTGCCTTTTAATTTCTTTTAAAACATAGGGAGATTTGTCTAGCCTTTCTTGCAAACTGGAGAAAGAAAGGGGCAGTGTTAGGATAAGACTCTTAGGGTTGGCACCCACTGCCTTTCCAGATCAACAAATGAAGATGTTTTTTTTTTTAATCTGCATCTGTCCATTTAATTATGTAAAGTTCAGATGTCTGTTTGTTTCTGTTCATCCTCACATTGGCATAAAAGAGAAAAAAGAAATCTCCTTTTTATATGGGGAACATAAATTGCTTTTGCTTTTTTACTTCCTCCTGAAGAAAAAGTATTTCCTGCTTTAAGCAGAATTCGTGATGCTTTGCTATGTGGCTGCATTTCAGTGCTTCTCTTTCCTATATAGTTTCTAAGGTGTGTTGTCATCTCAGAGTAAGCAGCAGGATTGTGAGCTGCACTTACTCATGTTTCCTATGGATGCACTATGGCAAATTCATAGTTAGACATAAATCCTTGGACAAGGGGACACAGCCTCAAGTTGTGCCGAGGGAAGTATAGGCTGGATGTTAGGAGGAAGTTCTTGCCAGAGAGAGTGATTGGCATTGGAATGGGCTGCCCAGGGAGGTGGTGGAGTCACTGTCCCTGGGGGTGTTCAAGAAAAGCCTAGATGAGGCACTTAGTGCTATGGTTTAGTTGACTGGATAGGGCTGGGTGCTAGGTTGGACTGGATGATCTTGGAGGTCTCTTCCAACCTGATCGATTCTATTCTATTCCTCCTTTTTCTCTCAAATTAACTTGCTGAGACAATTCTGATTTTTTCCTACATTTTCTCCCAACTTTTTATGTTCTTTTTTTTTTTTCTTCTTTTTTTTTTTCACTTTGCTTTTCTTTATATTTTTAACAGAACCAAATGCACAGTATCTTCAGGGGGGAAAAAAAGGCAAATCAATGATTGTCTACAAAAACATTTATAGAGATGAATAAATTTGGTACACAAGTTTGTATGAAAATGGCTTTGCAGGTTAGATTTCAGGACAGTCGTGCCTAGAATTCATCTGTACCTGGAATTTGACTGTATCTGTTGCTGTTGGCAGGACTCTCCCTAGTTTTCCTGGGAAGACTGAGGTGCCCATGATGGGCTCATGGCCATGCACAGTGCCAGTTGCACCATCCCTAAAGCCCCTGTAAGGGTGAAGGTGCAGCTTTCTCGGAGCCAGGAATCAGTGGGAAGTCAAGGCCCAGCACAGCAGAGAGGAGGTCAAATAATGTTCCTTTCCCTCTTTCCCCTTTCACTTTCCCCTTTCTCTTTCCAGTGATTTCACAAGGTTTTAAGATTTGAAAGATCTGCCTTGCTCTTATCAGTCAGTATTTCCTGGTAGGTCCTGGCAGGGCCCAGTGTGTGTCCCTCAAGCATTACTCTCCTAGCCTGTGAACACACCACTTGTACTTAGTTTTCTTTTGGGGAAAAAACCTGCAGGGGTTTGACCTTCCTCCTTCTGTGCTCCTCTCTTGGCTACGCCGAAAAGGTTGGTCAAAAGGCTTGTGGAACGTGCACAACTAATACAGTGTTAATTAATTACGGGGAGAAGTCGCTGCTGGCACAAGAACCAAGGCTTGCAGCTTGTAAGATGAATGCTTTGATGATGAGCTTTAAAGCAGGTTTCCATCAACTGAAGCCAGGAGGAGAGCTTGGGTGATACTTAAACCTTCCCTCCGTACATTCCAGAGCTCACAGGTCTGCCACCCTGTGCTCTAGCAAAGCAGTAGTGGCAAAAGAAGGTTCAGAAAGCACAACTGTGGAGTGACCCTCAGGAGTTGTAGGTGGAGACATTGGGGATGAACAAGAAATGGTTTGCCAAGACGGCTTAGTAGGTGCTTGCAGTGTAAAAGAAGAGTTACTATCTGGACCCAGAAACAGGAGTTGTGTGGTTAACCTCAGCAGCTCCCAGGGTTTTTTATCCAGAATACCTGTGTGTGTCAGTAAATATGTAAGTTTGCACTGTGCTTCTACTTGCTTGGCCAGTGTTTGGGGGAAGAGAGCTGCAGGAATGACTGTGCCTCTTTGTTTTTATGCAGTACTGAGAATTTCTCCCTTTCTGCTTCCTCCTTCTGGCTAGCGCAGAAGGAAGTAGTCCCGGTCCCTACCAGTCCACAAACCAGTTACTCATTTCAATTCTGCCACTCAAGTGAGTCTTTGTGTATTTCCTACTTGGGGAAATCTCCCTTTGTGTCTAAAAGTTCCTCCTTGCTATTCTCTCTTTCGTTCTTATTTCTTCCAAGCAATCTGCCTCCTTCATTGTTTAACCTCCTCGCTGGCTTTCGCTTCCTCTCTGTGCTTCAGTGAAGGCGTTTTGTCGGAACCCCCACTCTGTGCACAGATCCTTCTTTGTTCCCCCCCCACTTTTTTTTTTAAATGTCATACTTCTTTGTGTCATGCTTCCTTGGAAACCTCCTCAGTAGTCTTACTACTTCTGAACTTTTAGCTGTAGTACTCTGGGTAGTCATGGCTGTGTTGCTGGGTGTGTAATTGTTTAAGACACCTTAATCTTTTTATTAGAGGTTGGTTGTTTTTTTACTGCTCTTTAAATCCTAATAAGCAGTGGTGACAAATACTATTATTAAATATATGAGGTTTGTTTCATGGCTGCTCTCCACAGCGTGCTTGGGGGTTTTCACTTGTTGAAAGTGAGTGTAACCAAATCACAGGAATCATTCTCTACTTCCACCTTGATGTTGTCCTCAGTGATGCAATGCATGGTGCAGGGTGGTAGAGCATGGGGCCACAAGCAGTAGAAGTAGTTCAAGGTTTGGCACAAAATTTGAAGCCTTAAAGCTCATCAAAATAGAAACAAAAGGTAGTGCTCCATGTCTGTAAGAGCTGGAACATTTACAGTCCTCATCCAATTTTAACACTCTTGAGTTTAAAAATCGTGCAGAGGGGCTGGGGGGGATAGCAGGAGTAACAGTGGCAGCAAACTGAACTGAATTTGTGATAGGCAGACCTGCAGCATCTGGGTTGTTAGAGGAGCTGATACCTCCTTTTGGCCTCCTGCCACACAATGATCAGTGTGTGCAACAGTGATGGCAAAATCTCAGAAAGATTGGTGGCTGATTCAGTTCCAACAGAACACCCAGAAGCCAATCCAGATGTCTTTCAAAGTGGTTGAATACACAGCGTTGTGGTAAGTTCTCCATAATGATTGCTTTCTTATGAGGGACAATCCAGCTAGTCCAGAATGACTATCTTCAGAGTACAGCTTCTCACCCATGGCCTTTCTCATGCTCCATCACTTGTAGGGAGAGAAAAATCCCACCTCAACTTGGGAAGGGGTCAATAATCAAAATCTGCTTCAAAGCTGAGAAATTTGGACTTCTTGTCAAAATCTGTGACGCACTTCAGATATTTTTGTGTAGATGGATTTAGAACCTGCAGAAAGAAGGCTTGCTTAAGGACTTAAGTTTTATCCACAGAGACTGTTAGGTAAAATTGTAAAATTAGAGCCTATCATCAGAAAAAATCATAGGATGATTTAGGTTGGAAGGGATCTCAAGGATCATCTAGTTCCAACCCTCCATCATAGGCAGGGACACCTCCCACTAGAACAGGTTGCTCAAGGCCTCATCCAACCTGGCCTTGACCACCTCCAGGGAGGGAGCATCCATAGCCTCCCTGGGCAACCCATTCCAGTGTTTGACTACCCTCACTTGTAAAGAACTTTTTCCTGACTTCTAGTTTAAACCTCCCCTCCTCTAGTTTAAACCCATTACCCCATATCCTGTCATTACAATAGTCTCTCCCTAGCCCTCCTGTAGGTCCCTTCCAACCTGAGCCATTCTGTGATTCTGTGGTAATTCATACAGGACCACAGTGCAGAGAATTGTCATTCAGAAGGATGCTGTGGCCAGAAGGATGTTGTGGTTGTTCAGCAGAAAACAATTGTTGATGTGAGTAGCTCATTGCTCTTTTTGTGTGTGGTTTTACAGTGAAATCTGTCAGTTTACATGGAGTGTAAAATTAAACAAAGATATTTGTCAAAAACCAGTCACCAGTCTTGTTTAGCAACTCTGCATTGAATTGCACCAAAATCGTTAGGAAATAGAAGTTTTGAGCACAGCCACGATGAAGCTCATGAACCTGTAGAGAGATTTCTTAACACCTTGAGTTTATTTAAACTCAGGCATGCTCAGCATGTGCGGGGTCTTTTTTAGTATGAAAGAGGACCTAACTGGACTAATTCCCCAGTTTTCCCATTCCCAGGAGGCTTAAAGAGAGGAACAGGACTATGCAGTTTGAGGATAAGTTAGTGGTGTGAGTGAATGGCTTGGGTTGGCAGGGAGAATGTTACTATGTGGTTAGGAAATCGTACTTGATATGGAGAAGGTGACCAGGGAATGGTTACTGGCAGTTCCTCACAGACCAGAAAGTACTTTTATTCCTTACTTTTTTGGGTGATTTTTTTTTTTGCTTATGGAGCCACAACAGAAGACATTTGGTTAGATGAGTTTGTGATCTTTCCTAGCATGGCAGCTTTTGTATTTTACCCCATCTCATAACCATCTCCAGTGATTTGACAGCAGTGTGGATGCCTTCCAAGCAGATCTGTATTCAGTATGCATATGCTATGCTAGAGGGCTCTTTGAGGTGATAACTAACTCATCAGCTAGAGGCCATGGATAAAAGTTAAGTGGGGGGGATTTGCCTTTAAGCAGTTCTGACAAAAGTCTCTTTACACACCAGCTGACTGAATCACTGAATGTAATGCCAAGGGCAGCAGTAGGAAAAAAAAAGTCATGTAAATTAGCTGGCAAGAGAACAGGACAAAGCTATCTGGTAAAAGAGGGAATGGGAGAGGAGGGCAGGCAGCCACCTGCTGGAGCTTGGGCTTCAAAGACCAGCTCTCCCCCATTAAGTGTTTGAAGGACAAATTTTGAAGTCGAGAATGAGGGGCAAACATGGAGCGTGTCTCTCCCTAGTATACAGGCCTCCAGTGGACTGTGATCATCGCCCTGTGTGATTCCTTTATTTCTATCTTTGTCTTCCCACAGGCTCTCAAAGGGCTGCTTTGATTCTCCTGTTCTTGCACAGCCCAAGATCCAGTTCAGTCTGTGCCCCCCTGTCTCATCCGTGCAACCCAAGTTTCAGTTCTGCTTCCTCTCTCTTGCCCCAGATGGCAGTTTGGGTTTCTGGGCATAGCTTTATTCAGTATTACTTAGGATCTGAAATAGGAAATTAAAAACTAACAGGAAGTTTGGCAATGCTTCTGATTGGTATCCCCTCTCTCAAGGTGCTTCATATGTTGTTCTTCACTCTGGCTTGGATGTTGTTGGCTCTGTCCCACTTAATGATTCACAAGATGTCTGTGAGATTAATTTTCCGAAGTGTGGTTCCCCCTATTCCCTCTGTATATTCTCACTTCTCTTCTCCTTTGCTTGCAAGTCTTCACTGCAAAAGTTCATTAAATAAATCCCATGGAATGTATAAGGGACAGAGTAAAGTCTCTGCTGTGTGATCTGAAGAGTTCTAAGATACGGTGAAGATTTTCCTCCTGATTTCCAAGTAGGAAATTAGAGTAGTTTGGGAAACTTCTTTATGGGTCCCCCTCCTCTTCCCCTGCTCATTCTCAGCTCTCTGTGTCCTGTGCCTCTCTCTTGAATAGAAAGAATTTTTGCTACTAAAGGCTCAGCAACCAGTCTCCTCTGAATGCTCCTGGCAGTCTTTGTGGGGGGGAGGAGCAGAAGAAGAGCTGGGTGCAGGGGGGTCTCTGCATGCCTGTGCAAGGGCAGAGCTGCCGAGCCCGGCGTGCTGGCTGCAGTAAGGAGGCAGGGTGCTTGCAGGGCTTGCATGCCAGAGTCTCTTCAAACAGCTCTGCTCAAAGGCGTGAGCTGGGCTCACTTCTGAGGGAAATTTCCTTTTTGGGGAAGTTGCTGCAAAGGAATTTCCTGTGTGGGCAGACAGAGCTTCCTGACTTGAAGGCTTCTTGGAAGGGAAACTGTTTCATAATGAAATGATAAATTAAAGACATACCAGCCTGGTTCGCTTCAAAACAGCTATTGAGAGAGCTCAGGCAGTGCACCATTATCCTCCCGCGCAAAGGGAAAATAAATTGCATCCTGACAGGATTCTCTGTAGTGGAGCATATCCTTCCCCACAGCCTTTTCCCTCTATGTCTTGCTTTCCTTTCCTTTCCTTTCCTTTCCTTCCCTCCTTCCCTCCCTCCCTCTTTTTCACTCCCCCTTTCTCCCTCCCCTGCTATTTGCTGCTTTCTCATCTATCTTTGGCAGCTCCCACTAACCAGCAGGCAAATGAGCTTGAAGCTGAAGGTGGTTTGCTAAACACGCTCCTTTCCCTGTGGAGCAGACAGTTTTGGTTCCAGCCCTGCTCTTCGGGATGGCACAGGGAGGTCCCTGGATGCAAGGCATGGAAATGACACATGGCTGCTCTGAAAACTGGGTAACTGTGATTGTGGAAAGGAGAAATTAGGGGTATCAACAGAGTTTAGTTCAGTGCCTATAATAAGGAATGTCTTGCTGTAGTCATGCAAATAGCTGCGAGGAAGGCTTGCAGAGTACTATTTCCTGTTAAATAAGAGAAAAAAGGACCTTTGCTCTTTCCCAACCAAGACACAATGGAGGTGGGAGAGGGCTTGGGTTGTTATAGCAGACTTTTTGATAGGCACAGATCAGATTGTGTTATTTTCCTGCTCTGCGCCATCCTAATCTGGGAAAAAGTGAAGGTAAAGCGCTTCTGGGTCCCTGTGCTCTAAGGGCTGCCTGCAGCTGCAGTCTAAAGTGACCTGGGTGAAAAGCTTCAGTTAAACTGCTTGAGTTGCTGAACACATTGTGTGTGCATATGGAAGATACCATTTCAGGTGGCATAGAAGCAAGGGAAACAAACAAACAGCTTCACTTCACCTTTGCAGCTGTTTTCCCAACTACAGGATCTGTAAGCTTGATGGGTGATGCTGCTCACAATACCTAATTCCACAAAGTGATCTGATATGTACTGCTACAAGAGTGGCATCACCATTTTCTTTTCTCCCTTGAGAGAATCATAGAATTGACCAGGTTGGAAGAGACCTCCAAGCTCAGCCAGTCCAACCTGTCACCCAGCCCTATCCAAATCGACTAGACCATGGCACGAAGTGCCTCATCCAGGCTTTTCCTGAACACCTCCAGAGACAGCGACTCCACCACCTCCTTGGGCAGCTCATTCCAATGGCAAATCACTCCATGAAGATTCCTCAGGTGTCTGAGAGCTCTTCCTACAACCAGCAACAGGTCCCCTGCCAGTGCTTCAGAACTGAGTATTAGAGAGAAGTTCTTGCTGCCTATTAAAGCTGCTTCAATTCTTTACAAGAGTCTTCTCACTGATGTGCATTGTGTACCTTGCTGTGCCACCAAGTCCTTACCCAGGGCTTAGAGAGTTTCTTGGGAATTTTGTGTGTGATACATCTTTTTTTACAGCTTTGGTAGTTTTTACCTTCCCCTTGTCATGCTTGGCAGTGCCATCCTGCAGCACTGGGAAGGTGAATCTAACACTCTGCTGTGCTTAGTGATCCAAAGAGCTGCTGCTGCTGATTAAATGAGTTATGAGGTGTCTGTCCTGAGAAACCTGTAGTAGAGTCATGCTAGCCCTTACGGCTACAGGATATCATTAGAGAAACAGAATTCTGTATGGTACTAGACTCTTTTCTTCATTCAGGTGGATCACTGAGCCACACTGAGTTGAAAACTAAATGCTTCAGAGCAGAAGGATCCTCAGCATGGCTGGTATTTGGAGGTACTCTTGTTGCTGGACCAGTGGAAGTTGTGTGGAAGTACTCTGCTCTTGGGAGACCCCACCTCAAATACTGCAGCAGATCCGGTGTCTGCAGCATAGGAACGACAAAGAGATGTTGGAGTGAGTCCAGAGGAGGGCCATAAAGATGATCCAAGGGCTGGAGCATTTCTGCTGTGAGGATAGGCTGAGGGAGCTGGGCTTGTTCAGCCTGGAGAAGAGAAGACTCCAGGGGCACCTTAGAGCTGCTTTCCAATCCCTGAAGGAATCCTCCAGGAAGGCTGCAGAGGGATGTTTCCTGAGTGTGTCTAGAGAGAGGACAAGGGGCAAGGATTTGAAGCTGAGGGAGAGCAGAGTTAGACTGGATCTTAGGAAGAAGTTCTTCGGTCTGAGGACAATGAGACTCTGGAATAGGCTTCCCAGGGAGGCTGTGGCTGCTTCCTTCCTGGGGGTGTTGAAGGCCAGGTTGGATGAAGCCTTGAGCAGCTGGGTCTAGTTGAGAGGTGTCTCTGCCCATGGTGGAGAGGTTGGAATAGATGACCTCTGAGGTCCCTTCCAACCTGATCCATTCTAGGATTCCATGAAATGACAATGCTCAGTATAGTTGTAAGCAATACTGGTTTTAAGAAGACACTTTCTATAGTATAGATCAACAGAGAACAGCACAGAAATACCTGCTTTGTTTTAAATCCATTTGGTAAGACACCTGATAATTTTTAGTAGTGGTGCTATCACTTTTACAGATAGATTTGGAATTGAGGATGATCTCTCAGAAGGTGTTACCCTGACAGATAAGGTGCCCATTCAGCTTGAGAGGGCTTGGAAACTGAATTGTTAACCTTTGTCTAATGTGGATAGCGTGCCTCAGATGGGGCCTCATTTGACAGCCTTGCTCATCAGCCCCTTTCGTTTTGTGGAGCTGTGAGGCACCCAGAAGTGCTCTAGGCAGTCTGACTGCAAAGGGTGGATAAATACTGAGCTCAGGACTCTGACGCTGTCACCACTTTTGGATAGCATTAAATTAATGGTTCAAATCAACATGCCATGTACTGTTTGCATAAGTTGTTCCTCCTTCTGCCCTTGATAATGTTTTTTCTTCAGCTCATCTCCTCCTGGAGAAACTTCACTGTGTTTTCTTTATTCACCGCCTCTTTTTTAGGCTAGGATTATATGCTTCTTTTGTGTGCCTCACAAGGCCTCAACTCCTGGTATTTGCCATCTTAAACTTCTGATATCCTAGAATTACAGAATGGTCTGGGGTTGGAAGGGACCTCCAAAGGTCATCTAGTCCAGGCTCCTCTGTGATAAGGAGGGACATCCTCAACTAGATCAGGTTGCCCTCTCGAGCCTAACCTTGAATATATCCAGGGATGGGGCCTCAGCTACCTCCCTGGGCAGCCTATTGCAGTGTTCCACCACGCTCAGGCTAGAGAACTTCTTCCTCACATCCAGTTTAAATCTGCTCTTCTCTCACTTCAAACCATTGCCCTTGTCCTGTCACTGCAGGCCTTTGCAGACAGTCCCTCTGTAGCCTTCTTGTAGACTCCTTTAGGTACTGTCAGGCTGCTCTGAGGACTGCCTGTAGCCTTCTCTTCTCCAGGCTGAACAACCCCAGCTTCATCAGCCTGTCCTTGTAGCAGAGGTGCTCCAGCCCTCTGAACATTTTCATGGCCCTCCTCTGGACCCACTCCATCAGGTCCTTGTCCTTCCTCTGTTGAGGGCTCCAGAGCTGGACACAGCACTAGTGAGGTGTCACCAGAGCAGCTTCCCCTGCCGCTGAAGAACATGGAACTAATTTCTGTTGCCTGCTTTTTTCAGTCAAAATGAAACAGAATTGCTTCCAATCTCTCAGAACTAAAACCTGGGTAACATCCTGCAATGGCAGCAGCTGCAGCCACACTGGGAGGAAATTAGAGTGGAAGCACAATGGTCAAGCTGCACGTAGGACAGAACACTTTACCAAGTACTTTTGCTGTACCAGAAGTTTGCATTGTTAATCAGGTGCTACTCCAAAGCTCACTTTTCAACTTAATGATGGTGAGTTCCAGTAAAATGCTGAGGGAAGGACACTTAATTTGGGCTGGATTTTTATTGCTTTAAGCATGCACACTGTTTGTTCCTGGCATGATGTCAAGAGTGCTGGAAGGAAATGAGGTAGAAAAAGGACATGAAAATCACAATTACATGACTGATCTCTAAGGATATTGTTCCTACTTCTACATGGGAAGACCTGAGATTCCTAGTAGACATTCTTGCTGGGTTGGCAGAAGATGGAAACTTTATATTTCATTTCTGACAATAGGGAGTCAATAGGGATTTCTCCAATCAGCTGAAAACTAGCAGTGATGGAGCTGAGATAGGTTGTAGGCAATTATTCCTATCACAGGAACAGCTCTTAAAATGCAAGATCTTTGAGGACAAAGGGAAGACCGGAGAGGTGAGGTAGAATGCATCTTACTACTCTTGTAAGTGATGTTCTAGAGCCTAATCTTGAGTTCTCTCCCATCGTGCAGCATTTATTTCTGCTTGAATGAGAAAACTGGAGATGCTGATGGGTGTCATGCATGTCCCCACTCCAGAACACTACATTTTGTTACATGCTTGTCTGCTTTGGTGGAATTTCTGTGATGTCCCTTGTGACTTAAGTCTTACTCATAGGAGGCTGGTATTCAGCCTCCATTTTCATCAAGAGAAGTTTCCCCCTGCTGAGTTACACTGACTCAGGACTACTCTGAGCATCTGCTTGTGGAGTGCTTATGCCAAATATTGTCAGGCATCTTATGAAGGGTGACTGAGGGAGCTGGAGCTGTTTAGTTTGAAAAAGAGGAGACTGAGGGGAGACCTCATTGCTGTCTACAACTGAAAGGACTCTGTGGAGAGATTGGTGCTGGTCTCTTCTCACAGATAATTAGTGATAGAATAACAGGGAGCATCTTCAAGTTGCAACTGGGTAGGTGTAGACTGGACATTAGGGAAAAAAATTCCCAGAAAGAGTAGTCAGGCATTGGAATGAGCTGCCCAGGGAGATTGTTGAGTCAGCAGCCTTGGATGTGTTTAAAGGTCATTTGGATGTGGTGCTTGGGGATATGGTTTAAGGTGAATCTTGTAGAGTAGGGATATTGATTGGCCATGGTAATCATGAGGGTCTTTTCCAACCCAAATGTTTCTGTGCTTCTTTGGTTTCTCTCCTAAGCTGCCTGCTTCTCCTGGTGTGAAGAGAAGCTGCATAAAGTATGTGCAAAGTTTTTGAAAGCTCAGCAGACAGGACTGAAAAAGTTGGGGGAAAGAGTATGTGAGCCAAAAATCAATTGAAGGTAACCATTGTTTGGATTCTTCTGGTGCTTGGAGCTGCAGGCTGTCTGGAGTGTAACTGGGATTTTATCAAGCTGGATCTCTCCCTCCCCATTTGAAATGCTTCCTTTTTCACCTCAGCATAACTTACAATCACAGGGGCTATTGCAGCAAGAAATGTTAACAGGAAAGATCTGTAAACACTCCAACTGTGTTTGACTTCCTCTAAATATGTATATGTTTGTGTTGAGGGAGTTAGTCAATTCAGAGTGAAATAAAGCTTTCCAGTCAGCCCTGGGAGAGCCTGCCTTTGAGATAAGTTCATCTCCCGGGGAGGATGACGTGTGCAGCAGTGCTGGCTGCTGTGTTGCCCAAGCTGTCACTATGACAGCATTTCAACATGGCATCAGCATCTGCTCTGCACTGGATGCATTTGCTTCCCATGAGAAAGAGGATTGGCAGGGAGAAACACTAAAATTGAAAGTGAGAATTACAGACACGAGTTTCTTCCCTTGCACAATCCCTATTTAGGAGTTTTCCACTCCTGTGTCTCGTTGTGTATGAAAATGCTTCACTTATGCACTGCTGAAGGAGGCAGAGTGATTTTTCTCCAGCCTGACAGAGCTGGGGTTGTTCAGCCTAGAAGAGAAGACTTCAGGGTGATCTTAGAGCTGCCTTTCAGTAGCTGAAGGGATCCCACAGGAAGGCTGCAGAGGGACTTTTCCTGCAGGTGTTTAGAGACAGGACAAGGGGGAATGGTTTGAGGGAGAGCAGGGTTGGACTGCATCTTAGGAAGAAGTTCTTCAGTAGGAGGGTACTGAGACTCCTAGGGCTCAGGCTGCCCAGGGAGGCTGTGGCTGCCTCTTGCCTGGGGGTGTTGAAGGCTGGGTCGCATGAGGTCTTGAGCAGCTGAGTCTAGTTGAGAGGTGTCCCTGCCCATGGTGGGAAGGTTGGAGTAGAAGAGCTTTGAGCTTTCTTCCAACCTGAGGTATTCCATGAGATTCATCTCTGCCTAGCCAGACTAAAGTGCCCACAGCTGTCTGGTTTAAATGTTTTTGGGGATGGAGAGTTAGCCTTTCTGAAGCAGGTAAAGAGACGTGATCTCTCTTTGTGCTGACATTAATAGCTTGTATCCCTAAAATACTTTTAAGAGGCACAAAGTGATATTTTTCTTAGGGAAATTTCCTTTCTAAGGAAGTTAGTCATATAAAATAATGATTATTTTTCAATTCAGTGAGAGTCAAGGGAGTGCCCTGATTACACATTTCCTGGAAAAGGCCATTGGTGACGTACCATTGACTAATGAAAACTCTCTGCTCCTCTTCTGTTAACTATTTAAAAAGGCAGAAGTATTTTGCTAATACAGCTCTTCACCATTTCCTTTCTTTTTTAGCCCCCCAATCTTTAGCAGCTACAGAGTTGTGGCCTTGATCGAAAAATACAAAACTATTCTACTAGGACAAAATGAGTCAAATCAAAGCCTACTGGCCACCAGGTTGAGAGTGCACAGCTTAAGGCACGACTCAAAATGCAGAAAGGAAAAAGAGAACCAGACATGGCAGCAGTCCAGTCAGATTTCCCATGGAAATCAAGGTGATGTTTTAGCTATTGGTGAGCAGCAGCCCTCAAACAGCTTTGTAGTCCCTGCAGAGGTGTTAAAGATGGAGTTTTGTGACTGTGTGAGAGATTCTGGGCAAGAAAAAGAGAAGCTATTGAACTTCTCTGTTCCATCCATTAACTTAGGCTTTTCTAGCATGCATTAAACCAGTGTCCAGGAAATCTGAGGAGTGGGTAAGCCAGAACTTCTAAATACCATTTTAGCTGTTTTGTCTAAGACTCTGGGAATTGTGTTGCTTATGCTCCGAAGAGCATGACTTGTGACTCTAAATTGTTCAACTCAAAATGACCTCCAAGTCTTACTGGAAGTCAACTTAGGAAAAAAAAAAAATAGAATATCCCTCCCTACTTCTACCAAGAGACTTTTCCGTTTTCAGATCAGTGTCGTGCAACGTTTTGTTTTGAGTTTAACCCCAGCAATATCAACACAACGGAATTATGCAAACAAGGAAATTTCCATGGGCTGAATTGCACAATATCAAGAAACAATCTGAGTTGTTAAATAAACATGAGCTCTGGTACCTTAGGAGTGAAGGGCTCTGCACTCTCTGTAGCTCTTGGAGCAGAGAGAATAAATACACCTTTCCTTTTTCCCATTTTATTGACTGCACACACAAGTGGGTATGAATAGTACCTGGGAAAGTGTTTGTGTGCAGTGCCAAACCATGGGGGTTGTTCTGAGGGCCTAGTGCCTGAGATTCACCTTGCAGACAATGTAGCGCCGAGAGGGATAGGAGCAGTGCTGCTGTGGGTGTTAAAGCTGTGCAGTGAAAGTCTGCCATTAGTTTCCTAATGCATTAAAGCATTTCCTTTGTGCTTCCATAGGATTCTGTATAGTCTGTGATGACAGCTAGCTCTAGATGTAATAAGAATTTCTGACTCCACCACAAAGATTTCTGTGAGGGATGCAACCCAGGCACCACCAACCCATCAGTGATCTGCTTTCAGCAATCACATAACTTCTTCTCACTCAGAAGCTCTAGGCTTGCCCACCAGACTGTATCCCAGGTATGCTCCCAAAATTGAACTGCTGGGCTGTATCGTTTTGCTGGTGTTGCCAGTGTGTGAATTCACATCAGCCTTTGTTATGTATGTTATGCCCATAAGGGCAGAATGCCTTTTTCATCTCTCAGTACTGTAGCTTTCATTATTACAAAGGTGACTACAGTGGGGATGAGTCTTACCTTAATCACTTAATTATCTTAATTTCCATAAGTAACATCTCAGTGCCAACCTCACTTTGCATGAATGAAAACCAAACCTGGTACTGGCCGTGAACAAATTGATCTGGGGTATGTAAAGTGTGTAGCTGTCGGAGGAGGGAGGTTCTAGGGGAGCCATCCAGCAGGATTAGTGGCTCAAGCAGTCTAAGCAGTTGTTGGAGCTTGTGCTGTTTTAAGTAGGATTATTATACAGAGGATTCAACTTGGGTATGCTTTCTGAAGGGTGGGCCACCTAGAGGTCCCTTCTACCCCAGTGTCTTGTGGCCTTAAAAGTGTGCTGCTCTAATAGATCTGGAGTTTTTGGTGAAGTCCTCCAAGTCAGGATTTATGAGGTTGCCTGAGTTGTGTGCAGAATTTGAGCTTTACTACTTTCCTGTGGTTACTGTATGCCTCCAAACCCCTGAACCCATGCAGAATGTAGGGGAGTGTGTTTGTTGAAGGGGGGCTAGGGTTCAGACCAAGAAGAAGAGAGGGAGGTGAGATAAGCAAAAGGAGTAGGGAAGTGATAGTGCTCCTGTACTTGGTCCTAGTGAGGCTGAGTACTGGTTTCAGTTCTGGGATAGGAAAGACATTGATGTGCTGCAGGATGTCCAGAGAAGACCGATGAGGCTGGGGAGGGGTTTGGAGGGCATCATGTGAGGAGCAGCTGAGGGAGCTGGGATTGTTCAGTGTAGAGAAGATAAAGCTGAGGGAAGATCTCATTGCTCTCCACAGCTCCCTGAAAGGAACTTGGAGTGAGGCTGGTGCTGGTCTCTTCTGCCATGTAACCAGTGACAGGACAAGAGGAAATGAGTTTGAGTTGTGCCAGGGGAGGTTTAGGTTGAACATGAGGAGAAACTTCTTTAGTGAGAGAGTGGTGAGGGATTGGAACAGGCTCCACACCCAGGGAGGTGGTAGAGTTGTCATCCCTGGAGGTGTTCAAGAAGCTGTAGATGTAGTGCGTCAGGAGATGGTTTAGTGGTCATGGTAGCTGGGTTCTGGTTGGATTTGATGATCTGAAAGGTCTTTTCCAGCATTGGTGATTCTGTGAGTCTCTGATTACAGTGAAGCTTGGAGATTACAGAGTGTTTCCTGTGAAACCAAGTAGGGAGGGGAGGCAGGACACCTCCAGTCTGCTCTGTGAAAAAAGAAAAATGGGGATGCAGGCACAAGCTACCTGTATTGGCACAGAAGAGTAGCATATCTGCAAGTCACAGGATGCCAGATATGTGCAAAAGACATTATTGCAGCAGAGGAAGTTGATTTTCTGAAGGCTTAGTCAATGAATACGAATGAATCAATATTCTCTTACGTTTTATTGGATGATAATCAGGCAGTGAGACTCTTCAGAAGAGTGAGGGATGTGGTTTCTTTATCTGACTGTCAAGCAGAGAGGGTATGTGTTATTCTTCACTTGCTTGAGTTTGCCCAAGGCTCACATTATTGGTGAAAACTGTCCCATTTGCTGTACTTAATGATTATCAAACCTCTGCAATCCTTTACTGCCTGTTGACACATTATTGCAGGATGCCGCTCACTTTGCCTACCTAGGAAAAGTTCCTTTGCAAGAATAAACACATTAATTCTTAGGAACTGTTTTGAAGCCTGATGATGAAAGATTCTCCTTTCCACTCTTTCCAGACTATTTACAATAATTCTAGCTGAAGAGGTTGGAAGAATGGAGAGTATGGATCAAAGGGCATTGACAGTTAGCAGCTTATCTAATGGGCTTGTCTTTAGTGTAAAAGAGCTGCGATCATTTGAGTGCTGGATGAGGCACTTAGTGCTGTGGTCTAGTTGACTGGATAGGGCTGGGTGATAGGTTGGACTGGCTGATCTTGGAGGTCTCTTCCAACCTGGTTGATTCTATTCTAAGGGGGACTGAGTGCAGGACCAAGACTTTGCAGTGAGCTGTGCCGAGAGAAGATGGAATGCCGTGATATTTCACCACAGCTATGTTTCCAAAGCCTACCCTAGATGGACAGCAAGTTATTCTGATGTTCTGATTGTGTTAAGGCTGTTCAAAACCTAGCAGACAGGGTCTAAAGACCATATAATGTACATCACAGACCAACTAAACATCAATTTTTATTCTGGTCATGGATCAGTCTAAGGGGGAAAGCGGGAGGTGAGGGTGGAAGGGAGCACAAGCTGGCTATGTGGAACACTACTAAATTTGGTCTGAGTCCAAATCATGCTAACAGTGATCATAAATAAACACTTGCTGATTCAGTGGCTTCTGTTAAAGAAAGAGATGGTTTCTGTCCTGTTTCCAATGAAGAACTGTCCATGAGCATCCATACCCCATCATTAAACCAACTGTAGGTGTAGCTATGACCTCAGGACTACCATCAGGCCAGGGAGACTTGGAGTGAAACAGGCTATCACAACTCAAGATGACCTCTCTTTGGCAGGCTTAGCCCATGGCCGAGGCAAAGGGATGTGAAGTAGTAAACTAACTCTTCTCTTGTCTGCGTGGTCTGGTGGTTCACGCTTTCCCACAACACTGAAATCTCTACTGAGGCAGAAGCGTCATCAAAGGTGACAGAGAAAACTGAACTGAATGGTGCAGCAGCAGAAGGGGGAGGGAAGCCAAGAAAAACCCACTTGTCAGCTGAAGAAAGTACAAAATGAGAAAAGTCAGCATGTTGTCAGTTACTCCACTACCTCCCTCCAGCATTTCCTTCATGCTTTGGACTTTAATCATCAGTAAAACAACAATAACAAAATCTGTACAAGGAGTCCAACCATCAGCTATTGTAATTCTCTTCAACACAGCAAAACACTCTTTAACAAATAACCATTAAGAGATTAAGGCCCTTTTATGAACAAATTGTTTGGTATGCTGAAGGCAATTTGTTTGACATTATTTTTGCAGGATTAAGGAGTTGAAGACCTTGACAACATGCTAATTGTACCTCACAGAGAGGCAGTAGTAAAGCCTTGCTAATACTCCATGCTATTGGCAAAAGTAGTACTCACAGAAGATGACTTGTTAGTGTAGTCCTTAGTTGGCTGCTAATGAAAGTAAATGAGTGTGTGTCAGGATGATGCTTTTCATCCCAAGATTCCCAAACACCATTTCCTCTGAGAATCTTCCAAAATCCATACCTGTTCTTCCTATCTGCACACTGACTGTTGGCAGAATTTCTACTGTGCAAATACGCAGACTGAGAAATTCCTCTGGGTTAAAACTAAAATTTGGAGAAAAGAGTGGGGTTTGTTTTGTTTTTTCCTTTACTTTTGCCTGGGTCCCTTTCTTGAGCAGACTTTTTGCACAGCAGCTTGAACACTTAAGGAGATTTCAAGGGAGCTGTATAAAAACTGGAATCTGAGATAGGACTGATTTACTGTGGCAGTGCCACTTTAAACTAGCCTGAAGTGCTCATAAAGCTGTGGCTCTAGGTAGAGTTTAATAGCCTGTTTAAGGGCTTGCTCACACCACTCTCATGGGTTGCCTCACGTCAGCTTTAGCCTAATGAGTGAGCATACACAGAGTCCCAGTAAAACTGAGTCTTCTGCTGCTGCATCTGAGTTGTAGCCATTCTGGTTAGCCCACACTGGCTGCAGCTGAAGCAGTAAGTGCAGAGCAGAGATGTTGTCAATAGTGTGACACAGAGAATCCAATAATCCTTACCTGTGTTCTCCAAAGCAGTGACAAGCATACTGCCCACAGCATGAGTGTAGTACTCATCTCTTATGCTCTTCTCTTCTTTTTAAAACAAATGATTTAGCAGCCTGAAGCATCTGCTCCTCAAAAGGAAACGCATTCAGGGAAAAAGGGGGCAGGGAATCAAATTTTCCTGAAGTTTATTTCCTGGCAAGGCAGTTTTCAGCTTCAGAAGGATGTGTGGGGCAGAGAGAAGTCCTGTAAACATGTTCACATTTGCCAAAGCTCCTTGAGTTTTTGCCTTAGCCTAAATCCCACAGGACACATTGACTGTGGTTCATTGTCCTCTCCCGGGGACCTCCTAGTAAATTGTAAATTCTGTACACACACAAAGAGGACCAGAAAAGAAGTGAGGCTGTGTCAGGTCGTGTTAAAAAAGAACCCAAAGCCTGAGTCTCCATTATTTCATCCCCTTGCTTTATGAAATACTTTTCATCTAAAAATGATGGAAACTGAGATCATCCTAAGAAAAGTTAGAATAAACACGACTGGAAAAAAGGGCCCTTGGGAGGTGGTTTCAGTCTTCTGCTGCTGTGCAGGTAGTTGTGTGAAAGATTTCTGCCTTCTCTCTGCAGCTGAGCAGGTACCAATAAAGTATAGCTCAGGAGAATGAGACAAATTCCTCTGAAGAGGCGTGATGGAGGAATCAAAACAAGTCAAGTGGCAGTAAACTGTGTGTCAGTGATTTGCTTTACTATCTCTCTGTCCAGCATCTGTTGTTTGGGTTTTTTTAAGTGTACTGCAGGAAAAATCCTGCTTTGCTGCTTGATCAAGCAAGGTCCTCACCCACTGCAGAATAAAGGCAGCAGTTGGTGCACGTCTGAATGTGTCCTGGGTTAACGTAGCCTACTCTCACATGCCCTTGCCACCCCTTCTCCCTCCTGCCCCCTACCCCAGACTGGAGGGGAAGTAACTCACAAAAAAGGCCTCTAAAGAGAGTTTAATGAAAAGCTAAGATGCACAATAACCTCAGCCTATTTGCAGAAAAGGCAGCAAAGTGCACAAACAGCTGCAGAAGTCAGCAATAAAATGGTTCCCCCCCAACCCTGAGCCTCAGCCAGTCCAGCAGAAAAGCCCTAACACCCTAAAAGCTGAAACTGGAAGTCTCCCATGTTACAATCTGAACTTCAAGCCCCATGGTACTTTGCTCCAGCCAGCACTTTCATCTTGAAGCTGACAGGGTATTGAGCAGTAGTAGCAGCAGCAGGTTCAGCTGAAGCGATACCCGAATGGTCTGTGTAGGGGTGTGTGCACGGGCATGTCGAACCTTGAGCCTGAGGTCTCCGTGTGCTGACTTCCACTGATTAAGCAAATAGTGTCACTTTCCTGCTGAGCTGGGTGCAGAAGCAGACTCCATACACCTGGGCAGCACAGGAGATGGCCTCTCCAGCTTGCCCAGGGAAGTTCATTCAGGATTCAAGAGTTTAGATCTCTGGTGCTGGTCGTTGCTTTTACAGTTACCCTAGCTTCTGGGTGACTGTAAATGAGGGGCATTATCAATTTGAATTGACCCCTGGGTTTGGATAGTGGTTTCTGGCTTTTACCCTCTGAAGGGGTGCTGCACACATGCTCTGCTAGTGTGATCTATGGCCTCTTTGGGGGCTAGATGACAGCTGCTTTTAGGGAGCAGAGGAGAGCTGAGTTTATGACTTCGAGGTAACAGCAAGGAGCTTATTTCCACATGACAGCCTTCCATGTAAGTCATCCACTGGGGGAGGCTGAAGATTGTGGATGTTTTTCCTAAGCTTACCTAGGACTGTTGGAAGACCACTGTACTGAGCTCAGGTTTTGCTGTGGATAGGATGGTGTCAGGGAATAAAGAGTAGGGCAAAGAGCTCTGGTAGCCACCTGCTACCAATCTGCAGCTGCAAGTGAAGTCTCTCATTTGTCATTGCCTGGAGGACAGGGCAGTATCTGTCTTGTTTCACCTGTCTATCTTTTCCTTTACTCTAAAACACATCTTGGCAACGTGCTGTTGGAAGCAGAGAAGAAAAAGCTGTAGTATTTTCTCCCAGCTAGGCAGCTCTCCTGGTGCTTTCCTTAGGAGGGCATATTTTAGTGGTCACAGGCTGCAACCTCCTAGACTGCTGTGCCCCACTCTGAGAGTGGTTCCCACAGCACCACCACTGCTCACATCTCCAAACACATTTCATTATGTCTCAGCTTTTGTTGGGTCTCTCAGTTCAGGGGCCTGCTCTTAGAAATGCTTCTGATTATTAATAGTAAGCTTTGACCATTAGGACTTCACCAGGATGTTGTTCTGAAACAAGAATCAGGTGCTAAATAAGGTTACCCTACCAATAATTATTCTGGCTTACTGATTGTCTGGGATGTGCATTTATCAGCAGCTGCTAAATGAGAAGAACGTTGTTGTGACATAGATCACAGGAGGTCTCGGGTCTAGTCTAGCAGGAATAAACGAAGGGGTTAGCAATGTACTCATCAAACAAGTCCATGTTCTTGCTTTGTAGCTGGGTGTACTGATTGAGTTCTTTAGGTCACCTGCTTCATGAACTGTCAATGACTTGCAGAAATTTGTTACTCTCCACTGTGGATTGTTCAAAGATGGATCTTGGTCAAGCAGCCAGTCAGCGTCCTGGTATGATGCATTTCGTCTGTGCTGTCCGCTCCACCTATGTTACTCTTGTGCTGTTTCTCTTACTTCCCCTGTATTTACTTGCAGCTGGGTGTGTTTAGGGATTTATTTAAAATTCAGTGCCTTTATGTTTCACTGTCTGAGAACGGGAGAGGAAGACACGGAGCTGCCAATGAGGAAACAGTGTCTGAAAGCTTGAAGAATGGAAATAGTGAGAAGTCAGGCACATTTTTAGAGAGGTGTAATGAGGAAAACAAAATCCTATTGCAAATCTAAATGGCCCTAACAGTTCTTGGAACCTCAAGTGGAAACTAACCCCAGGTACTTCCATATGTACAGATGATCCCAGTATCAAATTCCAAGTCCTCTACCACTTGTACAGTGCCCACAGCAGATTTTTTTATAACATGTAAGGGCAATGACTTTTCCTAGGTAGGGTGTAGCACTGGCACCTCCAACATAACAGAACTGTCTGGTCTAGAGAGGAAAATATTTCAGTAAATGGTGTGCTTGTGTATCTAGAGGATAATAAAGAGATTGATGAAACTTTCAGAGCATTATTAGATGTTCAGAACAGTAAGCACTGAACTCACTGAAGTTGTTGTCTGGCTGGCAGTTGTGGGTGCCATGGGCTGAATCTATCATGCAGGTTGAGCACTGGTGTCTGGCAGTGCCCTTTGTCACACTGCCTCCCTCAGAAATGGGGAACAGCTTCTGTAGGACCTGCCAGTTCAACTGGCTGGCACTTCTGCTTACTGCTTTCAGTGGCTGTTTGCTGAGCAATCTACAGCCACCACCCTCCTGTGGGGAGGCAGCTAAAATCTGGGTGCTGTGCTGGTACCTGTGTACTCCATCAGGGCTGGCTTAACGACTCCCCCAAAAGACTTTGTCTTGCAGCAAGGTTTGCTCTGAGATCTCCTCATTGCCTTGGGGATTTTTTTTCTCTCTGCAAATGCCTTCTCCAAATCAAGTCCTCTCTAAAAAATAAAGTTACTTGTTCGTTATTTTCAGTGATCTGTTTTCCTGAGCGTCTAAGGAAAAAAACTTTGTCTCTAGACCTGTGTATTTTGACTCTGGTGATCTTAACCAACCTGATCTAATGTTTGATGATAGAACATAACATTTCTGTTGCTGGCATCAGAACATACCACCTGCACTGCCTCAGTCTCCCAAGATATGTCAGCAGCATCCTGGGCAGCATTAGGCAGAACCTTGCCAAGTAGGTTGAATGAGGGGGTCCTTGGTTAGACCATGTCTAGAGCACTGTGTCTAATTTTGGACTCCCCAATATGAGACAGACTTTGACATACTGGAGGAAGTCTAGTGAAGGGCCATGAGATTGATTAAGCATCTGGAGCATGTAACCTGTGAGGAGAGACTGAGAGAGACTCCAGCTGCTTATCCTCAAGAAAAGAAGGCTGGGAGATATCTCGGTGTGCATAGGTATTTGATGGAAAAGAGTAAAGACAGGGTCAACTCTTCCTATGTGGTGTGCAGTGACAGTGGGCACAAACTGAAACACAAAATACTGTTTTGATCAGGGGATGGCCTCAGAGGAGATCTCTGAAGTCAACTTCCAGCCTTAACTGTTCTGTAATTCTGTGCAGGCTGATGAACCCTGGGAAAGCTTATAGTAAAGAATCTCATGCTACTGCTATTACTTGTAGTCTTCTGGGAGGCTGAAATAAACCAGGAAAAAAGGAGTTGATGAACTAGAGAGAAGAGGATTGAATGGGCCTGCAGTTGGAGCTGGCTTTCAGATCACTCTGGAATCACAAGCATTCATTCAGTTATCTGGAAATGTACTTTACAGGATGCCATCTCTTCATTCTCCTGGTTCATTGCAGCTCATTCTAAAGTTCTGTCTTTTAGGTGGGATAGGAAGCTCAGCTCTCCCTTCTTGCCACTTAAGACAGATTGTAGGCTGAAGTAGTATCAAATTGGAACTTAAAAGGAGAGACACATTTACAGAGAGCATAGAATTCAAGTGAGAAAGGACCTCAGGAGGTCTCTGCTCCAACCTCCTGCTAAAAGCAGGGTCAGCTATGAGGCCAGACACTGTCCCTCAGTGCTTTATCAAGTTGGGTCTTTTAAATCTCCGAAGATGGAGGTTGCACAATGTCTGTGGGCAACCCTGCCACAGTGCAAGTGTACTCATTGTGAAAAGGGTTTTCCAGTCAGAATCTTTTGCTCTTAATGTTGGGGGTTTTGTGTGTTTCTGTTTGTGTGAATCAAGGCAACAAGGTAGCTTTTGGGGGGTTTAAGCAATCTACATCTCCTTCATCGTCAGGTACTTCTGGAATCCCTCCCTAGGCCCTTACCTTTATTTTGAAACCCCCAAACCTTACCCAGTGTCTCCTGGCCTTCAGGACTTCAAGAATTTCCAAACTGAAACTCTGTTAACTTTCTTGTATATATAAGCAGTGACTTCTCTGGAGACTTTCAAAACCCACCTGGATGCATTCCTGTGTGACCTGCCCTGGGTGCTCCTGCTCTGGCAGGAGGGGGTTGGACTCAATCTTTTGAGGTCCCTTCCAACCCCTAACATTTTGTGATCCTGGATTTGGAGAGGCAGGATGTGTCTGGTGAAATGGAACTGAAAAATTTATTTATTTATTGAACATTTTCTTCTGTTAACTTTGCTGATGTTAGTAATGATGAAGTAAAGTGAGAACTAGGACCGTGGTTAAGGGCTGGAGCACCTCTGTTATGAGGACAGGCTGAGAGAGCTGGGGTTGTTCAGCCTGGAGAAGACTCCAGGGTGACCTTAGAGCTGCCTCCCAGTACCTGAAGGGATCCTCCGGGAAGGCTGCATTAGGACTTTTCCTTAGGGTGTCTAGAGACAGGACAAGGGGAAATGGTTTGAAGCTGAGGAAGAGCAAGGTTAGACTGCATCTTAGGAAGAGGTTCTTTAATGTGAGGATGGTGAGACTCTGGAACAGGCTTTCCAGGGAGGCTGTGGCTGCCTCCTTCCTGGGGGTGCTGAAGACCAGGTTGGATGAGGGCTTGAGCAGCTGAGTCTAGTTGAGAGGTGTCCCTGCCCATGGCGGGAAGGTTGGAGCAGATGAGCTCTGAGGTCACTTCCAACCTGAGCCATTCTAGGATTCCATGAATTTTTGCAGAGAAGGGAAAGATTAATAATTCCTTGCACATTGCCTTACAGGTCTAGGAAATGGCACCAGTAAAATGTTTTTAAAAGGCAAAGAAAAACCTGTGTGTGGAATCTTAAGGATACTATGCCTGTGCATATCAAACAGGCACAGTGTTTAAGGCAGAAAACTTCAGGAGTCAGCTGCAGTAGCATATTTTGCATGTTTTCTGTATTTTGCTGTGCCAGAGACTAATTTGGTCCTGTTTCTTACCCTAACCATAACTGCTGGTTTTTTTTTTTCCTTTTGTGGCAGTGTTTGCTTTTGCTCTGTCCGTTTCTTGTTACTCTTAAGAAAAGGTATTTGCCAAAACAAATGGATGTGAGTGATAAAAGCTAAGAGGAATGTCTGTTGGACCACAGGAAATTTCCTGTGCAGGAAGAGATCTCAGGAACTTCCTGTGAAGCAGGGCATTGTGGGTGTGTTGGCAGAAGTCCCTTGACCACAGCTGCAGTTAAGTAGAAGAGGATGGAAAATGGTCAGCGCTGCCTTTTGCTGTCGTAGAGTTCAAGAGAGGAGCCTGAACTGGATGCTTAAAACAGGCACTGCATGAGCTAAATGTTAAATCAGAGCTGGGGGTGTTCAGGTGATCACTCTCATAGCCAAAAATAACCAAGCGAATGAGAACGATGCAGAATTCCAGGCCACCTCTGCTCGTGCTCCCATACTTCATTCCCCCTTACAGACTAACTTGGAGTACCTGGGGCGTACCCTAGGGATTAATGCAGCTAAGAGATTTCAGTAACCTTGGTCCCATGGGGCTGAGAATGAAATGTGCCCTCAGACCCTGCATTTTGTGCACTGCTGTGGCCTGGCGCCTTGATGTACCTAGGAGATATTTCTAGTCAGCCTGTGCTCTCCAGCAGGATTTTCCCCTGGCAGTACTGTCCCTGCAGCTTCCATCAGGGTCCCCAGCGTGTCCCTCTTAATGATGGGGACCAGAACCCAGATGCCACCTTGAATAGGGTGTCCCACAGCATAAGAGCTGTTGGAGTGAGTCCAGATGATCCAAGGGCTGCAGCACCTCTGCTATGAGGACAGGGTGAGGGAGCTTGGGCAGTTCAGCCTGCAGGGGCACCTTAGAGCTGCTTCACGGTACCTGAAGGGATCTTACAGGAAGGCTGTAGAGGGACTTCTGAGAGTGTCTAGAGACAGGATAAGGGGGAACAGTTTGAGGCTGAGGGAGAGCAGGGTTAGACTGGAGCTTAGGAAGAAGTTCTTCAGTAGGAGGGTGCAGAGACTCTGGAATAGGCTGCCCAGAGAGGTAGCGGCTGCCTCTTTCCTGGGGATGTTGAAGGCCAAGCTGGATGAGGCCTTGACCAGCTGAGTCTAGTTGAGAGGTGTCACTGCCCATCCAAGGGAGGTTGGAGTGAGGTTCCTTCCAACCTGAGCCAATCTGATTCTTCCCAGGAAGGTTCCAATCTGAGGTGATCCATATCCCACGTGCTGTGTTAAAGCTTGTGTTCACTGCCAGCATGCAAGACCCTTATTTGCAGATCATTTTTATTTTCCCCACTAGCAGACATGCATCTTTTTCCTCTTCTCTCTTAAGACAACACCTGCAGGAGCAGGGGAACTGCTGTGGAGAGAGGAATTGAGGGGAAAAATTGAGGAGGGGTACAGCATGCTGACACAGACTGGTGTAATAAAAAGGAGGGGAGAAACAGTTGTCATAGGAGGAAATGGGCATAGTTCACGGGGCAGAAAGAGAAGGGAAGAGAAAGAAAGAGACACCAGGGGCACAGATTTTGTAGGAAGAGAAACTGGATGATCAGGTGGAGACAAACACATTTCTTCTAGCAGTATATTCAGAGCATGATCAGCAGTTACACAAGGGGAATTTGTGGGGCAGGGGATGTCAAACCCATTAGGTGATGGCAAAGTGAGCTCAGTACACTGATACTGTGATAGGGGTGATACCTCCTAGACTGTAGTCCCAGATTCATCTGTGAAGACAGTCATAGCCCAATGCCTGTATCCTGCCCTTGGCCTCACTTGGAGAATGACAGAATCTCACAATGTTAGGGGTTGGAGGGCACCTCCAGAGATCATCCAGTCCAACTGCCTGCCAGAACAGGATGACCTAGAACAGGCTGCACAGGAACGCATCCGGGTGGGGTTTGAAAGTCTCCAGAGGAGCAGAAAGTGCCATAGAAGAGGCCACTGAAGTGGTGCTTGAGCTTGTGGTCTGTGCTCTCTGGCAGCCCTGTGTGAAAGGTGGCATTAAGGGTGTTGAGTCCCTTCAGAGAGGTCAAACAGCAGCTGACAGTAACATCTGAACTTCAGTCTTGTGAGTCAATGTAGAGAATCACAGATTGTTTTGACTGGAAGAGACCTTTAAGATAGCTTAAGCATAATGGTGTCACCTGGTGATTTCTAAGGGCCAGCTCCTCAACTGGCATGCCTCTCCTCATAAAACTGGATCTTGTGACCTAGTCCCCTTGCCTGTGATGCTTCAGCAGTTGACTGTTTAATTCCAGCTGTCTCTGTGCACTTCTCTTTGTTTGCTCACTGAGTGCTTCCCCACAGGAAATTTCCTGTGATGGAAAGCTCTGGGGAAGCTTCCTGTCAGCTGAGGTGCTGCAGGGGGCAGATAACAGAGACTGAAGCCCACAAACCACAGCAGCTGAGGCAGCATTGTCACCTGCTGCTTTCTGCTGAGGGAGGATGGCTGACAGGAAGACTCAGACACTTTCTTGAGTGGTATGGGGTGATGGGACAGGGCAGCTGCTCATTGGAAAACCCACAGCTGCTGTTGGCCTGATGAAGTCTTTGCTAAAGCTGGGTGCTGGAGTTGGTTGCTCCCAGATCCTCAGAAGCCATGGATTAGTTCTTGTCACAGGGGACTCCTGAGGGGCAACAGTTCTCTGGAGAAGGCCTGTCCCATAGTGAGCTGGGTGGCTGTGCAGAGGAAAAAGCTTTTGCCTTAAGGAGGACCCCCTGCCTCTCTCCTACCACTTGCTTTTAAGAAGAGGAGGGATCCTGCAGTCATACCACTTTTGAGCCAAAGGCTGTGTTTGGCAGTCCATGCAGAACCACTTTACATCCCTTGCTGACACTTGCTCTTGCACTGATACAGAAAGAGTGATCTGGCTGGTAAGTAGCTGATGGTGGTACTGACACCTCAGGCTGCAGCAGTGTCCTCTGGTTGTTTGAGCAGGAGTTGTGGCTTGGCAAAATTAGATCTTGGTGACCTCCTAGTAACAGTGGCCCGCAGATGTGCGACAATGATTCAGTCAGTCCAAGGCTGACGGCACAGACCCTGCTTGGGGAAGGCACCTTGATGCAGGAGAGCTCTTCAGGCTAAGGCCACAATTCCATGGTCGTCACATCGCCCATGTGGTTAGGTGGTACCTTGGGGAGCTCTGAGGACAATCAGATACTTCCAAACAACCTACAGCCTTCACAGACAGCTTTTGCCATTTAGCCTTGCTGTGCCTCAGATTCCTCATACGTAGTACCATGATGATAGTGCTTCTTTCTGCCCCCACTGACATCTCTGTCCAGATCAATGACTGGCAAAGGTGGTAGAACTTCAGAGCTGTCAGCACAGAGGTGTGCCTGGTCCATCAACAATAATTTGAGCTTCCCTCTCACCAAACTACCTTCAGTCCTCCACAGTGTCCCCTTCAACTCTTCAGAATGTTTCCTCTGCCTCTGCAATACCTTAGCTTTCCATTGTCTGCTGCATTCATCTCCACCACCCAGTGATTTTTACATTACCCCTACAAAGTTTCTGGGTACTGGTAACATTCCTTAAACCTCCTCTTTGGGAGTACTCTCATGAAGAGATCTTCAGGATCGCTTGCCTAAATGTTGCTTATGCACAACTGCACAGAGCCACAGAACATTAGGGTTTGGAAGATCATCCAGTCCAACCCCAGCCAGAGCAGGATCACCTAGGGCAGGTCACACAGGAACACATCCAGGTAGGTTTGCAATGTCTCCAGAGAAGGAGTCTCCACAACCTCTCTGGGCAGCCTGCTCCAGGGCTCTGCCACCCTCACAGCAAAAATGTTCTCCCTTCTGTTCCTGTGGCACCTTCTCTGCTCCAGCTTGCCCCCATTGCCCCTTGTCCTGTCATTGGACATCCCTAGCAGAGCCTTGCTCTGTCCTCCCCACACTGCCCTGCACATCTTCATCTGCATGAATGAGGGCAGCCCTCAGGCTCCTCTGCTGCAAGCTAAAGAGCCCCAGCTCCCTCAGCCTGTCCTCAGGAGGCAGACAGGTGTTCCACAAGGGGGGTTGTTGTTTGCATGCAATCCTTCTGTACGTTGATTTATGCCTGGAACCTCTGGGAATTCTTACCAAAAGATGGAAGGGAGAATAACCTTTTGCCCTGAATGTTCCTGGTTTTCTTCTTCAGAGCTCAGCCTCTTGAATCTGGTGAGGAAGGTTAGAAATTGAAGTTCAAGTCACATTAAATTGAACTATGATGTCCTTTAGTGACTTCTTTAGGCCTACTCCCTTGGGGCTAGGGAAGGCAGATGTTCAAAGCTTTTAGTTTTCAGTGTGGCATAATTGCAATGCAGCCTTCATTAAGTCAGCAGTAACTGCAACAGTGTGATCCTTGGGCTTGACTCAGAATGGTGTGTGGGCTGGCCAGCTGGCCCAGCCAGTCACTCGCTGGGCTGGTGAGACTGGCCAGCTGGCTGTCATTTCTTGACTGATGGGAGACCCCCAAATTGCAAATGCTGCTTCTCAGCTATGGGGCAGACGGGAACAAGGCACTGCTTCTGATGTCCTGGTAAAGACATGGGTTTGAGGCTATATGTAGCCATCAGTCCCATTGTGGTGTCACCTGCCATGGATTGAAGGCAGACAGGAAAAATGTCAAGTTCTTGCTGTTGGGTGAATGACTGCACTGCTTGTTTTCCAGATTTCTAGACAATTCCTATGGTTGAGAACTTGGTCTTGGCAGTTGTGCAACTTTTCCTCTTTTTTAACTGCTGTGGCTGGGAATTTCTTCATCAGGACAGAGAACAGTATATTGCTGTTGAACTCTCTCAATGTCTGGCACCCTAAGGCTTGAAGGAAGAGAAAGAATCTCTGCTGTGCTTTGGGTACCTCTCTGTTGGGCTGTGTAGGTGAGAGAGGAGCCAACACAGGCAAAACCAAGAGGTCCAATTCAGGGGGCAAAGGGAGGAGTCTGGTCAAGGGGACTTAGCTTTGTGCATGGGCACAATCAGAAGTGGAAAGGACTTGCAGTGGAGATAGAAGGATGCATTTCTTTACCCTGTCCTTCCTCTATTGTCACATGCATCTGTTGCACAACCTGCTGGCAAAGTGGGTAAGGATATCTCCTGCCCTCCTGGTAGTGCTGGTCTCTGTGAAAGGAGACAGTATATTCCTGCTGCTAGCAGCTGCCACTTCATCAAGAAGGTCTGTAGGTTGGATCTGAAAGTGCTGACCCTGCTACTGACCCATGCAGGTTTCGTTATGATGCCATGGTGGAACTTCTGAGGGGAGGGTTTTTTTTCGCCATTTCTGACACTTAAATAACAAAGGAAAAAAGTAGTCTCAACATATGTATTCTGCATTACAGCTACTAAGGTTGTGAAGGTGAGGCAATGTCAGAATTAACATTGCCTATGTGTACAATGATCTCTCAGTCACTTGGGCTTTGCCTATGCATCAGCACAGGCAGAGGTTAGCAAAGTGAGGGCTCCAGAAGCTATGTGAGTAACTCCACTAAATACTGGTACAAGAGGAAAGGGGATAAACCTATAGTCAGTAGAGAGGATAACTGTAGGAGAAAGCTATTAGGTCTGCAGGGACTCGTGGTCTGCTCACTGCTATCTCAGCATGAAAAGTGTTTTTGCCACTCTCATGGTGTCCATAACCACATCAGCTTTGGTTATCTACAGCTGAGCTGGAACCATTGTTTTGGAGAGCATGATGAGAGTTTCTTCCTGGTTGCATTCAGCATGTATGGGTTTGCTAGGGCAGAGGTGGTTGGTACCAAGTCACCTAGGAAGTCTGCAGTTCATAAGTCTATATATAGATTTATAGAATGGTTTAAGTTGGAAGGGACCTTAAAGATCATCTAGTTATAACCCCTTGCCATGGGCAGGAACACCTCCCACTAGCCCAGGTAGCTCAAAGCCTCATCCAGCCTGGCTTTGAACACCCCCAGGTAGGAGGCATCCACAACCTTCCTGGGCAGCCTGTTCCAGTGACTCACCACCCTCACTGTAAAGAATCGCTTTCTAATCTCCAGCCTAAATCTCCCCTCTTTCAGCTCAAAGCCATTCCCTCTCCTATCACTATAAGCCCTTATAAAAAGTCCTTCCTCAGCTCTCCTCAGGTACAGAAAGGCTGCTCTAAGATCTGCCTGGCATTGAACTTGGCTTTTCCTTGTCCCTTGACCAGTATCTTCCTTGCTGTAAGATTCTTCACTTTGCAACAGTGCACAGATCTACCGTCCCGTCCATCCATATTCTGTATCCCACTGGCAAATAACTCAGCTGTTTACATGGCAGTGTAATAGTAGGAAAAGTATTGATTGTAATTTTAGCAGTCTGTAATGTAACTGAGCAGATGGAAAAAATGAGGAGAGAGGCTGCTTTCTACAGACCACCAACATGTGCTCTGCAGGCTGGAGCTGGGGGGTTGGTAAGATAAAAACTGAGTGAAAGCATGCAAAGCTTGCTGCACAGATGTGCTTACTGTCAGGATGGACATGCACTCATGAGAGAATCCACAGTCAAAGCCACTCATTTCAAGAGTGAGCTCTTCCATTGACTGTAGTTGGCTTTGGCTTAAACCCTGTTGTGTTCTAAGATGTTTGTTTCCTCGTATGGTGTTTGTAAAGTGTGTTTGTCCTGCTGGAGAGGTGATACATAAACCTCACCACCATGCACTTGGACAAACTGAGTCAGTGTGCTGTGGAAAGTGCAGGACAAAGTACTGCATTGTTCATTCCAAAGCAATAATGTGGTTTCAATCACTTTTAATGCTTAATAACACACTTGGACATCTTCTTGATGTGTTGTGTAAACAGAATAAAGTATTAGGAAAATTAGAGTTTGCTAAAGATTGGCTATTAGGTGTTTTCAGCTCGAGGCTGCAAGAAATGATCCCAACTGGCAGTGAGAGTTTGCAGCGTTGTTATTTGTAAATATAACTGGTGAGCTCTATTAATGACTTCACTTCTGAACCTCATCTGTCAGTAAACCTTTTTTGACAGTCACCTTTAGTACTCTAAAAGCTGTCTCTGAAACAAAATTCTTCTTAGAAGAGGTCACACTACAGCATTTTTTACTTCTATTCTGAAATATTCAAAGTTGGGGGATGAGGGGAGGAAGTGCTTTTAGCAATGATTCTCAAACCAGTTCTCCTAACAGTGTGGAAAACTTGGCTTACCCCAAAACCTAGCTTACCCTCAAACTCAAAGTAGGCATCACAGTTAGGAAAGCAAAGCACCAAAAGCTGGTTGCCTCCTGAATGCAATGGATTAATACCAGACTGGAAGTGTCACACTTTTTCCCCTTTGTATTTCATTCAGTGGATCTTATTTTGTAGACTCAAACACTTGTTAGCTTACCAGCCTCCTGAGTACCCCATCAGCTCCTCTTCTCCCCACCCTGCCCCTTCTGTTCCCCCCTGCCCCTTCTCCCCTCTGCTCCTCCCCTTCTCTTCATATTTAACTTTCATGAACTGGAGATTTGGGGGAAATGCCAATAAACTCCATCTTCCTAGATTGCAATCTCTGTGCAGGGCTATTAAGGACGAAAATATCACTGCTGTCCTGTTCTGTCTGCATTGCCAAGCACACTGGGGTCCTGCTTTATGATTGCAGCTGAGACACTACAATTATGCAGAATAATAGTGCAGGCCTATTGAATTAGATGATGAAGATCATTTGATTTCAATTAGGACAGCACCTCCTGGCCCTTCACATGGACCAGGGCCTCACTGTGTGAGCTGCTGCACTTGGTGTAGTAATTGTGTTGTGTCTGTACAAACAAGACATCAGGCCTGCTGACTTACTGACACATTCTTCTTATTGCATGGAGGTGCAGCCTGTGCCATAAAATCAGCTTGGGTGTTTAGTGGAAAGACACAGAGAAGAGAACTTGAAAGTCTGGTGCAGAAGAGCTCTGCTTTTTCTGTCCTCCTGGGGTCAACACTCCATCTGCTGCTGTGAAGAGTAGGGTCTGCTGGCTGTGGTCACGTCTCTGGCAAAACCAAAACCATCAGAAAGTCACTGTCACAAGAAATGCTGATACTCCATGTACAGCTTGGGGCTGAATTCTCTGCTGATTTGCCCTCTGCTGTGAAAAACCACAGAAATGTCAGAGTTGAAAGGGACTTCAAGGACCATCCAGTTCCACCCCCTCTGCCATGGGCAGGGACACCTCACACTAGATCAGGTTGCTCAGAGCTCCATTCAGCCTGGCCTTAAAAACTTACAGGGATGGGGTGTCCACCACCTCCTTGGGCAACCTGTCCCAGTGTCTCACCACCCTCATGGTGAAGAACTTCTTCCTAATGTCTATCTGAATCTACCCACTTCTAGTTTTGCTCCACTCTCCCCAGTCAGTCCTAGCATTGCCTGACACTCTAAAAAGTCCCTCTCCAGCTTTCTTGTAGGCCCCCTTCAGATACTGGAAGGCCACAATTAGGTCTCCTCAGAGCCTTCTCCTCTCTAGTCTGAACAGCTCCAACTCTCTCAGTCTGTCTCCATAGCAGAGGTGCTCCAACCCTCTGACCATCCCAGTGGCCCTTCTCTGGACATGCTCCAGCACATCCAGATCTTTCCTGTAATAGGGGATCCAGAATGGACACAGTACTCCAGGTGGGGTCTCAACAGAGCAGTGTAGAAGAGAAGAATCACCCCCCTCACCCTGCTGGCCACACTTCTCTTGATGCAGCCCAGGATCTGGTTGTCCCTCCGGGCTGTAAATGCACACTGCTGGCTCCTGTTGAGCTTCTCATCCACCAGCACCCCCAAGGCCCCCTCCTCAGGGCTGCTCTCAAGCCAGTCACTGCCCAGCCTATATCAGTGCCTGGCATTGCCGCAACTCAGATACAGGACCCTACACTTGGTCTCATTGAACTTCATGAGGACATGGGCACACCTCTGCAGCCTGTTGAGGTTCCCCTGGCTGTATCCCTTCCCTCTACCCTGTCAGCCACACCACACAGCTTGGTGGTGTTGGTGAACTTCCTGAGGGTGCCTTCAATGCCGCTGTCCCTGGCACTGACGAAGATGTTAAACAAGACTGGTTTGGTCTGATCCTTGAGGGGACTCCACTTGTCACTACTTCCACTTGGACATGGACCCACTGACAGTCACTCTTTGGGTGCAGGCATCAAGTGAATTCTTTATCCACTGAGTTGTCCATCAAAGCTGTATTTTACCAGCTTGGAGACCAGGATGTGGTGCGGGACAGTTTCTTGGAGGCTGCTCTAAGGTCTCTCTGAAGCCTCCTGTTCTCCAGGCTGAACAACCCCAGCTCCCTCAGCCTGTCCGCATAGCAGAGGTGTTCCAGCTCCCCAGTCATTTTTGTAGTCTTCTCTGTCCCTGCTCCATCAGCTCTGTGTCCTTCCTGTGTCGAGGGCCCCAGAGCTGGACACAGCACTGCAGCTGAGGTCTCAGCAGAGCAAAGCGAAGTGGCGGAATCCCCCTCTCTCCATTTTCCTGCCATGCTTCTTTTTGATGCAGCCCAGGGTACTATTGGCCTTCTGTGCTACAAGTGTCTTCTCTGGACACAAAAGTGAGACAAGCAGTATGCCCAGATGCACAGGACAGGACCATTTCTTCAGGTTAGCAGTTAGAAATGCTGCAAGGATGCTGTTTAGCAGTGAAGTGACACCTGTCTATGTGCTTGTGCTTCACTTAAACACAGAAGACCACTTAGAGTTTGTGGAGAGAAGGGGAAGAGCAGTCACAGTGCTGTGATTTTTTGCTTTGGGTGCATGCTGCTCACTGCTTGTTTTCTTTCTTATAACACCAAGGTATTTATGTGCAAACCAGAGACTTCTCTTGCTAAATCAGCCTCCTCCTACCTGATTCCATCAGCAGATTTGCAAAATCATCACTGCAACAGCACTGAATGAAAAAGGGGCGAGGTTGGACTGACAAAAGTAATCTCTTCACACAGGGTGCACACCTCAGGGGTAGTAGAGTGAAGAGGAAATCTAGAAAGAAATCAAAAAAGACATCAACAAGGCATCTTGTTCAGAATTAACCACAGTAGGCTTGTTCAGACTGCAGAGGGGGAGGCTGAGGGGAGACCTTACCACTCTACAACACTCTGAAAGGAGGTTGGAACAAGGAGGGAGCAGCCTCTTCTCCTTGGTAACAAGCAACAGGAATAGAGGAAAGGGTTCCAAGCTGCAGCAGGGGCGGCTCAGGTTGGATATCAGGAAATACTTCTTCAGTGGAAGGGTTCTCAAACATTGGAATGGTCTGCCCAGGGCAGTGCTGGAGTCACCCTCCCTGTGAGTGTTCAAGCAGTGCGTGGACCTGGTGCTTAGAGACGTGGTTTAATGTTGACCCTTCAGCGCTGGATCAAGGGTTGGACTGGGTGATCTTGGAGGTGTCTTCCCACCAGATGTATTCTGTGGTTCTGTTTTCTTTTGAGAATAATCATCAAGTGTTTCAGGACCGGGATTAACAAATGTAGTCAGAGCAAGGAAGAGACAATATTGAACTGGAGCAACCTAACAGTTGCCCATTCCAGCTGCTTCAGCAGAAGGTGTAAGGAAGAAACACTTTGATTTCCTGAGCACACAGTATCTAAGTCCATATGCTTGATGTTTATTATGTGCCAGAGTGGTGTGAGACATGTAGAGTCTGCAGATTGGTTTTTAGGGCTTCATGGGAAAAATTTTGGCACTTTGCATTCCCTAATGTCATTTGGTGTGAAATTGCTGAAGAAGACTTCTCCCCCCTCCCAAAACTGACAATGTGCCCATGTCTGCATTTCTGTACCATGCTGTCAGTGCTAAGCCAGCTGACCCCAGTAATGTGGAAAAATCAAAATCATGTTCAGAAGCAAAGCACTTCAGAAAAGTAATTTTCCACTTGTAGCTTGTTAAGAAGAAAAGCAAGGCTTGGAATGTCAGCTCGCTTCGCACTCACGGCCTGGATTAGCTTAGGGATTTCTGTAATGCAGGAGCTATGAAAGCAGGCACGCAGGGAAAAGTTACGTCAGAAGGTAGCCTTTCCTGAAAGCACAGCTCACTGGCCTGCCCTGGAGGGTGCATTTGCTTCCTGCCTTTTCACTTTTCAAGTCTGTCTTTCTATTTGCCCCATTCCCTGCCATCTCCCATCCAAACACAGGTGCACTTAAATCCACGGCCTGAGAGTCTGTGCAGTCCTACTGCAATCTGGACTTGCCTCTTGTGCTCTCCTTAACCAAGAAGCTTCCTTTTCTCTGATTCCTAAAAATTCTGCTGCTGGTACAGTTGGCAAAAGCAGAAGGGATGGTGCCTCTGTACTTGGCCCTGCACAGCTTGAGCACTGGGTTCAGTTCTGGGTGCCACAGGACAGGAAAGACATTGAGGGGCTAGAGGGTGTCCAGAGAAGACTAGTGAGGCTGGGAAGGGGTTTGGAGGGCACCATATGAGGAGAGGCTGAGGGAGCTGGGGTTGTTCAGTGTGGAGAAGAGAAGGCTGAGGGGAGATCTCATTGCGCTCTACAGCTCCCTGAAAGGAGGTTGGAGTGAGGCTGGTGCTGGTCTCTTCTCCCACAAAACTAGCAATAGGACCAGAGGAAATGAGTCTGAGTTGTGCCAGGGGAGGTTTAGGTTGGACGTGAGGAAAAACTTCTTTAGTGGAGAGTGGTGAGGGCTTGGAATAGGCTGCCCAGGGAGGTGGTGGAGTTGGCACCCCTGGAGGTGTTCAAGAAGGTGTAGATATGGTGCTTTGGGAGATGGTTTAGTGGTCATGGTAGCTGTGTTATACCTGGACACAGTTATCTTAAAAGCCCTTTACAGCCTTGGTGATTTTGGTTAATGTGACTGTGTCACACATGGATCAGAGAATCACAAAGTGGGGGTATCCAGGTAAGCATTTGCTAGGACAGCAAATAGCACATTAGGGCTGGCCAGGGCTGGTTCAGACAAGTCCAAGTCCATGAGCAGTAGGTCCAGATGGGGTTTTAAAAAGGTGTTCCCTGTTGTGCAAGTTGGCTGTCAGTTGGTCTTCTAGGAGAGCAGAAATGTGAGATGATTTGGAAGGTATGATATGAAAGCATGAAGCTCAACTGGTTTGGATTTTCTAAGTCAAGCAACTCTTGAAGTACTGGAAGAACAGAAAAGAAATTACTGCTTTAGACATCTCTGTGGCTTTCCTGACTTCAGCATGATTGTGATTGGCTGAGTTTTTGAGACCAGAAGTGTTGTGTGAACAGACCCACCTGTGAATCTGGCTTTCTGCAGCAGATAAGATGTAATTTGACAAGTGTCTCTCACAGAGCTGGCTGAAATATGGGGGAGTACTGCTAGAAAAATTTTAATGGGACAAGTTGATGAAAAATTATTTCAACTCCATTTTCACAATATCCACTTAGGAAAGAGTGTTTGGGGATTCCAGCAGTTTCAGTTAGTTCTCAGGGGTGTCAGCATTGTATGCATACCATCAGGCTGTTCACTTTGCTTGTGCATTCAATCCCTTCCCTCTCCTTTCTGTTTACAGTGTCCTCCAGGCAGGGCCTCCTCCTTACTCAGTATTTTACCCTCCCTGGCACAACTGTCAGCCATGTGCAGAAGCCGTGATATGTTACTAAATATTTCTGTCCTGTGCTATCATTTGCTTCTTTCACAAGACTTAAACTAAGAAAAATACGGTTACTGCCCCTCACACCTTCAAAAGAGAGGGCACTGTTAGTGGGTCTGACAGGGCTAACCTCACCCCTCCCTGCTATCTCAGCTCCACAGCTGATCCCACCTCAGCTGTGGCACTCCCCCCACAACACTCCTCTCAAGAGCCAGGGCCCCTTTTCCCCCAGCACATCTGCAGCAGTTTGTTGGCAATAGCAAGCACAGGGCTGGCCATCCTTCTGTGCCAGTCACAGCCTGGGCTACAGCAAAAGCAGTCATGAAGGTGCTGTGGCCTTAGAGAAGGTTGCACTGGCTACTTAACCTTGCTGGGAAAGGGAAGCTGTTATGCTGCAGAGAAGGACTTGGGGGTGCTGGTGGAGGAGAAGTAAGACAGGAGCCAGCAGTGTGAGCTTGCAGCCCAGAAGGCCAATGGCAGCCTGGGCTGCATCCAGAGCAGTGTGGCTAGAGATGGAGAGAGGGTCTGCTCTGGTGAGACCTCATCTGCAGTGCCATGTCCAGCCCTGGAGCCCTCAATACAGAAAGGACATGTACCTGGATGGAGCAGGTCCAGAGGAGGCCATGAAGGTTATCAGGGGGCCGGAGCAGCTCTGCTGTGAGGACAGGCTGAGGGAGCTGGGGTTGTTCAGCCTGGAGAAGAGAAGGCTTCAGAGAGACCTATGAGCAACCTGCCAGTACCTGAAGGGGTCTGTCAGAAGGCTGCAGAGGGACCTTTTGCAAAGGCCTGCAGTGACAGGATGAGGGCAATGGTTTGAAATGAGAGCAGAGCAGATGTAGATTGGGTGTTAGGAACAAGTCCTGCACTATGAGGGTTGTGGAACACTGCAACAGGTTGCCCAGAGAGGCCCTATTGAGGTGTTTAGCACAGTAGGTTCAGAGTTCACGGAGTGAATCTGGGGCGGTGTCAGTTACCTACCATTACTTGGTGTGCAGCCTCTCTCACAGCACCTTTGCCTTTGCAAGCAACCTGAAAAGCAGGATGAGACAAACCTTGTGGATTATCTCATCCACTTGTTTTCTTTCCCATTCAAAGCTTGATCCTCTGCTGGAGATGTGTAGGTAAATCACTTGTCTCTGTTGACATTGCAATCCTTTTTTTAGCCCCAGAAGCAAGCCTTTCTTGGTGACATCATCCAGACCAACCCAAGTAAGACACTATCAGTGACATGACATGTTCTACAACAATTTTAGCTGAAGCATTTCCTCCCTTCTCTGTCACCAGATCCAGCTGTTGTTCTTTTTTGCACCGTGCCACCTCCCTGCCAGTTGTGTTGAGCTGCCTGTTACTGCAGTTGTGCTCCCAGAAAGCTGACTGGCAGAAACCAACATGCAGATACACTGTGGGTCCTCAGTGACAGGACAAGAATTACTAGGCATAAAATTGAACATAGGAAGTCCCATCTAAACATGAGAAGGAACTTCTTTACTGTGAGGGTGATGGAGCACTGGCACAGGCTGCCCAGAAAGGTGATGGAGACTTCCAGGGCCCACAGGGACATGTTACTGTGTCATCTGCTTTGGCAGGGGGATTGGACTTAATGCTATTCAGAAGTCCCTTCCAACCCTTGCTATTCTGTGATTCCTCACCCCATTGCACTGGCACATCAAAACCCTAGCCAGAAAACCCTACTAAGCACAGCCACCAAGCACTACATCTTCTGTGAGCTGTGACCTGGAAGGAGCTAACTGGAAGGACAGCAGAGTAACTGCTGGCCCCTTCATACCAGACAGAATAACAGAGATTTCAATGCCCTCAGTTCAGGAGCGCTCATATTTCCCTCAAGCACAGGACTCTAGCAAGACCTGTATGAAGTCAGAGGGGAAAACTGTGTGTTTCTGAGATCTGAGGCTGTCTCAGAGTGGTGGCCGTAGCTCAGACAGGATCTCTTTGCTGCAGGGAGAGAGGAGTTGGTGTCACAGCTACCCAAGAATGTGTTGAAGCCATGGTACCCACATGACTTAGCTACCATGGTGTCAGGCAGGCTGTGCTGAAGGTGCAGCCTATGCTCAAGCCTTTGTTATGGTTGGCACCTCAGGGAGCTAGTTTAGAGGGCTCCCCAGGGGTGACTGAGGGTGCTGCACCTGTGCCTCTGAGTGAGGATGCACATGGCCATGAGACACCAAGAACAGCAGCCTAGCTCAAATCTGACAGGCTCCTGAACAGGATCTTGCCTGCCATCCCAATTAATAAAGATGGTTTCTGATTCCTTGGGCAGTATTTGGAAGTGGCCCAAAACAGAAGCAATGCGTCAACTTCATAAGAATTGCAAAGGAATACTAAGTGAAAGCCATTTTGGGGGGGCTACTATGAGAGTAGGTGTGCTATTAAATGTGCTGACTAACTTCAGAGCAAGCAGGAGTTAAACTCTGGAGAGGAAGCAATTCTGAATCTGCAGCAAAGATAATCATGATAATTTATCACCTGATAATCAAAGAGCACACACTTAATTTGTACTCATTAACAATGTATTTCAAGCACAAGTACCTCAGTACAAGAAGCCTTTCTGTGCACATGTTGCACTGGAAAGGTGGAGATTAAGGGCTCCATGAGAATGCAGTGCAGTTCTTTCTCCTGTCGGGATGATGTGGAATAGAGCAATTTGGCGTCCATCTGAGTGGCCTCCTTGTCCTGATGGAGTGGAAAAGGACCCCTGGAGTTTAGAGCTGTTGTTTCAAGCACTTGACCTTTTTCTAGGACGGCAGAAATGACTGACCAAGAGCTACAGGGATTTGGTTCATTAAGAAACCATCAAGGACTGAAGCTGAATCTGGAAGTTTGAACTGTGTCAGCAATTCTGGCTTGCAGCATGCTAAGACTGGGCTTTTACCTCCAAAGCCCAAGGTGTGGTTCAGAACTGAGAACAACATACAGGCTCCAGAGCTGGCATTTGCACCATTTGCCTCAGTTATTTGATATTTGATGTCACCTGAAGGCAGGTCTTTGCATAAGACACAGGAAGACTCGTCTGCTGGTGGACCAAAGCAGGCTTAATGCCTGCATAAGCCAAGAGACAGAGGTCCAGAGGTGAAATCAGTTCCATCAGAAGTACGCCATGCTTTTACCACATGCTCTTGTTAACAGTTTTCTCTACACTGATTTGCTTAATGGTTAGAGGCAGAGTAAGGCACAGTGCTGGCTGTGCTGCCAAAATCTGCTTTTACAGTAGCAGCACAAAGTGCAGCTGCAGCTCGCAAGGCCTGCAGCCTCTGCGCTGAGGAAGCCAACAGATGACAACTTGCTGTCATGGGGCAGACTGCTCTATAGTGGAACTGGCCTCATGTTCCCTGGAAACAGCCTGGCAAACATGCTCCTTGTGTCCATACCCCTCCCCAGCTCTCACAGTCACAGCTGAGTTAGGAAACAAAGTTCTAGCCAAAATTCCTCAAGGGAAAGGGACCCAAATTATTCAGCATGCAAGGCTCTGAGAACAAAATCTACTTGTGAGAAGAAAGCAGCTCCTTAATACAGGAGGATTACAATGCCTTGCTATGTTGTTGGTTGTGTTTTGCTGGCTTGTGAAACTGAGATTTCAAAACTTTCCACTTGATTCAGCTGTACAGAAAGGACTCCCCAGCCTCTTTCTTCTGAAACAGAATCACCTCTAAGTTTGCAGTCACTGGAAGAGTGAGGTGACCTAGCCAATGATAGGTTGAAGTGATAAATTGCTGAGAGGAGCCATCTTTATTTTAGCAGCTGTATTCAGTGCAGCTGGCAGCTAATTCTTCAGTTCCCCCCATCTTTCTGGAGTGTTGATGGAGTACCTAAACTTGGCACTTTCTGTCTACCAGCAGCATTACTGCTGCAGACTGTAAGCCTGGGAATGATGGCAACAGCACTCTCTGCTCTGCAGCAGTCAGGCAGCAGGCAAGAGGCTCAGGTGAAACCACAGCTAGGTCAAGACTCTGCTTTGAGGACAGGCTGGGAGAGCTGGGCTTAATCAAGCTGGAGAAGGGAAGAATCTAAGGGGACCTTAGAGCTGCCTTCCATTAGCTGAAGGGATCCTCCAGGAAGGCTGCAGAGGGACTTTTCCTGAGGATGCCTAGAGACAGAACAAGGGGGAATGGTTTGAAGCTGAGGCAGAACAGGATTAGACTGGATCTAGGGAAGAAGTTCTTCAGGAGGAGGGTGGTGAGACTCTGGAACGGGCTGCCATATTAGGATCCCTAATAGGATGCCTCCTGCCTGGGGCTGTTGAAGGCCAGGTTGGAAGAGGCCTTAAGCAGCTGAGTCTAGTGGAGAGGTGTTCCTGCCCATGGTAGGAAGGTTGGAATAGATTATCTCTGAGGTCTCGTCCAACCTGAGCCATTGTAGGATTCTATGACTACCGAGATCAATTTATTTTTAGTTATTTACAAATCTTCAACACCCCAGCTAGAGACCAAGGCCATGTTGTATTAAAAGAAAGAAGCAGCAGGTTTTTAAATACAGATTTCATTTTTTTACCTTAAAATTACTATTGCCAGGATGCACCAAGCAAGTGATACCAGTGGGGAAGAAATGCAGATGTAAAGATGCTCTGCATTTGTCCAGTAGGAAAGAGAAGCAGAACATAGTGGATTTAGTCCCTCCTTTAACAGATTTGGAGTCCAGTGACTTTTTGCTTCACATTCACAAACCAGATGTAACAACCTGATCTGCCTGCAGTTAAAAAAGATGCTGTGTGATGTCATTTTATGAGTTACTAATAGTAGCACCAGCAGTGGCTGCATCCAGTACAGGAAGACTGCAAGGAATATTTTTTTTAGACCTGGAGCTTGCCCTGGGTTAAGATAAATTGGTTTGAAACAGTAGAGAGGTGCTGAGGAGAAAATTAAAGTTTTCATAACCTCATTGACCTCTGCTTGCCCCTAGCAGCAGAATCTTCTGAGCTGGCTAACCCATGCCACTGTGGGGCTGAGCTCTTTTTGTTTAGGAGCTAGGTTTTGCACATACAAGGGAAAAAGGCAACAGGGCACATTTCTTTCACCACCTTTTGGAAGGGAGCAGTAGGAAAGCAGTGTCTGCTCCATGGAAAACAGCCAACAATTGGTTGAGCAGGAGTTAGGAGTGGATTAAGACTATAACTGGGAGCAGATCCAAACCAACGTTTCCCCATTCTCCATTCCCCTGCCAGTTGCTTGTGTTGCACAAAACACTCTGATAGGTGTACTGTGGTCATCTGCACTCTTGTCTACGGGCACAACGTGAGCAAGGAGAGCAAAGTCATCCGGGACCCAAGCAAGTTCTTTGCCCAGTGTGGTATCCACAGTAGCAGCTGAATGGCTGTAGGCAGCCAAAGAGCATTGTACTGTCTACAGCTCAGACTCACTGTTCTGCTCTGGGCTTCTCTAAATGTGGTGCCCAGTTGCCAAATGCTAGCCTTCACCCTGCCCTGGAAGGAGAGCTCTTGACAGGCTTCTAGAAAGGTTTTACAAACGCCATGAAAGGAAGCTGAAGTCATTCTGCACAGCTCTTGGAAGCTTTTGGACATGGCTCATGGAATGAGCACCCAGAAAACATGCTGATCTTTTCATCGCTGCGGTGCTTGCCTGCTGCTTTAGCCGGTAGCTTATCCCTTCCAAAACTTTCAAACCCTTCAAATTCCAGTATCTAGGCAGGTTTGCCCCACCCTGGGTGAATTTTCCTTTCAGGCTGCAAACTGTCAGCATCTTCTGTGACTGATCCCAAAGTGGGCAGCTCACAGGGGAAAGAGGTCTACATCCCAGCTTTTTTTTCTGCAAGTTACTTATGGTGATGCAGGTGGAAACAGAAAGTAGAGAGGTGTCTGATAAGGGGCAGATACTGATTTCATTTACAATAAATGCAGCACAGTTGCCACATTAAGTTACTGAGGTTGCATTTGAGACTTTGTTCTGTAACCAGGTACAGTTCTGAGGACTTCAGGAGTTGGTTTGCAGGGTTCAGGGACTTTTCTGATTGTTGCTGGGACAGGGTGGGTCTTAGACTTAGCTGAGTAATTTTGTGTAAGAGTTACTTCACCTACTAACCTCTGTCTTCAAAGAAAAGGGTTTCTCTATAGAGTGAGAGAAAATGTGTTTGATGCTGCAGAGTGTGGCCTTTTCCCCCTCCTTTCCTGCTTACACAGCCTTCAGATTTTGTGAGGTTTTTGTTCTAATGACTTCATCTGCCACCATTAATCAGTGAACTATCTCAGCCCAGCAAGCTAATTTAGAGTCCTGCTCATGCATTTGATCAGCAAATGCAAACCATGTGTAATGTCAGCAGGTCAGGGGAGGTGATGGAACGTGGGATTTTCACCTCAGTTCCAGAAAGGGCCCTGCCTGCTTCCAGGAAGCTGAGCTCGGCACTGGGTGTGGGGAATTGAAAAGATTTATTTCCCTCTGTGAGAGCTCAGAGCTTGATCATTCTAATCAAGCATTTTCCAATCAATATGTTTCTTACACACTTTCCAAAGGCTGCATTAGAAAAGCAGTTTTATTTATTTGATGGCCCTGAGGGATCTGGGTGCAGCAGCTTTCCAAGGTCTCTGTACAGGCCGTGAGAAGAGAAGGGCTGGGTCGCAGAGCACAATGCTAGCAGAAACCTGGGCTGGTGCTTCCCAAGGTTTGGTCCTGTAGATGTCTGCATACACAGAGCACATAGCTGAGCTTCTTCAACAGGACAGCAGGAGCCTTTGCCTTTTATTTCAGATTGCTGCAGAACAAAACTGTTTCACCCTTTGTTCCCAGCAGTGTAGGAAGCTTCCCAAAGCCTTGTCATTCTAATTCCAGGCCGTTTCAGACCTTTTTAAAGGACATGCAAGCCTTGCTGGGGTCTCACTTCCTGCCCATCACACAACTCCTGTCCCCTCTCCAGTATCTTTTTCCTTTAACAAGACCTGTAAAGGTGGAGTTTCATATTCTGCCATCAGTTTCCCTTGTACCAGTTTGTACTCAACTTTCAGATCATTTGCTGAGGATAAGCCAGGATTAACCTTTTCCTCCTTGTCTACCTTTACCTATCTCTGGGCCTTGAAACTGCAGAGCTCAGTCTCTGCAGGCCAGCAACAATGAATGGCCACTGCTTCTCCACTATCTGGGTCAAGTGGCACCTGCTGGAAGGAGCAAGTGGTCAGGCACATCACTGTACACCAGACCTCTGTCCCCTACTCATAGCAGCAAATGCAGGGGCCACCAGCGATACAGGGTTTATCCTGTGGTAAGGCTGCATTTTCCACATGCATGCCAACCCAAGAGCAAGCCCAGAAGCCAGGAATCTGGGCTGTCTGTCTTCATGGAGGTAGCTAAGCATACCACAACTCTGTGTTGCCAGCTGAGGAATTAGAGTGGCTTCCTGAGAAAGTAAGGTCCTTAATCTTCCTACCTTCTCTTTCCATAGCTGAGGTAATCCTGAAGAGCTGCTGAGCACCCTGTGGGTGAGAGGCTGCCAGTGCTGGTAGCTCAAGAAAAGGCACTGCACTAAGAAACTAGTGCAGCAGTTCCAGCAGAGATAGCATCAAATTCTTGCTTGGGCATCCAGCTTGGGCTTTTGTTGAAAAGCCCCTTCAGTGTGGTCAGCACACTGCTGTTGAGCTCAGGGCTGCAGGGAGCAGCACATAGTGGTTTGTGCTGGCAGGTTTGAGCATGGTGCCAGAACAGGGCTCCTGGTCTGCAAGCAACAATCAACAGCTCTGAGCAGAGACCCAGAGAGCAGCAGGGACAGCACCTTGGGGCTACTAGACTGTAGATATTTGATGTAGCTAGGCAGCATTTCATTTAGAAGCACTTCATACATTAGCTGGGCCATGACACCTCTTTGCATTTCCCTCATCTGGCTTTCCAAATGAACAAGTGAGACAGGAGGAAGGGACTTGTAAGAAGGTGCTTTGGCAGAGCCTAGGAGGATTTCTGAATCTAGTCCTTTGTTCTTCCTCCAGACTTTGTTACCTTTACCAAAAAATGAAGAGGAAAACATGCCTCATGCCCCTCTCCTGCTTGATACGTGCCGTTGTATGCAGAAACAGGCACTATGCTTTATGGGTAACGTGGAAAAATGCTGTTAATTCATGACAAAAAAAGAGAGCATCACTTCCTCAAGAGCTAGTTGGAGCAGATAGTCAAGTCTTCTGAACTTCTCCAGCTGTAGTCAGAGCTGTCCTGCCTCACACTGCCAGTGATGATGCATCTTTTTGTAGGTTGAGAGGAAATGGCCTCAAGTTGCACTAGGGGAGGTTTGGGCTGAGTACCAGAAGAAACTTCTTCACCGAAGGGGTTCTCAGCCACTGGAAATAGGCTCCCCAGAGAGGTGGCTGAATCGCCATGCCTGGAGGTGTTCAAAAGACAGGTGGATGTGGTGCCAGGGGACATGGTTTAGTGCTAGACTTGGTAGAGTTACATAGTGGTTGGAATCAATGATCTTGAAGTTTTTCTCCAATCCAAACAATTCTGTGATTTGTCCCTGGCTGTTAGGAAGCCAGCTCCCAATCTGGACACGTTGGCCCCTTTGCCCAGGAAAAACAATTCTGTCTGCCTTGTAAAAAGGGGGAGTAAATGAGAGCTCTGCCTTTGCTCTTTACTTGCCTCTTCATCATGCTGTACGGGCGGTGCACTTGCTGTGAACGCTGCCTGCTTCTTGCATGGCTCCATCCTCATAGTGAAACTAAAATGGAGCAACAGCTCTGAGGGGTGCTGTGCATCACCACACTTTGCATCAGATTTGTGTCTTCAGAGTGTTCCACAATGAGTCAAGGTGAAAACAGCCCACAGTGCACTATACTTAATAGGTTTGCTGTGTCTGTTATGTACACTGTACTGCAAAGTACACACTCTGTCTTCCAAGGCCAAGAAGGAGGTGCTGCACAGGGGTGTGCTCTGCAAGATTCAAGATCAACCACTTCTCTTCAAAAAAACAAAGCTGTAACCCGACCAGATGTTTGTGGTCAGATACAAATATTGCTGCCTGTGTAGTTTTATGTGCAAAAGGTTACGCTAGGCAAGCAGAGCACTCTGCTTTTCCAGCCTCAAAGCCTGACCTTGCTTAAGGTTCCTGAGGGGCTCACTATCAAAAGGAGTGAACTCTAGACACTGTCCTAGAATGGCTCAGGTTGGAAGGGACCTCAGAGATCATCTCCTCCAATCTCCCCACCATGGGCAGGGACACCTCTTAGCTAGACTCGGTTGTTCAAGACCTCATGCAACCTGGCCTTCAATGCTCCCAGGCAGGAAGCAGCCACAACCTTCCTGGGCAGCCTGTTCCAGAGTCTCACCACCCTCCTATTGATGAACTTCTTTCTAAAATCCAGTCTAACCCTGCTCTTCCTCAGCTTCAAACCATCCCCCTTTGTCCTGTCACCAGATCAATGCACTCTGCTGTGTGTGTGCAACTGCATGGACATAAGTAAACAGCTGGACTTAGAGAAGCAGGTGTGAATTACCCCACTGACCTTTCTTCGTTGTTCTTGGTTTGGCTGCCCAAGAAGAGACACAAGGGAGAGTGGTTTTCTTTTGCAGCCCAGATGGTTATCAGCTTGTGCCCTGGAGAATCAATCACTCACCATTTCTAAGGTAGCTGTAGTTTAACAGGTGCTAGAAACAGGACTTGGGATGGGGAATAACCAGCACTAGTGAGTAATCTCTTAAGGCATCACTGCTGTAGCCTGCAGCATTAGAAAGGTGAGCATGAATGTTGCTCCCTGTTTAATGCATGGGAGACTGTCACATCCCAAAGGTGTCTATAAATTCTTGTATTTCACTCTGCTGGAGGTGGTGCTTGGAAGCTGACAGAATACAGCCCAAACATACATTTGTCTGAGCTGCTTTCAGCTGCTGAGTTCAAGAAGTGTTTGTTGTTTATTTTTACATTACATGGATAGGAAGATTAGGTTGGGGATGTTTGCCAGACTTCAGCCAGTGGAGCAGTGGCAGGGGTGGGGGCAGAGCCAGCTCTGTTAGGTCAAAATTCACTCTCTGAAGTCTGTGATGACACTGAGCACTGGGAGAAAGGCAACATACCCTGTATCTGATCCACACCTAATGAAGGCAGCAAAGCCTTTCCACTGCTGGTTCAGTAGGCAAAACTCTTGTCCCCTCCATTTTCTATCCCAGCACTGATTTTCCTCACTGTTTTCAACCTGGTCAGTATCTTTGTTAGTTGAAGACAACACTGTTAGCTTTCACAGAGACTAAAACTGAGGAGATAAAAAGAGCCCATTTTCCTTCACCATGAGCATGACAATAAAAGAGAAGATAGAGAGAGGAAAAGAAAAAAACAACATCCAAAAAATAAAACCTGTCTAAGCAGGATTAGTTTTTTTCTTTCATGGAGAGTACAGGAAAGCACTTTCAGGACCTACTGATAGCTGTGGATGCTGTGCTGTAAAATCCTTCAGCTCAGCTGCAAAGCCAACCCTCTGGTGCCCTTGTTTTCACAGAACCAACTGCTTCTTCTTAAGAAAGGGCAAAGAAGGTGGGATCCAAGTTTATTCAACGCTGTACTGCACGTGAAAGAACTGGTTTTGTATGGCAGTGTCTGAAGCATTGCAGCAGCACCAGCCTGCACCTGCAGAAAAGCCCATATGTTTCAGGCTTACAAAGCAGACGGGCATGCAGCGGAGACAGGCAACTAGAGATGGGATCTAGGTGATTCTGTTCTAGCAGGGGAATTGGTCTAGATGATGTTCAAAGGTCCCCTCCAACCTCTACCATTTTATGGTCCTGTTTTTTTAAAGAAGCTAACGTCCCAGGACACTAACAGGGCGGGGAGGGTAGGAGATGAGAGAAGAGGCAGACGGAAAAGGAGGTAATTCATTTTATGGAACTTTGTCTTCCAAACAAGATCTAATGATTTAATTATAGTATCACTGTGCAGGTGGAGAGATGTGGTGCATCCACCCACTGATTTTAGTGGTAGCCAGACTGACTTAGGACTGCTTGCTGATTCTCACTAACTAGAAGCCCTGGGTCATAGAATCACAGAATGGCTCAGGTTGGAAGGGACCTCAGATATCATCTACTCTAACCTCCCTGCCATGGCCAGAGACCCCTCTCAACTAGACTCAGTTGCTCAAGGCCTCAGAGTTTTATGAGAGTTGAGAGAGGTCATACAGCTCTAGAACCTTTCTCACAAGCTTTGGAGATGCTGCAGAAACTCAGCAGAGATCTGCTTTGCAGTGTGACACACTGGGCCGGTGTCAGGTTTGCCAGCACAGCACAAGTGGCTTGTCCCAGGCTATGTGGCTTATTTGGCTGTTCTGGACCTGGTGCTGATGGCTCTAAAGCTCTCTTCAGCCATGGTGCTTTTGTATGAGCTGAGTGGAAAGTAGAAGTGCCCTGTTAGCATCACATAAGGAAACGTTGCTCTGTATTTGTACAGGGAGGGCCTCATTTATTTTACTGTTATCTTTACTGGAGCAAGCACCTCATGGCAAGTTATCACAGAGCTCTGTCCATGTTGCCCTGATTTTTCCACTACTGTTTTGTTTCGTGCTTTAGGTTGTGAAGTCCACATCAGAAGTCCATTAGATTTCCACATGGCTGTGTTCATGTGGGAAATCCATTACTAGCATGGCAAAGGGAAAGGCAGAAGAAGTGATGCAGAATTATTTCAACCATTCCTGGGGTGGCCTTTTGAAGTCTTTCATATGCTGTAGTCTAGCTGCATCACACCTGACTTCTTGCTCTTTGAGTTGCAGTCAGTGTGTTTGTGCATGCTGCCCAGTGGTGGCCTGGGGTCTGGGTGCAGAAACAGCCCCATGTTCAGCAGGAGATGAACCTCACACTAGCATTTGGGATGACACTTGCTGTGTCTCTGAGCAGATCTACACCTCAGCCCAGTCCCCTGAAAAAGAAAGGTCCTGCAGAAAAACTCTGACCTCGCTCAGCAGACCTTAATTCAGTAGGGGGGGGAGAATTGCATTCCTTCGCCAACAGATATATGCTACTTCATGTCTCTGTGTGGTACATAACAGTGCTACAGGGGCAGCTGAAAGCCATGCAGACATCTCTTCTTAAGGTCAGCTCTAACTCTTGCTCAAGTTCTGTGTGCAGCTGTGGCTTTGGGACTTTCCAAAGTCTAGGAATCTGGCACAGCAGCAGAGTGCAACTGACTGCATGGGACCTTCTGCTAGAGCAGAAAAACAAGTGAAAACCAAACTAAGACAGCACAGTGCAGCTCTCCCAGATTTCCTTTAGTGCTTGCAGGAGGAGAGTCATCAGAGCTCAGAGCATGGCATGCCAGGAAGGCATACAATCAGCCAGGTGGAGTATGAGGAAAGGGTTCATCTTCCTCTGAAGTGTGAGACATTAGCCCATGCCAGAGGCTCTATAGCAGAGATCTGATCAGATACAGCAAATTTTATGTTCTAGGCACAGTGTGAAGCTTTCATTTCTGTGCAACACATTGTAGCAAGTCAAACAATGACTCATCTCGGGGGGGAAAAGGAAGGAAAGCTTTTTATCTCCCAGTGGACTGAAGATAATCTCTCTACCTGGGTATAAAATGCTCTCCACTGTGCTGCTTCCTCTCCAGAGGAAGAGAGATGGTTTAAATTTGTCTGAATTGTGTCACCTCCCAAGCCTCTCTGCCTGGGCCTAGTGAAGGTACTGGGCAAAAGGTCTTTGATGGTAACACGGTTGGGCCCCTGTGGGTTAACACAGTAGTTTAGACTGTGTGTACTGTACAGGCTGGCTGGGAGAAAGAGAGCACTGGATACCCTTTCCCATGAGGGTGGTGGAACACTGGCACAGGTTGCCCAAGGAGGTGGTTGAGGCCCCATCCCTGGAGATATTCAAGGTGAGGCTTGACAAGGCTCTGGGCAGCCTGCTCTAGTGGACCTTGTCCCTGCTGACTGCAGTAACGTTGGACTAGATGACTGTTAGAAGTCCCTTCCGACCCAAACCATTCTGTGAATTTGTGATTCTCCTTGGGGCCCTGGAAACTGTGGCCAGACCAAGCATAACTGCTGTTTTGCTACCAAATGGCATACCACCCTTCTGTGGGCAGAAGGCATTGCTAAGATGTTCTCACTGCACAGGAGCCACAAGCTAAAGCAGTGCTAAAGGTGCCGCAGTCCCAGTGCTTGTTTTGACCTCCAGCGAGGGAACAGCATTCTGCAAGCGTAACAAAATCTGAGGTCTGAGCACACCTTGCTTAGCTATACCTGCACTGATCACCACTCGACAGAGGTTGTGTCTAGCATCCCCTCTTTGCAGACCCCAGCCACCTGGAGGGAAGTATGGGCACAGTTCTTGCAGCTGGCCGAGTCGATGACTAGGTGAGAGTCTGCCTCTCTTCTGTGAAAGGACACACACTAAGGGTGGATGGAGCCAAGGACTTTGGCCTCCTACTTCTTCTGCACCCCAGAAGGAGCAACTGGAGGAAAGCCCCATTTCAGTAGAAATCTGTCATGAAATAATATTCTAGAAGCTTTTTTCAGTTCTTGTGTCTTTAACATGTCACCAGGAAACCAAGTGCCTAAACTAATGAAGCATTTCGCAGTCCAGTGCCTAATGCGATTCACTGCCGATGCCATGCTCCTCTTCTACACCTTCCTCCCAGACTTTGCACGTGGTGCTGTGGGGACAAGGGGAGAGTCACTGCTGGCTGCCAGTTTTCCCGTGCCTCGCCTCAGTTTGGTAACAGGATCACTGTTTTCTCCTGCCACAGGTTTGCAGCCCATTTACTGGAGCAGGGACGATGTGACACAGTGGCTCAAGTGGGCGGAGACGGAGTTCTCCTTGCGGCCGATTGAGAGCGGCAGTTTCGAGATGAATGGCAAGGCTCTGCTGCTCCTCACCAAAGAGGACTTTCGATACAGGTCTCCTCATTCAGGTGAGAGTTGTTCACAGGAGCCGTGATTGGAAGGCGAGAGAAAGCTGCCACGAATCCTGAAGAGGGTCAGAGGAGAAAATAGCCACATTTGTTTTGGTTGGCTGGGCAAGGGGAGGAAGCTGGGTACAGAAACACTTGTATGAGGCAAGGACAAGCAGAGAATGAAGTCCTGGTACACCTGAGCTGTAGGCAAATTTGAATGCAAATCCAAGCCCAAACAAGCAACCTTTCTGCAGCTGAAACTCCCTGCTTCTGTGGCAGCACTGTGTGACTTGCAGCTCTTCCCTGCAAAGCTTATCTTCCACAGCCCCAGCTACAGCAGCAAGTTAATCAAGTGCTCCAGCCTCTTTAAGAGTCCCACATTAGCATTTTGCCTCGCAGTTGGCTTGGCTGACATGCTGCTGAAAGTGATTGCAAAACTCCTCCCTGGGGTACCTTTCCTCTATTTAACAGCCCCTGTGGGCTTTGCTTTACTTTCCCATATTCTCTCATGTGCTGGAGTCCAGCCCAAGACAGAGCACAGACAGGTGTGTGAATCAGTCTGCCTATTGCTCAAATTATGTCTTCATTTATTCACAAAGAAGATTTAGAAATGTGTCTGTTGCCTGCATTTCTATCCCCTGCGGTCTGTCTGCTCCAGTTTTACAGTCAAAGTAAGCCTCTGCCCTCCTTTGTCAGAGATGTTTAACTGAACGTCAGCTCTGAGCTTACGTGAGTTGTGAGTTCCTTCGTGACCATATGAGGTACTCCTGGTAAAAGTAAAGGCTGTAACTCAGTCAGCACAGGAGAGCAAAGAGTCTGGACCAAGTGGTGACAGAACTGCTGTGAGGAGGCTTCCGGTGCAAGGCTCACTAGGTACAGAAGCACAGCTGGTACCGCTTGGATCCAGCTGATGAATAGGCTGTGGCACTGATCCTGCACCAGGCTGCTTGGTGACTACCTTGAACACCCCCTAGAACCATCCTCCTGCACAATCTGCCTCAGCAACTGGGACTTGTTTGGTGTACACCAAGATTTCTTAGCATTGTGCTTCAAATATGGGACTAATACTGTGTGGAAGGAGATGCCACACATGAGCATCTGTTGGCAGTGTAATACAGCAGCAAAAAGTGATGCCTGGAAATAGCTTTTATTTCTGGTACATGGCTTTGAATCATTACATTAAACAATGAGCCCTGCTTAAGGCTAGAGGAGTACTGAAAGTGAGGATGTGGGCAAGGACTGTAAAGGACACCTTTATGTAGCTGAGTGCAGCTGCCCTTATCACCCCAGTGCCTACAAGTGATGCCCCTGCTCTGTCTGCTGTGAGGACACTTGAAATAAGCAGGATTCAAATGTTTGTAGGCTGGAACTAGAGCATTCCCAGAGGGAAGCCTTTGGCTTGCATGCAGAAGGTTAAGCTCTTATTTACCTAAATTTGGAATGAAACCAAAGGAAAGGCTTCCTCCCTCACTTTTCCCCCTTCTCCGTCTCTCTAGGTATTCCCCACTGATAATAAACCTTTAAGAGGATATCTGGGTTAGTTGCTAAAAGTTTAGATGACTGAGGGAAAGGGACATTTCCCAGAAGCGAGCCATATATGACATTTAAGAAGTACAGAGTGATGTTTGCCACAGAGGCACTGAGTTGAGTTCAAGGTTGTAGCTACATAAAAGCTGTGTCCTTTCCCCTCCTCTTTAAACCAGGAGAACTCTATCCACTCCATACAGTGCTCCTTACAATAAGGTGGGCTCACAGCCCCACACCTGTACTTCTCCTTAGGGTTGGGCAGGGATGGGAGTCAGCAGGGAAAGGAGACCATGAAAAACACTTCTCACTTTCCTGCCTAGCATTGCAGCACGTGGGTGGTTGAAGAAACAGAACTGCTTTATCAGGTACAAAAAGCCAGCCAGCTTTACAAACATTTTCAGCAGTTTGTCAGGCCAAACCAAACGAGGTACAAATTTTCTACCTTAGAGCTGGGAGTGTAACAGCACTGGCTGAGACTATGCCCCTTTTGCATTCAAAGATGCAAATGATACGGTAAAATCACTTTTTAGCCTTTCAGGTACTAAACATGGCAAAGGTAACTGGGTACTCGAGGCTTGGTTTTTAATTAGAGTTTTGGGTATTGCAATCATCTCTTAAAAATGCCCTAAAGTCACTGCTGAGACAGTAAGAGCAGCCAGGATGGCAAAAATAAAGGAAGCTGAGCTCTGGAAAGCAGAATGGCTTTGACTGTTTGATACTAAGACACTAACAGATCTAGAGCCATAGAGCCCTGGAAGTGTACAAAGACAAATTACAGTCTCACAGCAACAGCTGCTGGAAAAACTTCTGAGAGAAAACTCTTCAGAAAATGCAATGGTTCCTAACTGCAGCTTCACTGGGTTCTTTTCAGATAATCTGTGATTGCTGCAGCCTGTGCCTCTGTGATGTGAGCAGTGACAAACAAAAGCCTGTAAACAGAATTTAAAAGATGAGAGAATTCCTATCCTGTGTGGTGCATCTCACTTGGCCATGTGCAATCAGTTACATCAGATAGAATGTGCAAGGTCCTGCAGCTGGGTCAGGCCAGTGCCAGGCACAAATCCAGGCTAGGTGTGGAGTGGGTTGACAGCAGCTCTGAAGAAAGAGACTTGGGGGTGTTGTTTACTGAGAAGCTCCCCATAAGCCAGCAGTACCCTCATGCAGCCCAGAAGGCAGCCCTGTGCTGGGCTGCAGCGTGTTAGCAGCGGGACAAGGGAGAGGACTCTGCCCCTTGACTCTGCTGTGCTGAGACCTCACCTCCAATCCTGCCTCCAGTTCTGTTGTCCCCAGCATAAGAAAGACACAGAGCTGGTGGAGGGAGTAGAGGAGGCCACAAAGATGATCCAAGGGCTGAAGTGTCTCCGCTATGAGGGTAGGCTGAGGGAGCTGGGGTTGTTCAGCCTGGAGAAGAGAAAACTCTGGGGGGACCTTCAAGCTGCCTTCCAGTACCTGAAGAGATCCTCCAGAAAGGCTGCAGAGGAATGTTTCCTAAGGGTGTCTAGAGAGAGGACACGGGGGAATGGTTTGAAGCTGAGAGAGAACAGGGTTAGACTGGATCTTAGGAAGAAGTCTGTCAGTAGGAGGGTGGTGAGACTCTGGAATAGGCTGCCCAGGGAGGTTCAGGGCCAGGCTGGATGAGACTCTGAGCAGGTGAGTCTAGTTGAGAGGCTTCCCTGCCCATGTAGGGGGGTTGGAGCAGATGAGCTCTGAGGCCTCTTTGATTCTATGTGTATGACGTAGATGTTGTAGAGGGGCTTCAGTACCAAATGTAATACATAAAAAGACACAAAATAAGTAGTTAGTTCATCGATTTCCTGGGTGTGGTGGTGACATACACCACCAAGGAAAGACACAGCACTTCTGGGACCAGGGAATGGGAAAAGAGGAGCAGCCCATCTGCAGCCCCCAAGGAACCAGGCACCTGGATCACTTCATGCAAGACTGTCAGCTTGGTGCAGGAAGTTCTGCAGTGGTAAACTAGTACCTCGCATGGTTTATTTGCCCATCCAGAGCACCAGGTTTGCTGCATTTTGCTCCTTAGTCTGCATCATATCCATAGTCCAATACTGCTTGTCACAGGGAGCTCCATACAGATTCCAACAGTTAGAAATAAACAGTTTTGGGATCTTGACTGGGCTTTTCAGTCCAAGCTATGACACCAGAAGTGATGGACAGAAGTTTCTAAGGCATCTGTAGCACTTGAGTACTTCCAGGAGTTGTTAGCACAGCAAGTTTGGTCAGCATCCTGAAATCTCTCAATCCCTTTAGAGTCCTTGAGTCCATTCCAAAGTAGTTTGTCAAAGTGAGAGTGGATCTGCTGGAATGGAGTTTCTTAATGGCAGACTGCCTCTGGCCTTCAGACATTGATGTTGCATGAAGTGACTTTACAGCACCTTCCATCTCTCTCTCCATAATGCCTAAACTGTTCAGCAGCTAAAGCAAAGTATGGACTTTGCTCCAAGCAACTCACTGCATCAGCCCTGGGCTCTGCTTTTTAAGGTTTCTGTGTCCTAATGCAGCTATCTAAAACCTGAGGCTGTGATTAAGGTAGGACACCGAACTAAACCCTTGTAAAGGTTGGGAGCTCTTGAATGGACAGTCATAGCCTGGGAAAAAACCTCTGCATTAGAGCAAGAAAGGCCATGCCATGTCCTTCTCTCACTTTTCCAGTCACATACAAAGGTATCCTGTGAGGCTTTGCTTTTGCTTTTTGTTTTCCATTCATGGAAGAACCTTGCAAAAGAAGGAAATGTGGGATTTTACTGTAAGCATTTAGGGCTCAGAGCACCCAGGAGCTCTGAATGCCTGCATCAGATGGCTGTATGACTCTTATCAGCAGTGTGTAGGTTTTCATTTCCTTTTTCCTGCTGTGTGCTTTCCAGGTGATGTTTTGTATGAACTCCTTCAGCACATCGTAAAGCAAAGAAAACCTCGTATGCTCTTCACACCGTTCTTCCACCCGGGGAACTCCATCCATTCTCAGACAGAGGCTGTATTACACCAGAACCATGATGAAGGTAACTATCTTGTTTTTAGAGAAGCTGCCATTGTGGAGGCAAGCAGGGTAAAGCTGTGAGGCATGATGTCATTTTCTTCAGAGAACCATAGAATGACAGAATGGCTCAGGTCCTGATAACTATAAATGATGAAAGATCTCCCTGGATCACATTGTATTTGCTCTCTGTGCTCTCCTGTGTTCATCACAGAATCTTAGAATGGCTTACATTAAAAGGGACCTCAAAGCTCATCTACTCCAACCTCCCCACCATGGGCAGGGACACCTCTCAATGAGACTCAGCTACTCAAGGCCTCATGCAACCTGGCCCTGAACACTCCCAGGGAGAAGGCAGCCACAGCCTCCCTGGGCAGCCTGTTCCAGGGTCTCACCATGCTCCTACTGAAGAACTTCTTCCTAAGATCCAGTCTAACCCTGTTCTCCCTCAACTTCATACCTTTCCCTCACCCTGTCATATTGCTAGACACCTTTATTAGCAATCGACACCCTCAACTCTCTTTCTTCAGAGCTGCTCTCAACCCACTCTGCATCCAGATCCAGCCTGAATTTCTTGCTCCCAGTTTACCTGAATAAAACTACTCTCTTCCATTTGTCTCCATAGCTTTAGAACAATCATCTAGTATAGAGAGGGAGTCCCCTGTCCATCTTCCACTTATCTGCCATTATGTTGTCCTGTTTCCAAAGCCTGTGTGGAGTTTAAAAGAATACCAGGAAGGTTTAGTGACTCCACGGATTCACTTTTCCTCACTCACAATTAAGCAGGCAGAGATGCTGCATAGACTTTTAGTGTCCTGGAGATGCAACCAGATGCACTTGTTTGCAGAGCAAAGAAGAAGGAATGTCTAACTTAAAGTCACTTCAGTCACTACAGCATGCCAGAGATTCCAGCACTGAGCCCATCATGTTTCTCAGCTCCTGAGGAGGAGGTTGTTTCTGCAGGTTTTCTCTCATTTTTACTATCAGCTTAGATTCTTTGTCAGTCTCACAGGATGTCAGGGGTTGGAAGGGACACAAGGAAATCCTTGAGTCCAACCCCTCTTCCAGAGCAGGACTGTCTACTAGTACCTGAAGGGAGGCTGTAGCCAGGTGGGAGTTGGTCTCTTCTCCCCAGGCAACCAGCAATAGAACAAGGGAACACAGTCTCAAGTCGTGTCAGAGGAGGAATAGACTGGATGTTAGGAAGTTCTTCACAGAGAGAGTGACTGGCATTGGAATGGGCTGCCCAGGGAGGTGGTGGAGTTGCCGTCCCTGGGGGTGTTCAGGCAAAGCCTGGATGAGGCACTTAGTGCCATGGTGTAGTTGACTGGATAGGGCTGGGTGCTAGGTTGGACTGGATGATCTTGGAGGTCTCTTCCAACCTGCTTGATTCTATGATTCTGTTTTTTTTTTTTAAAGTTCTATTTCACATTTCGGCAGTTCTGATTTTTACTAAATTACCATGAAAAAGGACAATGCTATCTAACACAGATCACAGAGGAACACATCCAGACAGGCCTTGAAAGTCTCCAGAGAAGGAGACCACACAACCTCTCTGGGAGCCTGTTCCAATGCTCTGTGACCCTTACAGTAAAGAAGTTCCCCCTTGTGTTGAGGTGGAACCTCTTGTGCTGCAACTTACACCCATTGCTCCTTGTCCTATCCCAGGGAGCAAGTAAGAAGAGCCTGTGTGTGTGTCCCTGGCCTGCCTTCAGATATGTATAAACATTTATCAAGTCCCCTCTAAGTCTTCTTTTCTCCAGACTAAGCAGCCCCAGGTCCCTCATCCTCTCCTCATAAGCCATGCCCTCCAGTCCTCTAATCGTCCTCATAGCCCTCTGCTGGACCCTCTCTAGCCTCCTGGTAGTGGCCATACATAGCATGCCTGACAGAGGTGGTAAGAAAGAACAGGTATGCTTGTGGAACTGCAGATTTGGGCTGCTTCTACTCATTATTAGTACAGATTAAAATGGTGAAGTCTGCTTCCCTCCATGGAAGGCTGAGGGTTTATGTACTTGAAAAAAAAAAAACCTACTCAAAATACTTTTTGGTTTTCTTCACTAACAGAAAAATTAAGAGCCCAAGCATTTTAAAATGTCCTTTCCATGACAGCATTGTGCAGAATTAATTTCTTCAATGGAAAAAAAAAATCTAGGCAGAAGTAGTGTAATTCTGTTCTCAGGTAAACAGGGGAAGAGACCAGAAGTGACTGAGGGTATCACCCTAATCCCTGCTAACTGGAGAAAAGGTGCACAAATCATTTCAAGATTCAATGCTGGGATTGCAAGAGAAGGTTGAGAGGTGCTGTCAGACCTGTCCAAGTTGCCCACGGCCAAGTTGAGCAGACCAGAACCAAATGCACCAGCAAAACCCTTGAGACTGAGCCAGAAGCAGGCCAGCAGAAGGTGGGATAAGGACACGCTGAAGTGTTTCCACACAGGTGTGTAAATGCTGCAGATTAGAAGAGGGTGCTGCAGGTCAGGCTGAAGTTGAACTGGCAAATGTTGCCTGGTGTACTACGATAGGCGCTTCCTAGAGACCATTTTTCCTGAAGCTTGGCATTCGTGCTTAAGTGTCCCCTTTCCAAATCTCACAGAGAAATGCCAGCTGCCCTCCCAGACACCCCAGCAGCAAAGACAGGGGGCAGCTTTTGCTCAGAGAGGATTTCACAGGGAGGTTGAATCGGTTTCATCTGTGTCACTTAGAAGTTCCCTGCAATCCAGTCCAACTCGTGTCAGAGCACAGGATGATTCAGAAGGAGCTTTGCTCTCTTCCTGCCAATGCTGTGGCTGCTGATGGCAGTACTGCTTTCACTTACAAGGCTCTGTACTGCTACTCAAAACTTTATAATAATAAACATTAACTCTTGCTTTACTGCGAGGGGGAACTTCTAAAGGAGTAGAAGAAACTACAGCTTGCCTGCCACAATGCTCTAAGCAATCAGAAAACCTCTGCCAAGAATTTATGAGCATTTTACGTACTGTGGCATTCCTCCTTTCTCCTTCCTGTCTCAGTCACTTGGCAGAATCCAGCCCAGTGAAGTCTGCCATCTTCCCTCAGCAGACTGCAGCTTAGTGAAAAAGGAGAAAGAATGTGAGGAGTAGAGTTTAACCCTGCCTAACTCAGGTGTTACTTTGGCACAGTTTTGAGTGGTTGAAGTTCATAAGCAGTGGATCTCTGTTAGGATCTCTCCTGACTCCAGTGATCTTTCTCCATTTTCTCCTACCAGCTCTCTTGCCCATTTCTCAGTAGATTGCAAACTTGTGATCCTGCTTCTAAATGCTTTTATTTTAAGGTATTTAACCCATAATTAGATGACACCAACCTTTACATCTAGTGTAGCTAGTCAAAGTGCATTTCACTACTGGAGATCAGTTAACTGATAGCAGTTCAGGAGATCTCCAGGATGCACTGGCTTGGAATCTGCCCTGCTGGCGTCAGTCTCTGTCCCTGCAGAGGGATAAGCAATGCAGAGCAAATGACCTACATCTCCAGTGGTCCTTCTGACTCAGCACTGAGTCATTTGATGGGGTGCCACATAGGAAGCTTGCACTGTCATTCCCTGCACTGCTTTTATGGGCAAACAAAGAGTGCCAATTGTTGTGACTGTCACACTGGAATTGCTCACTCCCAGCCCCACCCACCCCTATATCGATCAGATAGGTCCACACTTTTCCTGGGAGCTGAATTCCCTTTCACAGCCTTCCCTTCAAGAAAAGAGTGTTGGTCACTCAGAATAAAGAGCCAGACTGATAATGTGGATCTGTTCCTGCAGGATATGCTGTACCATATGTGCTTCACTTACAATCACTGGATGTGCCAGGGAATTAATGTGATGAGGTTTTTATTCTGTTCAGGGTCATTCATGGCAGTGGAGCTGAGGATTAATTGTTTTATGGTAAACAGCAACTTCAGTCATTAAGGTATTCTTTAGTTAATTACCTAAAGAGAAAGCTCTTGGAGGGAAGTGAACACTGGTGTCTACCCATTCATGCTCTTTCCTCTTGCTGCTTTTAAAAGAGTTCCTTGATTCCTACCTTCTCTCCACTCTGTCCTGGTTCAGGATCACCGTAGTTTGGGAGCAGATAGATAGATTCTGCTTGGAGCTTGACAGAGCCAACTAATGTTTGCAGAGGGCTTGGTGTAAAGCACAGCAGGGCATTCCCTTCTGCTTTCAGGATATTGCTCTACACAGCCAGGGCACTTTAAGTAAGACAGAGGATATGAGATTCTGGTCTATATTTACTGGCCAAGAATGAGCACAGAGAATGTAACTGTACAGTGGTGAGGGTGGATGGCATATAGAAGGTAGGGCACACAACCTGGGGAGTTGGTTGTTTTTTCCTGTTGTGGCAAAGAAAGGAGATTTTAAGGGGAAACAGCTACAAAAGCAGGTACAGCTGTAAATTAATTCCTCTTTGGTCTTCACATCATTTGGGCTATTCCACGTTAGCTGGCCACATCGTATTTGAAGCTGTTTGGGTTTGAACAAGAGCAATGCATAGCTCTGGAGCTCTACATTTTCTAGCTGTTTCACTGTAAGTACCTTAAACAGCTCTACAGATGCATTTTTCTGGGACCACGGGTGCATGAAAGAAGAGCTCTGGAGCCAGTTAGTTCCTGCCTGGTTTGCTGTAGACTTGGCATCTTGAGTAGGCAAAAGGATTGTCGCTGCCTGCCACTATATTTTCTCAGGACTAGAGCATTTTCTGACCAGGCCTTTCCCTGGTTAAGTGCTGATCCCTCTCTTGATGCCTGCCTGGGTTCCAGGTCAGTCCCCGAGTGTTTTCCTGCACAGGTTCTTTAGCAAGTATCAGTGCCTTGACAGGAGAGCAAGAGAATCAGAGCAAATGGAGTGAGCAAACAGGCAGCCCCAAACAGGCAGTCCTTGTGTCACTTGTTGACACGGACCCAGAAGCTTTCTTCTCTTAGCATCCAAGGCTTTCAACAAACAGAAATTTGATCTTTCTTTCTTTTTCAGACAAAAACCTGTTAGTCACTGCTCTCTGCAGGTATTTGCCTCTTTGTCGGTAATTTCCCAAGTCCAAATCAGTGGCCTGAGCTAAGCTGGAAGTTTGCACTGTTTGTGTCAAGCAGTTCCTTTTGTGGACATGTTGTTGGTACTTAAAGACACTGACCCAGAGCTGTGATTTGTCTTAGCTCTACTGTGAGGGATCACAGCTGGGGAAATGTGCTCCTGCAAAAGTGATACTAGAAATCCTGCTGATGAAGAAATGTACATGCAGGTATGGGGCAACACATCAATAGACAGCACAGGACAAAGAAAATAAGGGGGAAATACCCTTCTGAACATGTTACATGCTCTTGGAATAAAAGTAAATCACAGAATCACAGAACGGCTTGGGTTGGAAGGGACCTCAGAGCTCATCTCCTCTGGCCTCCTCACCATGGGCAGGGACACCTCTCCACTAGACTCAGCTGCTCAAGGCCACATCCAGCCTGGCGTTCAGTAGCCGCAGGCAGGAGGCAGCCACAGCCTCCCTGGGCAACCTATTCCAGTGTCACAGCACCCTCACATTGAAGAGCTTCTTCCTAAGCTCCAGTCTAACCCTGCCCTCCCTCAGCTTCAAACCATTCCCCCTCGGCCTGTCTCTAGACACCCTCAGGAAAAGTCCATCTGCAGCCTTCCTGGAGGATATGTTCAGGTACTGGAATGCAGCTCTAGGGTCTCCCCAGAGTCTTCCCTTCTCCAGACTGACCAACCCCGGCTCCCTCAACCTGTCCTCATAGCAGAAGTGCTCCTTCTTCTGCCGTGGACACCAGAGCTGGACGCAGTATTCAGGGTGGGGTTGAGGCTGGGTATCCAGTAAGCCCAGCTACCGGTTTGACAGTCAGATCACAAACAACACAGACAATATGTATTTTTTGTGGTTTGTTTTTTTTTTTTCTCCACAGATAGCTTTGTCCAGAGACCTTCAAGACCATCCACAGAAACAGTCCACCACAACCCCCCAACCATTGAACTGTTGCATCGTTCTAGGTCACCCATCACCAACAATCACCGTCCATCACCAGACCCCGATCAGCATCCACTGAAGTCCCCTATGGACAACAGTATCCGCCACCTCTCCCCAGCTGACAGGATGCCAGGAACAAGGTATCAGCAAGAGAACAACCACCAGGAGTCCTATCCTCTCTCAGTGTCCCCCATAGAAAACAACCACTGCCCACCTCCTCCTGAGGTGCTTCAGAAGCCCTCCAGCCCTCGCCAGGAGAACACCAGGGTCATCCAGCTGATGCCCAGCCCCATCATGCATCCCTTGATACTGAACCCCAGGCACTCCGATTTCAAGCCACCGAGGTTTTCTGAGGATGGGCTGCACAGGGATGTGAAGCCAATCAACCTATCCCACCGAGAAGAGTTAGCCTACATGAACCACATCATGGTGTCTGTATCTTCTCCTGAGGACCACACCATGCCAATTGGAAGAATAGCAGGTAAGTGGCATTCTCTAGGCTACACCAAAGTTGATGCTCTTCATTCATAACTGTGCTGTGCATGGCCAACTCCATGCTTCCTTCTGCTGCTCTGTGACCTCAGGAGTTCACTGGCACTCTGCAGGTTTCAGCACTCATGTGGTTCAGACAATTAAATGTGAGTAAAGCGGTTTCATGAGAGGCAGGCAGAGGTGCAGAAGTGACTTGCTTGTGACCATAGAATGCATAAAGAGCACTGAAACGTTTGTGTCTTGATGCTCACTGCCTCCTTGTCCACTGGCAATCCACCCAAGATAAGGATCTCCAAAGCCTTGTCCTGCAAGAGAGGTAGTTTTCTGAGAGGTGCGTTCAAATTGGGAGTCCAGTCCTGTGGAAAGCAAAAAACCTACTTTGCTTTTAAGATAACACAATCTCAAGGTCACTATCCTGGGGATGGTGGGACTAAAGAAATCCCACCTCTAAGTCCTTCTTTGAAGGAGGCTTCCCTGTGCTTCTCACACCAGGATTGTCCCTTCTTACAGAAACAAGGTTGCCTTTGTCACACACAAACCACAGGCATTGTCTCATCTTTATTATCGTAAATAGCTGACATTACAGCAGCTGAGTCAGGAAGCTGAGGCTACAGAAAATGGGGGGTTGTGCTTGAAAGGGAGCTATAAATAGACAGGGAGAGGTGGGAAGAGAAAGGGAATCCAACTTCAGGAATATGCTGGAATTGCCCCAGAAACCAGTTTCTTTTGAGAGATGTAAATGCACACCACACCCAAGCCCATCCCATGCATTTGTGTCAGCAGCGAGCTAAGGTGAGACCTCAGCTTCTGGGGGTGCCACACATGTCCATCTTGGCCTGTTCTGTGCTTAGTGCCTGAAATTTGTGCCAGATGTGGCGCTGCCTTAGCCATAATGAGCAAGAGTTTCTGTTTTCTTCAGACCTAGCACCTTGAATTCAAAAGGTACACATCTCACCATCTAGGACAATACCAAGCACAGGGCCATGGTCCTTTCACATGAGAGAGATGGGCTACAGGAATGCACATTTTGACCTTTTTGCCCTCCTACCATTTGTGCGCCTCCTTTTGGCTTTTATTTCCTACTCCCAGCAAGTAAAGACATAAATGTCATGGCACAGAAGATGCTTTACTGGTTGCATCACTGGAGATCTGCCCATAAAATGCTACTGGAAGATCAGGGAACTTCTTCATTCTTGTTTTTCTGATGGAAAGATTCTCTAAGAATGAAGCCTAAACTGAAAAGAACACAGGAAGAAATCTGGAGAGGAGATGGTGATGTCATCTTTGTAATTTAAGCCCAGGTGTTTTCTTACATGCTTGGGACCCCCTGGATTCTGTGCACTAGGTCCAGTGACACTAGCCCAGTAACTGGTACTCCTGTGTCCTTGCCATCTCTGTAGTTTGCAGGACACCAGAGCACCAGAGTCTAACCCCCTGGATATTTGAGCCTAGGACAGTCGCTTGGCAAGTGTGCAGCAGCTGGGAGTGCTAGACTCAGGCTGTATTTGCATACTTAGCTGCTTTCACTTGTGGTCTTGTGGTGTTCCTTAGACCCACCAGCATGAGTGGGTCATTGTAAAGAGCTGTTGAAGTATACCATGCCAAAAAGACCCAAAGTGTACTCAGACATTCAGTTCAGATGAGGGCAGTGCTTTCTGGCCACAGATCAGGGGCTTGCACAGCTGGTAGTCCTGTCACTACCTGACACCCTAAAATGTTTCTCACCAGCTTTCTTGTAGACTCCCTTCAGATACTGGAAGGCCACAATAAGGTCTCCCTCGGAGGCTTCTCTTCTCCAGACCAAACTGAATTTGCCACTGTTCTTCCATCAGTGTCCCTTATCCTCTACTTATAAGTGCCCACAAGCCTCACCTGCTGTACCAGCACAGGCTGGTGCTGTTCTGCTTGGATTGTGATAGCTCCTGAATCATAGCTGGACCCTATAAAGAGCTCACAGCCATTTAAAGGTGACAAAACCTGGATTACCACCAAAAGTGTAGACAGCCAACTTCACCAGTGCGACTGAGCTCAAGCACACCGAGTTCAAATCCAGACCTGCTTCCCACCCATTTCACCATCTCCAATTCAGAGCTATTACTATTAGGAGATGTCATTTTAAGACCCTTTCTTTTTTTATGTCAGCATAGATCTATTTTCCACCTGGCAGTGATTATCTCCACCAACACTGCTATAGATAACCAGGAGGCTTTTGACTGTCAGTGGCATGTCAATGGATTTGAGAGACTGAAAATCAGACCACTTAGCTCTTGAACTGCAAATGTACATCAATTAAAGAGAGCTTCTTAAAATCACTGCCATTAGTTCTGTCTCACAGATGAGGAAGACTGATGGGTTGGGTAATGAAAAGATTTACCAATATTCCAGGTTCAGAGCTAAGTACTTAGCACAGGATCACAGAATGGTAGGGATTCAAAGGGAGCTCTGGAGATCATCCAGTCCAACCTCCCTGCCAAAGCAAGATCACCCAGGGCAGGTCACACAGGAGCACATCCAGGGGGGTTTGACTGTCTCCAGAGGAGACTCCACAACCTCTCTGGGCACCCTGTTCCAAGGCTCTGGCACCCTCACAGGGAAAATATTTTCCCTTTTGTTCCTCCTCTGCTCCAGCTTGCCCCCATTACCCCTTGTCCTGTCATTGGACATCCCTGAGCACAGCCTGGCTCTGTCCTCCCCACACTGCCCTGCATATCTTTATCAGCATGAATGAGGGCAGTCTTCAGGCTCTTCTGCTCCAAGCTAAAGAACCCCAGCTCCCTCAGCCTGTCCTCACAGGGAGATGTTCCACTGCCTTCAGCATCTTTGTAGCTCTGTGTTGAAGTCTCTCAAGCAGTTCCCTGAGGTCCTTCTTGAGCTGAGGGGCCCAGAACTGGACACAGTATTCCAGATGTGGCCTCACCAGTGCACAGTAAAGGGGCAGAAGCACCTCTCTAGACCTACTAGCCACATCCTGATCAGGCTGGTGAGAAAAGAGCAGTAACTCTGTACCGGCTAAACCATTAGCATGCTGGTGATTTCCAGGGGAGATAGCAATGAGGAACAGCTACCCAGGAAGTCCTGTGGGCTGCTGACTGAAACATTGGGCTGTGCTCCAAAGCGTATTCTCTTCCCAGCTTTGGGATTTTAAACTGTAGAAGGAATTCTTCCTGGATAGAAGAGCTATCCCAGCCTCACAAACCTGTTTACCAGAGCCTCATTTTACATTAAGCATGACTGCATGGTGCTGAGAAGGAAACCAAGGGTTATGCTTGCTGCTGTCTACAAATACTGTTTTCAGCAGGTTGATCAATGGAGTTCTGGGCTTCCAATCAGAAAAATAATAACCTCTGCTCACTAACTTGACTTTCCTACCTTTTAAAGTAATATGGTTTCTCAGAATATTAATTTTACTGGTAAAGCACTTTCCCTTTTATACCCAGGAATTTCAGCTGGAAGGTCTTGTTCTCTTTGCCTCTAAGGCCATTTTATGCTTTTCTAGCAAAGCAGGAGGCATGAAGTATCTTTATGTTGCTTGTTAATGTCCAGCTATTATTCGTCAATGGCTGGAGTGGGTTTTTAAAATGGTGTTGAACTCTCTTCTGAGGACAATATGCATGAGTCTTGTCTGCAGATTTGTCAGGACTAGAGGTCACTGAGATCCTGGAGGGTGTCTGCAGAAGAGCAGTGAGGCTGGGGAGGGATGTGGAGGGCATCATATGAGGAGAGGCTGAGGGACCTGGGTTGTTTAGTGCGGAGAAGAGAATGTTGAGGAGAGATCTTACTGCTCTCTACAGCTACCTGAAAGGAGGTTGGAGTGAAGCTGGTGTTGGTCTCCTCCCAGGTAACCAGTGATAGGACAAGAGGAAATGAGTTTGAGTTGTGCCAGGGGAAGTTTAGGTTGGATGTGAGGAAAAACTTCTTTAGTGGAGAGTGGTGAGGGATTGGAACAGGCTGCCCAGGGAAGTGGCGGAGTCACCATCCCTGGAGGTGTTCAAGAAGCTGTAGATGTGGTGCCTCAGGAGATGGCTTAGTGGTCATGGGAGCTGGGTGATGGTTGGACTCTCAAGATCTTGAAGTTCTTTTCCGACCTTAATGATTCTGTGATTGTGTTGGGATGATCCAAAGGCAGACTTGAATCTACTTGCGGGTACACCAGAAATGGTGTGGCTAAGTCACTCAGACAGCAAGAATCATCTCACTTCCTTCAGGTAGGTGATGTCATCTGAGAAGTCCCATTCGATGAGAAGAATTGTATGCAGGATCTGAGTGACAGATGGGTTTGAAGAAAAGCACCAGAAAGATGCAGGCTTTGGATGGCACTGTTCACTATATAGAGGGTCTGTTCCTAGTGAGATGAGTAGCGTGATGAGCAGGAATTATGGGATTGAATAAAGGGTGGAATGTCCCAGGTTGAGAACTACAGAGGTAAAAAAAAAATCTTTTGGGGACTAGAAGACTGTTACTCAATCCCATAATTCTGTTATCTCTTTATAAACTCAGGGCAAGGCCAGCTCATTCTCCCTTCCTCTCCCTCCTGCCCTGTGTTGAGCGGGAGCCACTTTATGGGACGAAAGATATAAGCAGTAGGCCTGTTTGGGGGCCTCCAGAGGCTTGTGTTTAGGCCTATGGATGGCAGAGGCATTGGGGGAGGAGGATTGGAGCACTGTAGATTATAGATTTAGTTTTGGGCTGGGAAAATTCAAGGGGGTGAGCCATGAGTGTTGTATCTGCTTCTGTAATTTCTGTATCTCTCCAAATATAATTCTGTGTTTTTTCTCCGGGAGCTTCATTTCTGTCAGCTCTCTTTAAAAACCATGACACCTAAGTGTTGATTCAGTCACTTAGAACTCACTGATACATTTCAGGATGCTTCTTGTCAGGTGAAATACATTGCTGAGCAGGTTCCTGGGATCCAGCTCCCAGTGTCCTTTTCTCTCCTAGCTCTCTGAGACTGAAAGGCTTTTTCACTGCTGCACAACTAGCGCTGGCACTGGAACTTTGGGTACAACAACCTCTTTTACCTGAGCATTACCCAGTACAGATGCTAACCAAACAGATGTGTAGGTGTGAAATGCAAAGTGCTGTAGAGCAGTGCTGGGTGCTGCTGGACCTCCCCCGCAGGGGCCTTGTGGAGTTGGGACCCAGTAAGCCCCACGAAGCTCCAGGTGCGCTCTGTGCATGTCTGCTGCAGCCCTCTCCCGTTCCAACAAGCAGCTAGAAGAATGGTGTTGCTCTGCCCTGCCCACCCCACCCTGCCATTGCTCTGTTTGGGGGGAAAGTCTACAGGCAGGTGAGTCTTATGGCTGTTGCCTGCTAGCTGTTCTTATCAGCTGGGTTCCCATAGCAACTGGGCTCTATCTGACTTTATGAGCTCCTGATTTGTTTCTTCCTCTTCAGGAGCCTGAGGAGAACCCAGGTAATGTTTAAACTGCTCAAAGGCACTGCATTGGTTTGAACCACAGAGCTATTGACTGCAGTTGGAATGAAGACAGGCAAGATTCTATCTCTAGCCTGGCTTCTGGCTTGCCTCAGGCCCCTCAGCCTGCCACCCATGGAAGAGTACAGGGTTGTAGCATGAACCTTGCATGTATGTAAGCAACCTGTTAATAAAAACAATCCGACAGCTGAGACTGGAAAACGCTGTCCCTGTTAGGAGTGCATCAGCTATGAGTGACTCATGTTCTGCTAACAGCTACAAACAGCACTTAGGCTGGGCGTAGGCTGTGTGTTAGCTGTGAGCACAGAGAGGTCTTCTCATAGCTCTGTAGGGATGGCAGTTTAGTTGTTTCTTGTTGGAAAGGGAACAGGCTGAGGGATTCTCCTGCCTTTTCATTTGAAAAACTTCTTCACTTCTTGTAACTTGCAGGGGAGGGAAAAGGAGAGATTAGCAGAGTGAGCCTTTTACATTGCTGTAATGCAGCACCTGCATGCCATGGCTAGGCAGACATGAAGTGTGCTCAGAGCACCCTCTGTCTTCACTGGGGTCAGCCCCATGTTAAGCACCTTGTTAAGAAACTACCTGTGAATGAAAACATGCCCCTTGTTTTCCCTGGGGATTGCACACTTCCTTCAGGCTGAGGTGAGGGAAGAAAAAACAAGCAAACCTGGGAATCAGGCCCAGCCCACCTTCAGGAAGGGAAGGTCCTGCCTAACCAACCTGAGTGACCTGCCTGGTAGATGAGGGCAAGGCTGTGGATGTGGTCTACCTAGACTTCAGCAAAGCCTTTGACAGTCTCCCACAGCATCCTCCTGGCAAAGCTGTCTGCCCATGGCTTGGACAGGTGCACCCATCACTGCCTTAAAAACTGTCTGGCTGATTAGGCACAGAAAGTGGCTGTGAATGGTGCTGCATCCAGTTGGTGTGTGGTGACCAGTGGTGACCCCAGAGATCAGTACTGGGCCCAGTTCTAGTCAACATCTTTACTGATGACCTGGAGGAGGTGATCAAGTCTACTGTCAGTAAATGTGCAGATAACACCAAGTTGAGAGGGAGAGTTGAACTCCTGGAGGGCAGAAAGGTGCTGCAGAGGGACCTGGACAGGCTGGGTCAATGGGCTGAGGCTAATGGGATGAGATTCAACAGGACAAAGTGCAGGCTCCTGCACTTTGGCCACAATAACCCCATGCAGCACTACAGACTGGGAGATGAGTGGCTGGAGAGCAGCCTGGCGGAGAGGGACCTGGGAGTGCTGGGTGACAACCAGCTGAAAGTGACCCAGCAGTGTGCCCAGGTGGCATGGAAAGCCAATGGCATCTTGGCCTGCATCAGGAATAATGTGGCCAGCAGGTTTAGGATTACAGTTCTGCCTCTGTACTCAGCACTGGTGAGGCCTCACCTTGAGCACTGCGTGCAGCTCTGGGCCCCTCACTTCAAGCAGGATATTGAGGTGCTGGAGTAGAGCAATGAGACTGGGGAGGGGGCTGGAGGGGAAGTCTGATGATGAGACGCTGAGGGAGCTGGAGTTGTTCAGCCTGGAGAAGAGGAGGCTTAGAGGAGACCTTATCACTCTCTACCACTACCCGAAGGGAAGCTGTACTCAGGTGGGGGTCAGGCTCTTCTCCCAGACAACTTGTGACAGGACATAGTCTGAAGCTGTGAGAGGAGGTTTAGGTTGGAAGCACTTCCTCACAGAGAGGGTGATTAGGCACCGGAATGGACCATCCCTGGAGGTCTTTAAGAAAAGTCTAGATGTGGCACTTGGTGGCATGGTTTAGCTGATGTTGTGGTGTTAGTTTATGGGCTGGACTTGATGATCTCAGAGGTCTTTTCAGCCTCGATGGTTCTGTGATTCTCGTCACAGGAGGATCAGAGGCAGTTTTCCATAGTGAGACAGCTGGAAGAGTGCTCTCTAGCATTGTGGTGGGCCAGGGAAAGAACACCACTTTGCTAACACTGGAGGTAGCTGCCTATCTAGTGGAGACTGGAGGATGGAATGGGAGAATAGAGCAAAAAAACCCAGACATTATTTCATACTTCGGCTTTAAGACTTCAGCTTGCAAATTCTCCTTCTATCAAGCTGTTCACATATTCTTTGTGATTTGAGTGCTCTTTTCTACAGCTACATGAGGGATAAGAACCTTTTGGATCCCTCTTCCCCTGACAAGATTATATTGCCAAAGACAGAGCTTGGCCTCATCTTGCTGTGTTACTTCTGCAAGCTCACAGCACAACTGTTTGCAGGACGACAGCCTCAGGTTCCTGCTCTCACACTCGGTGCTGGGTACGAGGCAGAAGCGGTGCACAACTGCTGTATTGTGCCATCTGGCAACCTCTCTCTTCAGCCCCAGCTTGAATTTACTGAGCTGAACAAACAGTTGTCTGTCAAGAGGTTTCTCCACATAGAAACATTGGCTGTACTGTACCAGCTTACCATCCTGCTTCCCACAGCAGCCAGCATCCATGGAAAGAATTTTCTTTTCTGTCAGTAAGCTGGACAGGGATCAGCATACAGGGATGAGCAGGACTGCTCCCATCTGAGGATGCTCCCCCCCAATCCTCAGTGCCATTTACCTACTTGAGACTTGGCTACTTTTTTTGGCTCTGTTTTGTCTGCTCAAATAAGTGTGCCATGGTATTAGGTAGCTATTGAGGATGGGTTGTGTCTCTATGCAGCTGTAATCCTACTGCAGCATGTCCTTCTGTCTTAGTGTGCTGACAATTTTTTCCCAGTATTTATTTTGCCATGGAAAAGGCTTTCAGCAAGAACAGAAGAGCTGATTTGATAAGGTCCAGCCATATGTCTTGTCCTCTCTCTCCTTTGTACCAGCTGTGTTTTATCTCCCTCCATTTGTTTGAGGAGAGCAAGTTCTCACTGAGTTATTCTCACTATACTACTCTAACAAACAACAGTACCAGCCAGCCTGATGAACTTCGTGTGCCAGCTAGACAGCTCCAAGGTCCTCTGGGGTGATCCAGAAAGCTGTGCCTGTTGCACTGTATAGGATGTGGTTAAACTGCAGTTGGAGTTCACCTCCATGGCAAGCCTAAACCAGAACTCAGGAGTTGTTTTCCAGTCACCTTAGTGATTTGCTGGTTCTGACTGAAACAAGTAGCATTGTCTTCTCTGAGACTTACTGATCCTCTCCAGCAAGGGGGATGACCACAAGCTGAGAGTCCATGGGACATCTCCTTCTTTCTTCCCTCTCCTCACCTTCTCTGCCACTGTAGTCTTGCCAGTGTCTTTGTGCTGGCTGCAGCATTCAGCAGATCTTCTGGCAAGCAGATTCAGCTCTCCTACAGCAGAAAGCAAGCTAGTGTTTCTGCAGGGGTTTTGTCTTTTATTTAAGTGATTTAAATCAGCTCACAGTGAAATCTTACAAAGAGCCAGCACAAGGGAAGCAGCAGGAGAAAGGGAGGTCTTGACCTTCTCTCAGTACCTGTGGACAACTTGATTTTGAGCAGTTCATCAATTTGATAGCATAATCGTCACCTTGTTAGCTATCCTAACCACAGTCCAGGTGTGCTTATGGAAACCAGAGCAGCAGAGGACTTTTAGAGACGCTCTCTTCATTAGTCTCAGTTGTGAACAGCCTTTGATTGCTTCACTGCACACAAATGCAACCTAAGCACAAGTCACCTTGGAAAATAAACGGGCCTGAGCTTGGGAGAGCTCCTCAGCTGGTAGAAATCACAGAACCATTTCATTCAGATGATATCATGCTGAGGGAAATTTCAGGCTAACCTACTCAGCGTGGGGTAAGGCCTAAGCTGGTGTCAGAATGGGATACTCTGACAGTGCTGCTTTGGCAGGGTCTCTTCCTCCCTGAAGTCACGTTAGTGTCCAAGTCAGCCATCATGATGCCAGACCCAGTGCATTTTCTGTAATGAACAATGTGGGTGGGTCCCCTGAAACTTCTCTGTGGTGAAGAGAGGATCAGCACTGCTCTGCCCTGAAGGCATCACTTAAACCAGAGAGCTCTCAGTTGTGTGTAGGAAATACTGCAGTGCAAGACAACCTTGTCTTCCAAACCAAACAGGCCTTCAGCACGTGTGTGCCTGTGCATGATTTAGTCTAAGGGAGCACCAATACAAGACTCTCACTACTGCAGCATCGAGAGTACCAGGCTAGTGCCTGCCATGGCCAAGTGATTCTAGAGCATTCATTATGACTGGACAACTGTCAGAAGACTAAGAACCCAAGGTCATAGAATTATAGAATGATTTGAGTTGGAAGAGACTTCCAAAGGTCATCCAGTCCAACCCCTCTGTAGCCAGCAGGGACACCCTTCACTAGATGAGGTTGCTCAAAGCCTTGTCCAGCCTCACCTTGAAGATATCCAGGAACAGGGCCTCATCTACCTCTCTGGGCAATCTGTTGCAGTGTTCCACCACCCTCATGGTGCAGAAGTTGCTCCTCACATCCAATCTAAACCTGCTCTTCTCTCATTTCAAAACACTGCCCTCGTCCTGTCACTGCAGGCCTTTGCAAACAGTCCTTCTGCAGCCTTCTTGCAGCTCCCTTCAGCTACTGGCAGGCTGCTGTTAGGTCTCCCTGGAGCCTTCTCCAGGCTGAATAACTCCAGCTCCCTCAGCCTGTCCTCATAGCAGAGGTGCTCCAGCTCCCTGATTATCATTGTGGCCCTCCTCTGGACCTGCTCCATCAGGTCCACGTCCTTTCTATGTTGAGGGCTCCAGAGGTAGATGCAGCACTGCAGCTGAGGTCTCACCAGAGCAGAGCAGAATCCTCTCTCTCCACTGGTTGGCCATGCTGCTTTTGCTGCAGCCCAGGATGCACTTCGAGTTGCAAGGGATGGATGTACTGCTATTATGTATCCATTAAGAAATATTTATGTGCCAGGTTTGCTGCCTGTGGGGAAGGTTTTGCTAAGGATTCAGAAAGATATTTGACACAGAGTGTCTGACTGTCACAAGGGATTTATAATGACAATTTATTACTGCCTCCTCTTGTTTGCAGCATTACCAAGCAATGCTGTAAATGTGGGCAGCAAACAGCTTTTCAGCCAGAGAAGGGAAATTTTACTGTGCCGAAGAGGGGCAGCTGAAGCTTGGGTGCTTCTGCCACCTGAAAGCGGGGGTTAAAACTACAGCAAGGAGGCTGTTATTGGAAGGGTTTAAAGTCAGCAGTTGGTGTTTTGGGAGAGATTTCTTCCTACTCCTGAAACCCCAACCACTCTCTTCTATCGCCCACCCTCTCCAGGACTGTGCAGCTGTTGTTTTTTTGCTGCACCTAAGGTCAACCCTGTCAGACCAGCAGCATCCAGGAGACTGAGTGGGCAGGCATCCCCAAAGGCTTTACTTCAGCTCTGCCAACCTTGGGACTGTATAATCCATGGCTGTTACTAGCAGGAGTAGGAAACTGCTGCTTCTTGCACGTATAAGGCAGTGTTGATGGGTCACAGAGAGCCAGCTAAGTACTGCACACCTTATTACGACCTGGTGCGTAACTGCAACACCTGCTCTAGAAGCATTAAGTGCGGGCAGAAAGCTGCAGCTGTGCCTTTCCATTTGAAGGCAGAGTTTGCCCTCATTCCCAGCCAGTTACACAGTACAGCTGAGAAGGTGGCTGAAGATGGGAAGCTCAACCTTCAGGAGTCCTGCCACACTGCTGGACCTACAACCACCTTCCCACTTCAGTTGGGTGTATTAGGGGGAAATGATGTTTTCTTGTCCTACAGAGAAAGTTACTTTCTAAGTAAGCTTATTTTAGCCAAAAGGCAGGAAATTGCAACATGCTCAAACAATTCAGCTACCAGCCCTGACTCTCTCCCTTTTAAAGTGTGACTCAACTACCACTGGCCTCAGCAGCATCCCTGTGCTTTCTTGCCATTGCTCACCAGCCAACATACCCCCTGTGGAGGGTACCCCCCATGTGACTGCTCCTTTGGAGGCCTTCTGACAGCCAGGGAAATGATTTAATCTTCATGGAGTCCTTCACACCACCCAGGCTTTGCTCAAACAACTGATTTGCCCTTAGAAAATAACTCTCCATAGCCAAGTCCTTCTCTGCATTTCTCTCTCCTTCCTGACAATGCATGGAACAGTTTTGACCTTCCTGGAGGATGTGACTTTCTGTATTGTCTTCACCAGCCTCTCTTCCCCGTGGAGAAACTCCTTTCAATAGCATTTTCTAGCACTTCCCCTTCCTGGGTCTTGACCAGTTTCATATGCTTGCAATCCACTCCAAAGGGCTGTACTCTAAATTCATCACACTTGCTCAGAGCTGACAATGTTTGACCTAGAGCTTCTATTCTCTTATTAAAGATTACCTCTATTAGCCTAATCATTATGTAGCTGCTGCTCCTCTGGCAGTCAGAGAGGCCCCTCCAGAACCTCCTTTTTGCATTCTCTGGAGAAAGACACCCACGTGTGGTTACAAGGAAACACAGCCCGAGTGATGGGGCTCAAATTCCTCAAGATCTCCCATATGACACCTGAAAAAAGGCAAACTGGTTTAGGTCCTCTGCAAAGAGAGCTCAGACATCTTCTCAACAGTGCTGCCAAGCATCAGCTGGTCCATGATGCATGATCATAGCTCTCAGCAGAGGTAAGAAGAAACTAAGTGAGTCTAAACCTTTCCTACTGGTGTTTAGATCTAACGCTGTCGATTTCCTGTTTGCAGTGGCTGGAGACACAGTTGCCAGTTGCACTGAGTTACTGCAGCTCAGTAAGGTATCTGAAGTTGCTGACAGACAAGTGTAGTTTTTGCAGGCAGTTTTTTAAGTGGTTGTAGGAGCCAAGCAGAATTTTCAGGAGTTTTCTATTTTCATTTTGAAGCAAACAAGGGGTCCAAGACGCTTGGGTGGTTGGTTTGGGTTTTTTTTTGTGAATTCCATCAGCCTAGTAAATATCTCTGCAAGTCTGAGCAGCTCAGTCAGTTTAGAATATCAGATGGGGCCCTTGATCACTTAGGACTTCTCTTGTGAACATCTCAAGATGCAGATCTGAGGTTTTCTCATTTGAGAAATATTTATATTCAACCTTAGCCTGAATCCATTCTAAAAATTAAATGAACAACAAAAAACAAATTTGCATTTTAATGCTGCCTCTTCTTCAAGTCTGCAGCTCAGTTGTTAGTCCCAGTAATTTGCCACTCAGACATTTCAGGATGAATTTGTTGTCTTTTCTTGCTTTTGTGAAGCAGGGTGCAGAGTGCAGGGAGGGAAGAAGTAATGGTAGGCAATGGATAATCACCAGCACCGCTAGCATTCAGCCAGATTCAAGGTGAAATGTGCAGCCCTGCCATAATGCACATGGCTGCTGTCAAGGAGCCAGCAGCTCCTTGAAACTCCTCCAGGAGCCACTGTAGAGAGGGTCTTAGGGGTCTGCCATCCCCATCAGCAGGACCTGTATTTATACAGTTTGTCTTTGGTTGATTGCTCTTCAACCACTCTTAACAACCTCCCTCAAAGACTGGTTTGGCTTTTAAAGTGAGTTGCAACCTTACAGCAGCCATCTGAGGGCCCTGGAGAACTGAGCTGTAAAGGCCCTGTTGTTTCTGCCAGCAGCAGAAGCCCCAGCTCTGTGCAGCTCATTTTCCATATTTCATAGCTGCCAGTTACTACGCTGTGCCATGCACACACGCACACACTGCAAGCAGGAAGCAGGAGCAGCTCAGCTCTTGGCTTCCTCTGTCTCAAGAGACTGCCATGAAACTGAAAAACACTAAAGTAAAACCTAAGTATCTGTTAGACCTTTAATTAGCGACCTGAGGAGTGTTTGCCAAGAGGAAATTTGAATTCAATTATCCAAATAGAAAGTATTTAACCTCTCAATAGCACTCAAGTAATTATACTACTTGGGTTGGGTTTTTTGGTGTTTTTTTTTTTCAGAAACCTAAAAGAAATAAACCAAAAAGCAAATTGAAAAATGTTAGAAGGTGTCACTTTCCTAACACATGGCAAGCTGTGGCATTGCCCATGCTTTGGATTGGTCATGTTGCACAGGAAGGAGCAGCCTTGAGCAGGGAGAGAAGGTTGCAGAGTTCTTCATTTCCCTATTGAGGCAGGGCCAGCAGAGGTGGGTTTGTGTGCAGGAAACACACAGCTAAGGGCACTTCATGTAGCTTTTTATGTGTTGAGGGTGCTTGGTGACTGTTAGAAGGTCACACAGAGAAAAGGAGAGGAAAAGACTTAAGAAGTGATTGTAGGACCTGACCTGCAGAGTGAGCCTGAACTGGAGCTGTGTCCAGAGAGGGCCACAAAGCTTTTGATGTGGAGAACAGGGCTGGTGAGGAGCAGCTGAAGGAACTGGGGTTGTTCAGCCTGAAGAAGAGGAGGCTGAGGGGAAACCTCCTGGCCTCTACAACTCTCTGAAAGGAGTTTTGAGCTGGGTGGGGTTGGTCTCTTCTCCCAAGGAACAAGTGACAGGACGTGAGGAAACAGCCTGAAAATGTGTCAGGGGAGGAAGAAGAAACTCCTTCACTGAAAGGGTTCTCAAACAGTGGGACAGGCTTCCACAGGGAGGTGACTGAACCCCTAAGGAGGTGTTTCAGAACTGCAGAGATGTGGTGCTGAGCAACACGGTTTAGCACCAGCCTTGCTAAAGTTAGAGCATGGTTGGACTGGATGATCTTAAAGGTTTTTCCCAACCAAAATGATTCTGTGGCTAAGACACATCAGAACAGGCTGAATACTGGAGGACATTTTGCAGACATTGGTCCATATGAACCACAGCACCTGCATTTCAGATCACAGCAGCTGATTCAGCCCTGCTCCAAACTCTGCTTTCACTACGCATCTGCCCAGAGGTGTCCAGAATTAATGCCAAGACAGAAGTCACTATTGTCTTGCTCCTCTCTCCACAGACTGCAGGTTGCTCTGGGACTATGTCTATCAGCTGCTTTCTGACAGCCGGTACGAGAACTTCATCCGATGGGAAGACAAGGAATCCAAAATCTTCCGGATAGTGGATCCCAATGGGCTGGCCCGGCTGTGGGGGAACCACAAGGTAAGGAAGCAAAGCAGGATTTGTTCTCTGCCACTCCACCCTTTGTGATCTCACAGGATGCACTTGTGAACAGAGTGGGGAGGAAGACACATCTGCACGTAAACTGCTGCTGGAACATTGTGATCTTTCATGCTAACATAGGAGAAATAGAAATCATCTTGCCTTAAACCCACCTTTCATCTAGAGAACCTGTTGTGTTGGTTTCAAGTCACTTAAATGGATTTAATTACAAAGAGTGCAAGAATCAAGGGTCCTTCTCCCTCAGGGCAGCTCATTTCTTCCTGAAACCCCATGCTACCTAAGTTCAGGTGAGATGTGGTCTGCAAAGGGCTGTGTAATACAGCTGGGCAGGAGCTTTCTATATGTGTTCCTGTCTGCACCTGTGTTAAGAGCAGCTCTGAAGGAAGAGACTTGGGAGTGTTGATTGACAGGGATCTCCCCATGAGTCAGCAGTGCCCTCATGCAGCCTAGCAAAAGGAGCATGGCCAGCAGGACAAGACAGGATTCTGCCCCTTGAATCTGCTCTACAGAGACCCCACCTCCAATCCTGCCTCCAGTTCTGGTGTCCCCAGCATAAGGACACAGAGGTGAATCCAGACGAGGCCACAAAGATGATCCAAGGGCTGGAGAACCTCTGCTACGATGACATGCTGAGGGAGCTGGCATTGTTCAGCTTGGAGAAGAAAAGGGTCCAAGGGGACCTTAGAGCTGCCTTCCAATAGCTGAAGGGATCCTCCAGGAAGGCTGCAGAGGGATTTTTCCCACGGGTATCTAGAGACAGGACAAGAAGGAATGGTTTGAAGCTGAGGAAGAGCAGGGTTATGATCTTGGGAAGTAGTTCTTCAGTATGAGAGTAGTGAGACTGGAATAGGCTGCCCAGGGAGGTTGTAGCTGCCTCCTCACTGGGGGAGTTTTCAAGGCCATGTTGGATGAGGCCTTGGACAGACAAGTCTAGTTGAAACATGTCCCTGCCCATGGTGGGGAGACTGGAGTAGATGATCTATGAGGTCCTTTGCAACCTAAGCCATTCTGTGGTTCAGTTTTCACAGACTGTCCTGTAGCACACCCTAGATGCTACAGGATTATGGATTTCCTAGTCAGAGGATAACTCTGCTTTGTTCTCTCGACAGCAGTTACTGATTTTTGCAGTGTAGGGCTGAGTATGCACAGCTATCTCTGTGGGGCTGTGATGAATATAGGAGTAGTCAGTGTGGATTTCCAAAAAGGAACTCATGCTTAACCACTCTGATACCCATCTACAATGAACTAATGAGCTCAGTGGATGCAGGGAGCACAGTGGTTATAGCTTACCTTGATTTTACAGAGGCTCTTCAGACTTTTCTCCCAAAATGTCCTCACACAGAAGCAGAAAGTCTCAGGCAAAAATACAGTGAGGTAAATGGAGATCTGGCTGAACCACTGGGCTGAATCACAGAATGGCAGGGCTTGGAAGGCACCTCTGGGGATCATCTAGTCCAATCCTCCTGCTAAAGCAGGTTCACCTAAAGCAGGCTGCACAAGATTTTGTCTCAGTGGGTTTTAAAAGTCTCCAGAGAAGGAGACCACAGCTTTTCTGGGCAGCCTGCTCCAATGCTCCATCACCCTCAAAGTGGAAAAGTTCTTCCTTAATTTCAGGTGACCTCTCCTGTGCTCCACTTTGTACCCATTGCTCCTTGTCCCATCACTGGGCACCACTGAGAAGACCCCAATCCTATTTTTGTGATTCCCATGTTTTAGATTTTGATAAGCATCCAGGCTGGATGAGGCCTTGGGCAGCCTGCTCTAGTGGGAGGTGTCCCTGCCTATGGCGAGGGGTTGGAGCTGGATGATCCTTGAGGTCCCTTCCAACCTAAACCATTCTATGATTCTATGATAAGCATTGATCATGTCCCCTCTCAGTTTTGTCTTTTCTGGGCAAAAGAGTCCCAGGTCTCTCCGCCTCTCCTCGTAAAAGAGATGCTCCATTTCCCTAATCATCTTCATGGCTCTCCCTCGGACTCACCCTAATATTTCCCTGTCCCTCTTGAGCTGGGAGCCCAGAGCTGAACACAGTACTCCATATGTCCCCTCATGCAGGCAGAGTAGAGGGGGAGGAAAACCTCCCTTGACCTGCTGGCCACACTCTTAATGCACCCCAGAACACCACTGGCCTTCTTGGCCATGAGGCCACATTGCTGGCTCATGGTGAACCTGTTGCCCACCAGCACTCCCAGATCCTCTGCAGAGCAGATCACCTCCTAAGCCATCCTGGTGCAGGGGATTGTTCCTCCCCAGGTGCAGGACTCTACACTTGCCTTTGTTGAACTTCATGCACTCTGCCCAGCAATCCAGCCTGTCCAGGTCTGACTGCATGGCAGCACAGCCTGACAGGGTGTCAGCCACTCCTCCCAGTCTTGTGCCATCAGCAAACTTCCTGATAGTACACTTACACTCTGCCCCTTCATCCAGACCCTCGATGAAGATGTTGAACATGACTGGACCCACTACTGACCCTAGGGGCCTCCAACAAGACCTGCATCATTGATCACAACCTTCTGAGCTCTCTCATTCATCAAAAAATCCATTCACTAGTGATGTTACCCCAGGGACTGATTCTGGGGGACAATACTCTGTAGAATCTGCATTAATGACTCTGGATGATGGGGCAGAGCACAATCTCAGTAAGGGATTGAACAGTACAGAACTGGGAAGAGTGGCTGTTCCACCAGAGGGTTGTGCTGCCATCCAGAGGGACCTGGCCAGAATGGAGAAATGGACTAGCGAAATTCCATGAAGTTTAACAAGAGACAGTGTAAAGCCCTCCACCTGGGGAGGTGTGGGACTTTACCTTGCCCCTCGTTACATTGCCTGAAACCCCAGGTGTGGGACTGTGACTGGTTCACTAGAAAGATGGTCAGACACTGGAGCAGGCTGCCCAGAGGAGACTGTGGACTCTATGTGTTTGGAGATGTTCAAAATCCAGCTGGACACAGTCCCGAGCAGCTGTCTCTGTCTGACCCTGGTTTGAGCAGAGGGACTGGGCTAGGTGAGCTCCAGAGGTGCTTTCCAACTTCAGTTCCTCTGTGATTCTGTCTACAAAGCCTCCAGCCTTAACAAGGTCAGGATTTTGTCATCTGTCTTAGGGAGCTTGGGCTGCATCACTGGGGACATTGAGAGTTCTGCCCTTACCCAGTCTCCATGCTAATAAGTTAGCCTCGTAATTCATGTCTAAAACTACTTCAGCACAGTAGCCACTTGGGAAACTCAGTGGCCTTTTAGCATGTCAGGAATTGCAGAAGCACAAGTGCATTTCAGAGGACTTCCCAGGGAGTGGAGCCTGCATTTTGTCACAGGAGCTCATTATATGGCCTTCCTTAGCAGAGCTGCTGTGGTCAGAGCAAGCAAAGGAGGTCTGCTCTGAAGGGCTGTTTTAGACAGACAATTTACTACAGCTAGGTCACCACTACAGCCTTCTGCATGGTGCTGGACTGGCAGAGCCGTGCCAAGCCAGCATGAAGGCCAAAGCATGTTTCTACTGGTTTGGCATGCTTTGCCCATGGTGAGGCAGCTGCCTTCTGCTCCTGCAAACACAGCTTTGTTCCTGTAGCTGACTCTGCTGGGAGCATCTTTGCCAGCATAGTCACCTGTGTTCCTCATACCACAAGAAAACTTCATGGCAGACGTAGCCTGAAGGACTGATCCTGCTACCCCAAGTCAGTGCTTATAGACGCTGCCAGTGCTTATACAGCTCTGCCAGTGCCTGTCACTTCTGCCTTTTGAAGCTCAGCTTCAGCAGGGCCATTCCTTGTTCCCCCTGCAGTGCTCTGGCCACGGCCCTTGGGAGTTAGCAGCTCCCAGAATGAAGGGGAGGCTCTGTCACAGAGACCAATGTACAACCTAATGGTCTTCTTGATTTATGCTCATATAACAAGAGGAGGAACAGGCGCTGGGTCTCCACAGTGCTCTGTAAGCATGAACTAGTTAATGGAGGGGACTCCCAGAGCAGCACTGCTCTTAGCAGGGATTACTGACAGGCTCAGCCTATTAACCACTGGTCTTAGGCAACCAAAGGTGGTTGCATTAAGAACAGGCTTGTCGCATCTCACTTAGCATGAACATATCCCTCCATCCACTGTTTCCTCTCATGGTTGATGAATCCTTTTGTTAGTTGTGATCCAAGAGACTGCAGAAAAACCTTGCTTTGGATTTTTTGTTAGGCTTTCTTGCTTAAATTGCCCTGAGTGAAAAGAGGCCTATAAAATTTTGGTGGTGAGAGCTGGAGGGGCAGGCTGGGCCTGCAAAGAGCAGAAGCATGGAACATGTAATTTCTTGAACCAACTTAGTTACTTGAGCTAGCTGTGATAGTTCTGCAACTCCTTTTGAGGCTTGGGAAGCTTTTCATGAATCATCTCACCAGGCTTTTCCATTTTCTTTTGAAAAAAACAGAACAGAACAAATATGACTTATGAGAAAATGTCCAGAGCCCTACGCCACTACTACAAACTAAATATCATCCGGAAGGAGCCAGGACAAAGGCTTTTGTTCAGGTAATTTGTTCTTTTCTTTGCTGTCCCTTTCTGCAGACAGATCAAGTTTTGAAGGTGGGGAAGGTAATTGTGTGGGAGGTGCTGTAACACAGGTGACAACGGGCATCTATTTGTGAAAGTTGTCTAGAGCAGTGCTTCCTAGGTATCAGGGCAACTGCAGCGATTTAGGCCGACAGGGACCTGTTTCAGTGCTCAGTGGAGTCAGAGAATCCTTTTCACTGGCTTCAAGCATGTTTGGCCATTGTTTGAGACCTTGGCTAAATGATTCATGATCTCAGCCAAACTGCTAGAAAACTTGCTCCAAACTGACTTCTCAAACACAGCTGCCAGTGAAAGCTAAGCAGGGAGCAGGCATTTCCTCAAGTGCCTCAGCATAACAGAAGTGCTGATGACCATGTTTTCCCTGGTGCTGCCTGCAAGGAAGAGAGGGACCTGCAAGAGCTGTTCATCAAACACATGAGATGGGGTGATAAAACCCATGGATTTAGGAAAGAGAGGCTGAAACAGCATTAAAGCTTGTACAGACTTGAGTGTAGCTGGCAGAGGGCGAGGGCACTCCAGTTCTCTTCAGAAAACACCAGTGAATACAGTGCATACATTCAACCTACAGAGCGCTGACCTTACACCAAGGGCCGCTTTGATGTCAGTAGTCTGGGTCTACATGTGCTCAGAAGTGGTACCAGTCAGGAGGCACTGGGTTGGTGTTTGTGTTCTTAAACAGCAAACAGAACCACATTAGCACCACAGCTACCTACAGCTGGAAAAGTTTCTACGGGATGTATCATGGCAGCTCTTAAAGAGAGACTTAGGTGGAGAGAGGAGAATCAAAGGCAGAATCAGCTGTGCCAATTTAATATTTTTTTTGTGTTAAGGTAAAATACATTTTTCAAGATGAAAGAAGGTTGCTCTATCAGCAGCAGTGCCACAGGAACCTGGATTGCTGTGGTGTTGTATAAAGAACTGCACAGCCCTGGGGGAATTCTGTGATGCTGAACAGTGAATGTGCTTGGAGGCTGACATTTCAGTGGGGGCACAAAGATAACAGGAGTCCATCTCTTCTCAACCAGGCTGCCTAGTTTCTCAAAACTCTAGTGACTTAATATGCTTGGAGACCTCACTTCCTCTGTCAGACTTGGCCAAAATTGACCAACAAATTGAAAGGTCACCAGGAAGCATAAAACATGAGCATATAAACCTCATTTCCTTTGGAAATGGAAACAAAAAAAAAAACCCAAAGCATTTTTCTGCACAATTCCCAATAAAAACTTACTGATGTTGTTTTCTTAGACCTATTTATATCGGAAGAGAAAAAGAACAGCTGCAAAAAATCAAGCTATTAATGTGCTTTTCTTGGCTATTTCTTGCAAGCAGAGAAATAATAAGAACTGTGACTTTGTAAGTAACATGCAGGCAGTTGTCATCTGCAGATATGTGCAGAGCTTTAAGGAAAATGGAGTCTGAGAAGGATTTCTTCTAGGCTGCCAGAGTGTCTTGGCAACAAAAAAGGTCACAGACCCTCCTTCCTCAGTAGCTTGTAGTTCTGTGGGAGTAATTAGTTTCAAAATTTAATCAAATTCTATTACAAATAAATGTCCATGCTTTGAGTTCCTTGATGTGACTTCCAACACAGATCAGAAAGAATACTTGAAGTGGTGCAGCTCACAGCAGCCCCTTTCCCACATGGCTTAGGAAACAAGAGCAGACAGAAGGTAGTGAGGTCTGTGGGACTGCTTTCTGATTTGATTTCATCCTGATATGGCATGAAGGTGGCAAGCAGAGGGTTTGAATCAGGGCATGGCCTGGCCCCTAGACTTTAGTGCATTGTCACTGATTCACCACTCCCAAATGCTGTTTTTTCACCACCGTAAGACCAATTGTATCAGCATCACTCTTAGAGCATACAAATGGGAGTGACACAGCAGTGAGTCACAGCCCCTTTTTTCCCTTTTTCCCCTAAATGCATATGTGCACATGATTTCCAAAATTAGAAAGGGTGGTGAAGGGCTCGTTCCAGGCTGTGCTATGCATTTGTTGAGAGACTTCACATTTTTCCAATGGAAAGCCCTTGGCTTTATAACCTCAGAGGCAGAGGAGGAGGCGAGTCTTGCCCATGAGCTTCAGCAGTGATTTTTCTGGGTCAGTGACAGCACCAAAGCTCCTGTTACTAGACTCTTGGGTTTGTTTTCACTGGGGCAGGGATACTGAACATATCATCAACCTGAAATAAAATTAGCTCCTCCGATTAACACATTTTGTACTGCTGAATCCCAGCCAGTACATCGTTAACGAAAGGCTGTGAAATATTGTAACACTTCCAGCACAAATATCTTTCCTCCTAATTTCTCCAGAAGCACATGTAAGAAAAATTGGTGTTTAAACTGGTATCTCATCCTTCCTGTGCTGTGCTGTCTTCCTACACCACCGAATTCAGAAAGCAAACCCAGAGCTTTTTTGTGTATACAAAAGCACCCTGGCAAAGACCAAGACTGCAGACTTCCTCTGGAGGCTGGTGGATGTCATTTCCCACTTCCTGAAGCTGTCATGCCTCCCCAGAGGCAGTTTCTAGCCCCCTGCAGACCTTCTGCCTCAAGACATCAGTGCTGGGAGCTGTAACATTCATTGAGGGAGGGTGCTGCTTGCTGCAGCCACACAGGAAGGGCCTGTCTGTGCTCACAATTCTCTACCCCAAAAGCTTTTTCTTTTCCATTTCCATTTCCCAGAACTTGTTCTGACTTATTCCTTGGGTTTTTCCACCACTGGTCTTTTGGTGTTTCACATTCCTCTTCACTCAGCTGCACACAAGCCTGTACAGACCAGTAACCCTCTGCCTCTCCACTCCTTGCAAGTGCTTCTGCTTTGAAATGTGCTGGCCATAAAGTTCTTTAAAGTTCCTGTCACCAGACGCCACAAAGCTCCAATCTTATGTGACAACAGCAAACAGTGTGCGGGAGCAGTAAATGTCATTCTTTGGAAAAGACTGGGAGGTTGGTGCAAATCTGACTTTTCACCATGCCTAAGGGATTGAACAAGGCAGACCCAGTAGACTGGAAGAAGAAGCTCAGAAATATAAAGGCATTGGGAGGCTACAGCAAAGATGGTTTGGGGAGCTGAAGAGCTCAGGGGGCCTCAATGTCTTGGTGAATGTAAAAGCTGAGCCCACTGGAAGATCTGCTTGGTTCCCTGTTTTGCAGGTTCATGAAGACCCCAGATGAGATCATGAGTGGCCGAACGGACCGCCTCGAGCACCTTGAATCCCAGGAACTGGATGAACAAATATACCAAGAAGATGAGTGCTGAAGGGGGCCATGGCATGGCTGGCACAGTTTGGGTGGGGACGCAACAACACAGAAGCAGTACTTGGGGGGTCGCCGCTTAGCTTGAAGACCACGCAGGACCTGAAGCACCTTAACAAAACAAACTAACAGGCAGAAGTGGTGCTGGCAGAAAAGTAAAGGGGAGAAAGCCTGGACTTATGCACTACTTCACTGTTCCTACAAAGTCTCCCTTGAATTCTTTCTTTCTTTTTGGTTTGTTTCAGTTTTGGGGTTTTTTTTTGTTGTTTTGTTGTTTTGTTTTGTTTTTCCCTAATAAACATGCAGTTTGACTTTCCTTATCTCATATAGGAAAAGACATCAGATTATGCTTCTTGGGGGTGGAAGTAGGGAGGTTTGGAAGGCTTTCCTATGGAAACAGAGCACTTATTTTCTGTGCAAGTCTCATGACATAACACTGCATAAAACAATGGCATCACAGAAGGGATTTGCTCAAGGGTTCGTTTGCTCTGCTCAATTTACATCTGCTGCCACTGGGAAATGTGTTAAAGTAACCAAAGCAATTCACCACACATATCTGTCAAGTGAAGAGGAGTCACCCTGCATGCGTGGGCTGGGATATCATCCCAGCAGTGCCTGGGCTCACAGCGACTCCTGCCAGTGGCTATTAACTGCTGGATCATGGACCAAAATAGATCACCTAAGTGCTCCAGGGAGGAGAAAAATAAATGTGACAAACCTCTGCACTAGACTGATGTTGATGGTTTCCCTCTCTAGCAAGCAAGTGAAAGAGTGAAGTGGGGTGGCAGACAGGAGGGGGAAAAATACATATATATATATATATAGATAGATATATATATGTGTGTGTGTGTGTGTATATATATGACAAAGGTTCATATATTTATATCTGTGTAACCCCCACAGTGCAGAATTCCAGCTCAAAGGGTGCTGTAAAAAATCAAAGGATGAAGCATCTGTAATTACAAAAGGGAGGAGTGCTTGATAGCAATTTTGAGGTGGAAGGTGAAGGACTGTTCCTTACTCTGTAGGGAGAAAGCAAAGGGATCCATCACATGGTTTGCATTACTCAGAGGCCTCTCCAGACCATTTTGTGCTGCTGGAGGGGTAGGTGATTCACCAATCTGAAAGCTGATGGTTAAAAACTAGAGACCAAATAGTTATACTTGTACTGGATTTGGGCTTTGTTTTGGGGATTTACTATTTTGGCTTTTTTTAATGCTTCCCGCTATCTTCCCCCTCGCCACAGGTCTGCCATCAAGGGAGCTTCTCTCAGCTTGAACATGATACAAAAGACAAAAAAGAAACCCTACAGCCATGGTGCTTTCTTGGGGTTTGGGTTTGTTCTGGTTGCAAGGTGCCTCTTCTTACACACACCCCTAGTCTGATCTGCTGCACTGTATAAGACAAAGAGCTACACCTACTTTGGTCACTGGAAGCTCAACTGTCCTTGATGCCCAGTAGAAGAGCAACTGCTGTCTCTTGTTATTGCACATTGCTTGGACCACCGTGGCAGGCAAGTCTGTAGTGTCTTGTGATACAAGATCTGGCAGCAGAAATGATGCTTATTAAGAGAGAAGGTGTGTAAAGAAACAGCACAGGACTCATGTGGTGGCTGGAGGAAAGCACACAAACACTAGATCATTAAAAGAGAGAACCCTGGGAACTGGAATACTAGAAATGGGGAAAAAACAACAGGCCAGTCTAATCCCTTGCAACCAAAACCCAAGATCCATTCCCACCACAGAGCCTCTACCAGCTGTTAAAGCCACACAACATTTGGTCTTACCCCATGTTTAACAAGAAGGTTCATCTATCCAGAAAAAAAAAAGGCACTTGGAAATGCACAGTGACGTCTGAGCTTAAACAGAGTCTGGTCTACAAAAGACTTTGTAGGGAGTCACAGGTCATAGAAGGAGCAGCTCGGTTAAGGGTATAGGCATCTTCCAAAGAGGAGAGATTTTTCCAAAGACAGTACCTGGTGAGGAGCTTTTCCCAGCTACATTTTTTTTAGTAGCTCATAACCAATCTGTTACAGGTGCCAGCACACTGCATACTTGCCTTTTTCTGCCTCAAAACAAGCTAGGGAAGTGTGTATCAGAGCAAACCTGCAACCTGGCATCTGTCTCTGCTGTGACTCTAAATTCCTTGGAGCTCAGGAGAGATGAGATGGGCAGACACAGGGAGAAACTGAGAGACTTGAGTGGTTACAGAGCTGAAACCAAAGGTCTCGTGAAGCCAAAGGGCCAAGGAATTACTCTGCTCTGTCACACTACTCAAGGGCACCCAAACTGTGGCTATGTCTCAGGAGCTGGGGTGAAGAGGTGACTATGAATGACAGATAAAGGGTGATCAGAAGAATCAATGTAAAGAATGCTTCTTACTGATTCCTCGTGTTTCTTAAGGTGCCCAAGTGGCAGAAAGTGCTTACAAATACTTAAAGGGTGGGTGTCAGGAGAATAGGCCCAGTATTTTCTCAGTGGTGCCCAAGAACAGGGCAGGGGCTAATGGTCACAAACTCTAACGCAAGAAGTTCCATCTAAACATGAGGAAATTCTTTACTTTGAGGGTGCTGGAGTACTACAACAGGCTGCCCAGAGAGGGTGTGGAATTTCCATATCTGGAGTCATTAAAACTCTACCTGGATGCCATCCTGTGTAACTTACTCTAGGTGACCATGCTCTGGCAGGGGGGCTGGACTAGAGAATCTCCAGAGGTCCTTTCCAACCCCTAACTTTCTGTGAAAGAAACAAAGTTTATACAGAGAAAAACTGATACTCTTGACTGTCCAGGCTGTGACAACTGCATAAGGCTGCTATTTTCTTTTGCCTGCTACAGCTACTGTGTGAGCTGATAAGGAGAAAATAGGGTGATGGGGCCCTTCTATATAAAAAGTGTTCTGATGAGCCGCAGGGCTTTTGTCACAGCCAAGGTGCACACTGCAAAATACAAGGAACAAAAGACAATCCACCAGTGCTGTCCCATAGTGAAATTTTGTACAGGAAATGTTCACCTTTACCAAAAACTGGAATCACTTTCACCTGCAAAATCTAAACCAAATGGAAAATATACTTGGTGGCTGTTAGAATCTCTTCCACTTCACAGGTAAAAGACTTCTTAAGACCACTTCACCACCACAAACACAGAGAATTTTTCTCAAGGCCGATGATAGAATGAAAACAGCCTCTGAAGTTGGAGCAGGTCAATCCCAGAGGGATCCTTCCTGGCTGATGCTGTCCCCTGCCTCCTGTCAGGTCTGTGTGGTGCAAGCAGGGGCTTAAGACCTGTTGTGGAAGCTGCAGGATCTGAACTGCCTGTTTGGTCTTGGAAGGAAGTTTACTAGGTGTGACTAAAGAACCATGAAACCAGGCTAGAGCAGCTGCAGCAGGCAGATTCCCATCTACCTCACATCCAACTGGCAGATACGTGGAGCACACATCATTAACACAGCAAGCTCCAGGACTGCTTGGTGATCTGGCTGGGCTAATGAAGGTGATGCTGCCTTTCCACTGACCCTAAGCCGTACCTTCCTGCCCCAGGTCCTGCATTCCCAGGGTAGAAGTTGCCACCGTCAAACCATCCAGACTTTCTGCCTTTGCCATCAAAGCTCTCCACAAAGGAGTTGCATCCATGGAGATGTGCAAAAAGACATCTGGACACAATCCCAGGCAGCTGGGTTAAAGAGGAGGGGTGAGGGGTTGGATCAGATGTCCTCTAGAGGTCCCTTCCAGCCTCAAGACCTTCAAACTGTATGGTTGAGTAGGACCTTCATTGCCATCAACTTGCTACAAGTCTGAACAAGCCACAAGCTGGTCAGACAAGACATGCTGCAGTTCCACAGCAGAACGTTTTCTTGACTTAAGGCTGAAACCTTTCAACTGCCTCTTTATCCAAAGAACACTACAGGGTGGCCCTTTCCATCACCATTAGGTTGCTGCCACCCTCCCCAGACTTCAAACTCCACACATGCATTCTCCAGATCTCTGTTAGACTGCAACTGTGTGCAAATCCAGAATGCTTCAGTTTGAGGTCTTTTTTTTCTGTTTGTTTTAATAAAATTCCAGTTTGTTTTTATTGATGATGGCTTTTTGGTTTTTTAAGGTGTGGGGCTAAGAGACCGAATCAAATGAATGTAACAAAACAAAAACAAAGCCTATTCTCAGGGCCAGTGAGTTGCAAATAATTTTTTAATGCCTGTAATTACATCATCTCAATAAAAAAAATTAATATAAAAGTGGGAATGCCAAATTTTGTTGGTGCAGTCATTGCTACAAGGTCCTTTCTTTTTAAAACCCAGTATCTAGAGCACACAGCAGCTGTTTGCAATCAGGAAAAGAAAGCTGCAGGCTTCCCATGCCCAAACATGTATGCAGAGTGTCTGGCTCTTCCCTGGGAAACAGGTTCAGAGAAGTTAAGGCTGCCTCTTGGAGTGTCTACTTTGCTGCTTGCCCTGAGAAATAAGCAGAGCACACCACTAGTGCCCACATGGGTCTACCTGGTTTTCTTTCCTTCTCTTGGAGAGGCTATAGAAGCAAAAAGCTAAGTAAAATGATGCAATGTGATGATTGTTGCACCATTTTTACACTACCAATCAGGGCAGGTCAAGGAGTGTAGGAGATCTTTCTGTAGCATACATTGCTGCAAACCAGCCTAGAAACCCTGCCACCAACATGCTGCTCTTCCAGCACAGGAGGATCTTACTCTCCTGTCTTCATCCCTAACCAGGCACAGCATGGGGATGCTGAGTGCTTAGGGAATAGCAAGGTGAGGTGGCACAAACTGCTGTGGGCTGTCCATCACTGCTCACCTTGCAGCAGTCCTCTCCTGCAGAGTGGTGCCTATGGCAGTGTTAAGGCCCTGGAGGGTTCCTTTATGGTGCTGCTCCAGATAGGTGACACCAAACACTATGACAAACAGAGCTGGTCAGTGGTACACAGGAAATACCTAGAGCTTTATGGTGTGAGGGATTCGTGGTCAGATTGTTTGAATCCCAGCTATGGCTCAAGATGACCCCGTGATAATCTGGCTGATCTATGAGTTAGCCACTCAGCTGCTCCTTGCTCAGTATTTGTTCTTGGCCTTCTTTCACTGTTGATATCAATTCACAAGGCAAAGGAGTAACTAAACAAACTGCTCTCTGAACCATGACATCAAGCAAGGAAACAAAAGTGTGTTGTTCCTCATTTCAGTCTGATCCTGACTTCAGTTTGAAAACCAAGCAGCTCCTGAGTAATGGCAGAAAGAGCCACCTATGGATGGTGCCAGGAGGGCACAAGGAGAGAGAGAGGAATCACTGCTAGGGTAAAAAAGCAAAATACAAGTGTGCTCCATTCATCACCTGAACAAAGAATTAGTGATGTTGGTGGAAATATTCTAGTAACATAGGATCAAGTACAGCATGTCAGCTCTCACTCTGCTGGATTCCCATGCACCAGGGATCTGTGAGCTACACTGGATTCACCCTTGGCACAACCTTGCTAAGTTGTGCAGCACACAGAAGCATCCATTCTCACCCCATGCAAAGGCCAGCAGAACTAGCAGTCCTGCCAAATGAAAACTGACAGCCTGGAGAGCTGGGTGGGGAGAAACCTAATGAAATTCAACAATGGAAAGTGTACGGTCCTGCATCAGGGGAAGAAGAATCTCATAGGTCAATACAGGTTGGGGGCTGGAGAGCAGCTCTGTGGAAAAGGACCTCGGAATCCCAGTGGAAAACAGAATGACCATGAGCCAGCAATGTGCTCTCCTGGCCAAGCAGGCCAATGGCATCCTGAAATGCATTAAGAAAAGTGTAGCAAACAGGTCCTGGAAGGTTCTCTTCCCCCTCTACTCTGCCCTGGTGAGGCCACATCTGGAGTATTTTGTCCAGTTCCAGGCTCTCCAGTTCAAGAAGGGCAGGGACTTGCTGGAAAGGGTACAGAAAAGAGCTACAAAGATTCTGAGGAGACTCTAACATCTCTCTTGTGAGGAAAGACAGGGGAAATGGGGGCTTTTTAGTCTGGAAAAGAGCAGACTGAGGGGGATCTCATCAATGCCTATAAATACCTAAAGGGTGGGGTGTCAGGAGCATGGGACCAGGCTTTCTACTGTGGTGTCCAGTGACAGGACAAGGGGTAACAGACACAACACGAACACAGGAAGCTCCATCTAAACACGAGGAGGTCATATAAAGGCTGACAGAGCACTGGAACACAGTACCATCTCTGGAGACATTCAAACCTGCCTAGACCTGTTCCTGTGTGACCTCTCCTAGGCAAACCTGCCTTGGCAGGTGGGTTGGACTCAATCTCCACAGGTCCCTGCCAACCTCTAGCATTCTGTGAAAGCCACCTGACAAAAGAAAGGTGCCCTACTTCATGAGCTGCTCCAGAAGAAGTGGCTGACCATACACTGCCATCCCACCAGACACAGCAAGGAGGAAGAGGCTGGGGTGGGAGGAAGGAAAGGGATGCAGCCCAGTTCAAGATCTCTCCTCACTGGACAGCCTTCTAAGAGCCCAGAAGAGAGTCAGATTGGTGATGGAAGATGTGCTCCCCCTCAACTACTTCCAAAAGAGGCAAGAACGTGAGGCAGCAAGAAATCAATGCCCAGGGAGCTCCAGTACAAAATGTAAGATAGGTCTGTGCCCACATCAGTTTCTTCATTTCAGGTGTTCTTACCTGTTTTCCCCAGTCACCGAAAAAAGAGGAGCAGAAGCCTGTCTACCAGCCTTCATCTCTTAAGTTCACTCCTCACCTTGCTGCCGTAGGAAAAGGGGAGAAGCACACAGAAGCTCATCAGCCAGCTCTCCCTTGCACACAGAGATGTTGGTGTGCCATGCACAGCAGCACATGTCTTGGGGCTGAGCATGTGGGAACGTGACCCACACCAGCTCACTCACTAAACCTGAGTCCAACAGTGGCAGTGTCACCAGTGAAGGAAATGCTGTTTCACACAGAATCATTTTGATTGGAAAAGACCCTTAAGATCATCAAGTCCAATCAATCTCTAACTCTACTGCATCTGGTCCTGAACCATGTCTCTTAACACCACAACTCTGCCTCTTACGAAACACCTCCAGGGATGGAGATTCAAACGCCTCTCTGGGAAGCTTTTTCCAGAGTATGAGAACCCTTTCGGTAATGAAGTTTAATGTCGAATGTAAAGCTCCCCTGGTGCAGCTCTTGTCCTGTCACTTGTTACTAGGGAGAACAGACCGACTGCTGCCTCACTCCAACCTCAGGCAGTTGTACATATCAAGGAGGTCTCCCCTCAGCCTCCTTTTCTCGACTAAACGACCCCAGTTCCCTCAGCTGCTCCTCATGTGGCAATAAAGTTGCACCCCTGCAGAGCCCTCATTTTTCCCAATGGTCGGCACTAATAGTGCTTAATGAGTCTTCCCTGGTCTGTTGTCATACAGGCAATCTGTCTGCTTATTGCCCATCTCCCCACCCACCACCTGGCCCTGGTCAGACGGGCTGCATGCAACAGCTTACTCCGCAGGACACCCACTTCTTTTGGTCTTGCAGACCGAGGCAGGCTAAACTTACAAAGGGACAATAAATCATCTGCTAACTGCTGAAGGAAAGTGGAGCACTGCACAGGTTTACTTCAGTGCTGTCCATTTGTCTACAAAAAAGCATGTCAGTCTCAGCAGAGCACCAGAGTATTCCAGCACAGAACCAGGCTGATACATGCAGAGCCCCAGTGTATTCCAGCACAGAACCAAGCTGAGATACCCAGAGCACCACAGCACACCAAGCTGGCTCCCACAGAGTGCAACCAACATTCAAAGGGAAAAAAAGCAAACTCCCTCCCACAAGACAGAAAGAGGTCGTTCTGACCGATGTGACCAGTTGTGAAAGCTGCAGGGACACATCACTCTTTCTGCCTCCCGCTAACACCTGTGCACAAAGTTTCTCAGCATCTCCAAGTGCTGCAAAACAGCCGGAACAGGAAGAGCTCCAACTGCTCAGGAATTAGCATTGATCTCCTGCCCTGGCCTGATAAACGCTCCTAGCCTGGGGTTGCTGACTCGAAGCCAAGCTCTGTTAAATGGACAAAGTTTTCAAGTCAGCTCTTCCCGGTGTTTGACAAGGTAAAAGGAAGGAAATTGAGTGAAGACAGCTCAAACAAAGCAGGTATTGTGTCCCCTGAGCTCTGCAAAGACAGGAGCACATGACCTCAGAAGTGGGGAAGAGAGGCAGAGATGGCTTGAAAGCTGAGGCAAGTAAAGACTTTAGTCGGTTTGGATGCTCACAAAGACAAAAGCTGGGAGTATTCACCACATGCATTTGACTTTCCTTCCCATGGGCAGAGCCAAGGTTTGCTTGGTCAAGGCATGCTTACATGGTATGAAAACCAGTCTCAATACAGAGACTTGCAGAATGAGGACTTCGCCTTCACTGCAGCAAAGGCTGACCCTCCACTGCATTAAAACCTGCCTCTTCCTAATTCTATCTGAATTCCACTTCCAACTATGAACTCTCACTATGCTTTTCTTCAGCAAATTCTGTAGACCACAGTATTCCTAACCATATCTGAAGATCACAGTCTCACAGTCTCACAGTATCACCAAGGTTGGAAGAGACCTCACAGATCATCAAGTCCAACCCTTTACCACAGAGCTCAAGGCTAGACCATGGCACCAAGTGCCACGTCCAACCTTGCCTTGAACAGCTCCAGGGACAGCGACTCCACCACCTCCCTGGGCAGCCCATTCCAGTGTCCAAAGACTCTCTCAGTGAAGAACTTTCTCCTCACCTCAAGCCTAAACTTCCCCCGGCGCAGCCTGAGGCTGTGTCCTCTCCTTCTGGCACTGGCCACCTGAGAGAAGAGAGCAACCTCCCCCTGGCCACAACCACCCCTCAGGTAGTTGTAGACAGCAATGAGGTCTCCCCTGAGCCTCCTCTTCTCCAGGCTAAACATTCCCAGCTCCCTCAGCCTCTCCTCGTAGGGCTGTGCTCGAGGCCTCTCCCCAGCCTCGTCGCCCTTCTCTGGACACACTCAAGCATCTCGATGTCCCTTCTAAACTGGGGGGCCCAGAACTGAACACAGTACTCAAGGTGTGGTCTAACCAGTGCAGAGTACAGGGGCAGAATGACCTCCCTGCTCCTGCTGACCTGCTCCTTCCTGACTGCAGCCAATACAACTCAGAACCTGCTGGGTTTTCCACATAAATAAGCAGAATACAAGGGAGAAACTGAAGCTCCATTATAGAATAACTTCCTAGAAGGGCTGTTCCCAGCTTGGAGAGCTGTGGATGACAGCCCTACTTGCATCTTGGGGTGCTGTCTGAGCCGCCTCTGTGAAAAACGCTCCAGCCAGCAGATGAGTCTCTTGGGAACTTGGCTGACAGGAAACAGAAAGGATAAAGGAAGAAACGCACATTTAAGTGCCATTGTGACCACGAGTCCAGATGACGTGATAACCATGCTTCTTCCACCCCTCCAGCTAGGGTGGGAGGTTTTCTCCCAACCTGGGAACCACCCCGGGGAGATTGTCTGCAAATACAGTAGCAAATACATCAGCAAAAGAGGCTGCCTGTCCCCTTCTTTCTTTTCAAAACGTTCTTAGTGTCGGTGCATGCTCTTGGGAACATGCTGTCTCACACACAAAGGTTTCTTCCTCTTCACATGCCTCCCTGACTCACATCCCAGTTCACTCCTAAAAATTCAACAAGCAAGAACAATTAACAGGCAGCCAAATTTCACCCAGCGAGGACTTCACCCAGCATTTGAATGACAGTGCAACCCACTGCTGAAATATCCTGAGCGTTACACAGCAGAGGAGGAAAGCAGACCAGACAGATCTGCTGTTCCAGTGCTAACAATCTCATGCACAAAATGACACCTGTGCTCTGCTAAAGCCAATGGAAACACAGAGATCTGAGTGGCATCCACAAAAAATATCCTACCCATGAAAAACTGAGGATTCACTACAAGAATAAAGCTCAACTCCCACAGCAGCCTCCTCAACCAAGCCAATTCCCACCCCAGAGTGATAAACACAGCCATTTGTTTTGATGCTGCTTTGCAGAGACCTGGTTTCAGTGCTGACGTGCATCAGCTCCCAATACAGATAAAGTGACAGTGCAGAGATAAGCTGACGGCACAAAAGCAGCCTCAGCCCCAGTTGTTAAGGGCTCAGGCATCTGGGATTGTCAGGTCATGTGTTTTCAATTAGAAGAGTTTCATTAGTGATGTCTTCCCAACAAAAGATAAGTCTGGTGTACAAAAATCCACATCTACTTCATAACAGAAAATGTCCATCCAGAACATACAGCCCAGTCTTCAGGAGGATTAAGAATCATAGAACCAACCAGGCTGGAAGAGACCTCCAGGATCATCCAGTCCAACCTAGCACCCAGCCCTACCCAATCAACTAGACCATGGCACTAAGTGCCCCATCCAGGCTTTTCTTGAACACCTCCAGGGATGGTGACTCCACCACCTCCCTGGGCAGCCCATTCCAATGCCAATCATTCTCTCTGTGAAGAACTTCCTCCTAACATCCAGTCTATTCCTCCTCTGGCACAACTTGAGACTGTGTCCCCTTGTTCTGTTGCTGGTTGCCTGCGAGGACAGACTCAACCTTGCCTGGCTATGAATTCCTTTCAGGTAGTTGTAGACAGCAATAAGGTCTCCCCTGAGCCTCCTTCTCTCCAGGCTGCACACCCCCAGCTCCCTCAGCCTCTCCTCACAGGGCTGTGTTCCAGGCCCCTCACCAGTTTGTCGCCCTTCCCTGGACACATTCCAGTATCTCAACATCTCTCTTGAACTGAGGAGCCCAGAACTGGACACAGTACCCAAGATGTGGCCTGACCAGTACTGAGTACAGGGGCAGAATAACCTCCCTTGTTCTGCTGGCCACACTGTTCCTGATACAGGCCAGGATGCTGTTGGCTCTCTTGCCCACCTGGGCATGCTGATGGCTCATGTTCAGCTACTATCTACCAGCACCCCCAGGTCCTTTTCTTCCTGGCTGCTCTCCACTCACTCTCTCCCCAGCCTGTAGCGCTGCGTGGGGTTGCTGTGGCCAAAGTGCAGAACTCTGCACTTGGCCTTATTCAATCTCATCCCACTGACCTCTGCCCACTTATCCAACCTGTCAAGGTCCCTCTGCAGGGCCCTCCTACCCTCCAATAGATCCACACCTGCTCCTAGCTTAGTGTCACGTGCAAACTTACTTATGATGGACTCAATCCCTGTGTCCAGATCATCAATAAAGATACTGAACAGGACTGGGCCCAGCAGTGACCCCTGGGGCACACCACTAGTGACAGCTGTCAACTGGATGTGGCTCCATTCACTACCACTCTCTGGACCTGGCCTTTCAGCCAGTTCTTGAACTGTTTCAGAGTGAATCTGTCCAAGCCATGAGCTGCCAGCCTTGGCAGGAGCTGCTTGTGGCAGACAGTGTCTAAGGCTTTGCTGAAGTCAAGGTAGACTACATCCACAGCACTCCCCCCATTCACCAGGCAGGTAACATGATCCTAAGTTTTCACTGAAGTCAACAGAAACTAGTGGCTTTGCATCTGGAAGGTGGACCCTCCTTCAGGCTCCTACATCTGTTGATTCTTTATTTGTGCACATTATTAAGGGTACCTTGCATTGTTACTTCTAAATGTCTCAGATGAAGCAGGTCTGCCGAAGTTTTCCTTGCCTAATGTCAAGGCCCTGCCACATCTGCATGCTTGGCCATCCTCTTTGCTGCCTTATGCCTCTGCAGAAGCCTGTCTTAGGGAAGCAGTGTTCCACAGTGGACAAAGGACTAGGTAAGCAACACTCCTTGGAAACCTTCAGTACAAGGACTGTTCTCCATAGAGGCAGGGCAGGAACAAAGCACAAATGCCATTTGTCATGGTAGGCCTGATAGGCCAAAAATAGGCTATATACACGTCCTGGCTTGCCCAGGCATGTTTTTCTGCTCTCTCTCCTGTTATGGGGAGAAGCAATCACAGGAAATAGGACAAAGAACCTGAAGCCACTGAGTCTAAAGACTCTGGCCTGCTCAAACTTGTTTACATCTTGTGGTAAACAAGGTACACATGCATAGCTTGTGCCTCCCTTGTGCAAGGCCTATGCTTTCCTCAAATTTGAGTAAAGCAAGCCTATGGCTTCACCTAATATGGTCAAGCTTGGATAACGGCTATTCTGAGTCCAAAGGCCCATTAGTCTTGGGCTGTATTGATAAAAGAGTTGAGCAGGTAACACAGTGTGCTCTGCTGTTGTATTCCTGCTTGCTGCTTGCCTGCTGCCATTGCTTACTGCCTCAGTGCATCCTGAATTGCCTGGAAACTGTCTTGAGTTTATCAGGAACAGGCTCTAAATGCCTCCACACAATTGGCTTGCACAGTCCTGCTAAGACTGCACATCACAAGACATCCTGCCTGCACCTGGAAGTCTCCTGCCAAGAGAGGAAGTCCTGGAGATACACAGATCATTCAGAGGAGCCAAGGGACAAGGTCAGAGATTGTCTGCCTCCTTTCCCCAGAAGCCTGTGAAGCACCAGAAACCTCAGTGGCTGACAGTAAGAGAACCCCCTGAAAGCATTTAGGTATTGTCTGTGTATACGGTTAACACTCCAGGAGGAGTGTCCCTGAACTTGAAACCTGACCTCAGGGGGTCCTGACCCCTCCTCAGGGGTGGGTCTGGACAGCCCCAGGTGAGGGTTAGCCCACTCCCCCTTCCTGTCCCTTAAAAGCAGGGGGACTTCCTGTTCTCTCTCTCTTGGGACTGCGCTCTTGGGACTCACGCTGCTCTTTGGACACTGCTCCCTTGGGACACTGCATCTCTCCACACACACATGGCCATCAGCATCATCACCACCACAAACTCGGGTTGTAATCATACCTTTTTGTATTTGTTATCCTCCCTTCCCTACACCCTTTGTAACCTCCCTACCTTTGATACCCTTTTTTAAGTTATTGTTAAACTGGTTTTCCTTTTTTAACTTCCAAATTGAGTGAGACTGATTTATTTGGTGGGTTATTCTATCAAAATTATTATTGTCTCTGGGGATTTAATTCTAATCCCAGACAGTCTGCAGCTAGCCCCATGAGTTGGGAGATAATATTTTGTGAGTAAATATTTAAAGCCTCTTGTAATTTACCATTACTTTCTGCCATAAGCAGAAAGGAGCTTCTTGAGTCCATCTAGCAGGCAAGCGGTATATTGGCCACAAGAACCTTCTCTTCCCGTTCAATTAATGGTTATATTTTTTGCAAGTTATTTCTAGATCTAGTTGTTCTTCTGTAAAATGTTTCCATGACTGTGCAAAGAACCAATTATTATTAAAAACTTAGTGCCTGGGGGTGGTGAGAGTTTTGAGTATCAAAACTAATAAACAAGCTTTGAAAATATCATCTTGTGATTAATTAATTACCCCTCCATAACACCATCTGAGGTACCTGAGACATCTGCACAGGCCATGGTGGGACATGCTGGAGACACATATCTGGTTTGGGAAACACAGGTGATAAGGACACACCAGAAAGGGGGAGACAAATTAGGAAGAAATTCTTTCCAGTAAGGGTGGTGAGACACTAGAACAGGTTGGCCAGGGAGGTTCTGGATGCTCCCTCCCTGGAGATGTTCAAGGCCAGGCTGGATGAGGCCTTAAGCAACCTGATCTAGTGGAACATCTCGCTGCCCATGATAGGAGAGCGAGGGAGGGCCAGTAGGAACCAGATGATTTTTAAGGCCACTTCTAACCCAAACCAGTTCATGAATCTATGAATCTTTTACCTTCACAGCAGCTGACCCAACAGAGACCTTTTTAGGTGATGTTTGGGAGAAAAGCCATTGAGTTGCCTTGGCATGAACTCGGCTCTCGTGCTCCAGAACATCAGCAAAGGGTTGGAGAAGTGCCCTAAGTGCAGTGTTTGTGGCTGAAGCAAATGTGGACAGCCTGGGGAAGGAAAGAAGTGCCAAGAAGAGAGCAAACAGGAGAACACAGCTATGAATGCAAGAAGCTGCTGCAGAAGGGTCAATGTTTATCCCAAAGAATTTTAGAAAGAAGGGAACATTTTTCATTTGGTCATATGTCTTTCAGGAAATGATTCCCTTCTCCAATGAAAATGTTTTCTTTAAATCTGTGCTAGTTTGAGTCTAGCTAGAATGTTTTGGTGAGAAGAATTAGATCATAGGCTAAAAAATGAAAACAATGGTGTCTACTTCCCTCACAGTCTTGCTGAGATGTGTAAAGAAGAAAGGAAAAACAAAGATTAGGGCGCTTTTGCTCTGCATTTCGCTTGGGCACTTCGTGCTGGNTATACAACCACCCCCTCACCTTCCCCCTACCCCTCTCAACCTTACCCCAGTCCCAAGGGAAGAATGGAGGTCAGCCAAGAGGATTAAGAAGCAAAGATGAATCAGCAAAGCAGATGCAGGGTGAGGTTAGAAAGCAAGATGGAGTTCAGCCAGCAGCCTCAGCTTCTCCCCAGCAGAGCAAAGCTCCCAGCAAAGAGAGCAAGCAAGTGACCTAATCTTTGTTTTGTCTTTCCTTTGTACACATCTCAGCAAGACTGTGAGCGAAGTAGACCTCACCATTGTTTTAATTTCTCAGCCTATCATCTAGTTCTTCTCACCAAAACATGCTAGCTAGGCTCAAACTAGCACAAAATCCAAAACAAGTGATACTGTGATACTGTGAAATGTTTTTCTCCTGGGTTTTGTTTACAAAAGAAGGAAGAGTTTCAGTTCTGCCCTTTTTCATTCATCCTCCATAAAATACTAATGGAGCTTCATGTGTGGGGCTGATGAGTCATTTCTTGTAAAGAAAGGGGGGAAAAAACCCAAATCAGAAAGTGTTCTGAGACTTTGCTGAGCACCTGTGGCTACTGCTGGGGAGAGGGGGAGAAAACCATCCTGCTCCTCTCCACCTGTTGCAGATGGGCACAAGGTTATTTTTAATGAACTCATTAGAGCCAAAGGCTGACTGCCAGAAAAGCAAAGGGGAAAACCAACTGATTCACCTCTTCAAGAGCTATTTAAGCAGTCAGAAAATGAACATCTTTTGTCTCCAGTTCTCCAGTTCACTCCTGCTTTTTCCACTTTGATACTTTTTGTGTAAGATAGGTGCCTCTTGTGTGTTGTGGCTGCATGGGGTTTGTGTGCAATGACTGAGCAGTTGCCAGTCCACAAAATAACCATCCTGCCATCTTGTGCACTTTTATCTCCCATTTCACAGCAGTATTGCCAGCATCCCTAGGAAGCCACAAGAAAACTCTCACAGGCCTTTTGCTATGACAGAGGGTTGGTAACTTGGTCTATTGCCTAAGCCAAACTTCCCCAAGGAGTTTATTCCTTAAAGAAGACTCTAACCTCCACTGGAACTCAAACCAAGAGGTGTCACCTCTGGCTTTATGGATTATCTCAGTTGCTGTGGTAGTAGCATGACCAATCAGGCACACTATTTGGTTGTAATTTAAATGTATAAATGCTAAAACAAACCAACACCAAATACAAATCACATGCCATGGACACAGGAACTGCCCCTGAGCATGCAAGTCACCTTTGGCATCTATGAAAACTAACAGTGTCTTTGGGTGCAACCACACTGAGAGCATATCACAGTGAATGCATCTGACTACAGGAGAGTGAAAGAGATGTTAGCCGACCAGCAAGCAGGAGTTGTTACAAACCATCAGGAGACAATACACTGCCTCCAGGAGCATCTGCAGAAACAGGAGGCACATATAGCTTTAACTGAGGCTAAGAAGGGAGATAAAAACAACAAAAATAATGTTGAGAGCTTCCCAACTTCCCAGCTCTAACTCCTCCTGTGACCTCTGGAACAGCCAATGGAACCTGGCTTACTCTAATTGACAGCAAAAAGCCTCTCTCCCACATCTTCAGCCACAAACGTGGCCCAAGTCCTCCCATGTGTTCCCACCACCATCCCAGTGCCAGCATCATCCCTTCGGCAGCCAGCATGCACACTGACCTAGGTGAAAATAACCTGGACAGAAGGAACAGGCCAGTTTTCAGGTGCTTCACTCCATGATCTGACTGACCACCCAACTGTGCAAACAGCAATGCTGCTGCAAGATGAACATCCCAAACTAGGGAGAGAAGACTTTGGTTTGCATGAAGCAACTGGGAAAGTGCAGCCCACACAGATCCCCACTTGAGCCAGCCCTCTGTACCCATCTACCTCTCACAGAACTCCATGCTGCCATTTTCTGTGTATTTCCTGTCTAACCACCTCTCTCCACCCAACAGAGATCAACAGCAATTTACTTTGAGCAAACCAGGCTGCAAAACCAAATTCCTGGGGCACAGCATGGTCTTTGCACAATACAGAACAGCAAAGCTAGAAGCTGTCCTGCTGTATGAGGAGATGTGGGCAGCTGGCTGATGTGCTTCAAAAGAGCTTGTACTTGCACAGCTCTCTGAGCCTTTAAACTGCAGCCCTCACCGTTTATTTTTTCCTTTTAGTTTTGCCTCCCTGCAATTATCCTTTGCAACCATCTGAGAGCAGTGAACTAACTCAGGTCTGCTTCAGAAAGGCCAAGAGCTCTCTGTCTAGGTGTTAATGCCTTTCGTGGCTGGGCAGAGGAATGAGAGCAGGGCAGAGTAATGCTGAAGACACAAGCAACAGCAAGGGACGTTGTACAGGGAGCCCCAGTTCCCATGGGCAGCCCCTGCCATCTTTCACAGCTGCTGCCTCTTGATTCATCAGGGAGCACCATCTCTCCTCAGACAACACCACTGCCCTCCCCTGGTGGTCTCTTGTGGCAAGACCACCCTATGTGCAGGCTTTAGAAAGAAGCCTCATCCTCTTCAAGATAAAATTCCACCAGAAAGAGAGTTCACTTCAGTACAAGTTACATCTGATTATCTAAAAGACATCACAGTCTCCCGCCTGCTTCCTTGGCACTGCACCATGCACTTCCAGCCCCCTCCATAAAACAGTCTTTTTTGTCTTGGCTAAGGAGCTGGCCACAGAAGTAACCACCTCCACACAAAACTACTGTAATTCCCAGGCTCTGAAATCCCCAGGATATTTACTTGCCAGCTCTCACCACTATTTTGATTTTCATAGCCTCAGTGAAGATGAGCTGGGGGAAGATGATGGCTGTGGCAAGCTAGATGCTCCACTCACAGAGGCAGCAGGCACTTTCCTAACGTCCCTAATAACCACTAACCAATTGCCCCTCTCATTGTACCCTTCTGGTCCTTTGCTGTGTGGTGAAGCCCAAGAAAAACACTGCAGGGATTTTGAGAGGTTAACTTTTGTCATCTAGCATCATGTGAGTAGCTCCCATCGCCATGACCACATGTGGTAGCTGCCCCCAGAAATCCCCTAAGTGTGACCACTAGCTTGTGCAGGCAGCATGCAGTCAGCAGATCCACACTGTGCTGGGGCCTCTATCCTGACCATTTCTCCTGGTGTACACCCCAGCACTTCCCTAATTTGACTTACTCGAGCACACGATGAAACCAACCACAATGCGACCAAATAGCCCTGGCTCCTGGTCCTTCTGCTCTCTTCTTCCCCTCAATGTCTCATTCATTAATTCTATGTAGCCCTGCAGGATGCTAAGGGTTTTTGCACTCTTGCATAGATACTACAATAAGTGTGCAGCCCTTTGATAGCTGACAACTTCAGTCACCTCTGCTGAGCCCTAGAGTAAAGCACAAGTGTTTGCCAAAGACAAATTGGTTTCCTTCTTTTTCCTCCCCCTACAAGGAGATGAGAAGGATATTGTAACAGGTGTTGTACTCCTCAAACTCATTTTTTTCTCACTGCCAAACACATTTCAGCAGGAACAATCAGAAAACATTTCTTTCTGTGGGCCTTTAGACTACATATAAAAAGCAGAAACTTTTCTCTTCTTATAAACAAACCAGCCCAAAACCAGCTCCCACGTGATCTCTGGACTAGCTTACAGGGAACCAGTGCAGCTGATAAGGCAAGCAATGCTACTAGTGGGATAGCTACTGCCACAGATGCAGAGCTGATCTCCCAACCTTTGGAAAGGGGAAAAGAATGCTCAGGATCTGTCTATTCCATCAAGGAGACATAGACAGAAGGAGGAAGAGCTTTTTGAGAGTTATATCTGCACGCACTCACCACAGAGATTGTGGGAAAGGACAGCCTAGGTCTGCCACAGCTTCTGCTTCTCACAACGCTGGTGTGTTTCTCCCCAAAGCACCTTCCCAGGAAGTAGGGCCCTACAGCTACATATGATAAACTGGCACAGCAGGAATGAAACCAAATTGACATTAATCAAACACCTGGCCCAAGGTGAAGATGGGAACTGCAGCAGCCATTACCACCACTGCATGCAGGAAGACAAACTTAGCAGAAATCAGCATGAGAGCCCAGCTAAGATCTGTGCGTGGTGCTTATCAGACAGACTGAAAGCAGTAAGAGACAGGTGACATTAAGACATGCAGGCAGGTGCAGGCAGTACCCATCCAAAACAACATCCTTAGCTAGAAGAGGTGCTTAGTCCACAGTCTGAGCTGTTGTCTTGGGATGCACAGTCCAGCACATGCATAACACTCTGTGAGCACATGAAGTAAATATAGAAGCAAAGAATTAGTTTGGTTGGAAGAGACCTTTAAGATCCTGTAAAATCCAACTTCAAACAGTTTCTTCATTTTGATTCAGTTGCCAGTGGCACTCTGACCACCATCTCACAGGACATCACTGGACTTCCAGTTACCAGTAGGTGAACTGCTGGCCTGGAAGTCTGAACTCTTGGGATCTAACTGGAGTTTGTCTCTCCAGTGGCACAGGACCATGGTCTGACAGGAACTGGGATGGTCCAGATGAAGGTGAAGCTAAAGAGACAAATTTTAGCCCCATCCTTGCATCTAGAATGCCCCAGGAGACTGGCATCTGTTTTTCTTCAGGATCAAATACATGCGAGATCTTTGCTTCAGAGGTTTGGCTGTGATGAGGCAGACTAGAGCAGTGCAGAAGCCCTTGCTTACTGCTCATGCACCTCCACCTGCAGCCCCTGGCTGCAGCAGCCCCCAGCAGCCTTCACCCCTAACCTACTATGCCTATGTCACTGTCACACCTTGCCAAGGGGCCTTAGAGTCCTGTGCTTCTCCAGTTGCAATGCAGCCTCACCCAGGTCTGTTGGCATCAGCGGTAGCGGTGGTAGCTCCAATGAGTAGCAGACATCAAATTATCACAGTAGGATATCACTTTCTCTCCCCTGACACAAAATAAAATGCTCCTCACCTTGCTGCCAGCAACTCTAACCACATCACAAACAAGAAGGAATCTACAAAAGTATTCAAAGCATCTGGATATTGTGCCACTACAGCAATTAAATCAACATTCACTTTCTCACACAGTGCCTGGAGGGAAACAGACTGCATGGTGGGGCAGAGGAGGACACGGGGTGGTAATCTTGGCTTTCTTGTAGCCCAGATCTACATTGCAATCTCTGACACCATCTGCAGCAGCAGGACTTGCCCCAGGCACCTGGTCCACTGTCACTGGGGTGAGGTCCTTCTCTTCAGTGGACAAGCCATGCCAGGAATGTCCCTGTACTCAGAAGAGACTGCAATGCTTGGGGCTGCCTCTCCTTGATTCTACCTTTAACTGTCTTTTTGTAGCTGAGATGCAGCTTTCACTGAGCAGGGCTGGGGAAGATGAACATCCCCCAGCACACGGTCAGCAGCTTCAAGAGTGGGCTGTGGCATGTCAGACTGCTCCCCTCTGCCTGGCTGAGCCACCTGCTCCAGACCTGTGGCTGCTGCCTGGATGAGGCACAGGGAGGCATCCCACCCTGGGCAAGCAAGGACACTGGTGCAGCTGAGATACTTGGAAGCACTCTTCTCCTTGGAGTCTGCCAACACAGGTCCATCAGCTCCTTCCTTCCTTGTGCACACTGCAGAGCAGAGCTTTCCAGCAGAGGATTTATTGATGCTTATAAATATCTAATGGGCACATGGCAGGAGGATGGGGCCAGACTCTTTACAGCAGTGCCCAGTGACAGGATAAGGTGCAACAGGCACAAATGAGAGCACAGGAAGAACATAGGGAAAAACTTCTTTGAGGGTGACAGAACATCGTTGTGGATTTTCCTTCTCTGCAGATATTCCTGGATGCTATCCTGGGCAACCTGCTCTAGATGAATCCACTTTAGCAGAGGGGTTGTCCTAGAAGATCTCAAGAGGTCTCTGTCAAGCCCTATCTGTGACTTTCCAACTCCTAGAAAAGGCTGGAGGCTCATGCCTTGAACTAGCCCCCAAAAAACTCACTTGGAAATTCCTCACCACCAGTCATTTTAATGTCCAGTCTTTTCTGTCACCACGACCAAATTTCCAGTGAAGGAGTCGAGGAGAAGAATTATGCTCCTGTGAAGCCAGGGAAGAGATTCCTCCCGCAGGGCTACAAAGGCACTTCCCAGCACACTCTGTTGTCTCTAATCTGTGAATAAAAAGCTAAGTCCAGCATCCATAGATGCATTACCTCCCAGCCCATCACCCTTAGGGTCTTGCTACCTTTGGACAAGGCAAATACTCTCTTGGTTATCTTTTCAGCAGAAGCTTCCATTTATTTGAAGTCCACATATATCTTTTTGTTTAATCACTTGGTAGAAATATGCTCTTTGCAGCACGGGTCAGCTTGGCTTTACAAGATGTATGCTGCCTAATAAAACAGGGCCCTGCTTACTCACTGCAGTTCCTAGAAGTTAATTCAGTAGAAAAAAAGGACAACTTGGCAACTTGGCTACCAGCCAGTTTACAAATCAGTAACCAACTAGATGCATCTAAAATCCTCTGTCCAGGTTGAGCTGGATGAATTATTTTTGACAATACAGAGTTTTCTGAGAAAAAGGCATCACTGATGGACTGAGAAGAATTGCAGGTTCAGGTCAAGTGAAGCAAATAGTTCCATCAGGAAACACAACAACAACAAACAAAATCAAGACCCAAACAAAGAAACTAAAGCAGGAAAAGAAAAATAACATTGAGAAAGTTTAGTCTGGTATAACTGAAAATTATTTCTTCCAGAAAAGCCAAATGGAATCTTTTTGACTTCCTCACTTCAGGATGAAAAGTTTCATTTAAAGATTTACTTCAACTTCTAAAAGGAAGATACTGAAGGAAGATACCAGGAGTAAGAACGAGACTATCCCACTCTGGATCACATACAGCATTTCATGATAATAAATATTTAGTTTGAGTTTGGGTTGGTTTTTTATTATTTCTTTCATTTTTCTAGGGGGAAAAACATTCTGATCTCTTTTGCCCTGACCCAGCAATTTTCCCCCAAACATTCACCTTAGTCGCTGAGCAAAAACACCATCACCACACCACTGGGTTTTGCAAACACCAAGAGCAGCTTGTAGCACATCTTCAAGATTAGAACTTAGAATTTGTGTGGACAAGCAGGGACAGAGAAATGACTCAGTATGTTTAGGAACATAAGAGAGGCAAGAAGAGTCAGAAGGAAACTGTAGATTTTTGATCTGCACTTTTCTGTCAATGCACAAAGTTAAGTGTGGATGTCACTGACTGGGATGCCTTTTTCTCCTGCTAAATGATCCCTTCACTCTCTTCCTAGGATCCATTGGACGAATGTTTTAGAATCACAGCATTATCAACATGGGAAAATGAAATGCAGAGAGACTTTTCAGCTGCGTTTACACAATAAGCAGCCTGCAAATTTGGGGTGTCTGAGTTTTTGGCTGCCTGACTTCAGATACCCACAGCCTGATTTGCATGACTATTACATACCCAGAACTCCTACTGAGATCAAAAACCCAACTCAGTGTCTCTTCAAAAAGCAGGTTGCTGGCATCCAAAAACAGAGACACACAAACTCAGCACATTTCTTCCAAAAACTGGGTCCACACCCCTCATCTGAGGTGGCCATTTAGCAGTTCTTGGCATAACTCAACTCAACTTCTACTTCTATAAAAACCCAGTAAAACAGTTATAATTGCAATTTTGGAAGAAGGCTGCCCTGGACACATTTTCAATTGCCCTGATTTGAGGCATCTCAGCCCAAGGGAAAGTTGCAGGTCCTTCTGCAGAGTGGCAAGCCTCTGGAAGAGGCTGCCCCAGGTTGTGGATGCCTTCTCCCCGAAGGTGTTCAAGGCCAGGCTGGATGAGGCCTTGAGCAGTTGAGTCTAGTTGAGAGGTGTGCCTGCCCACAGTGGGGAGGTTGGGGCAGGTGATCTCTGAGGTCCCTTCCAACCTGAGCCATTCTGTGAACTTGCGATTTTTCTAGATCCTAGAAGTATTAAAAGTGCTCCACACCTTCTGCAGACTGCCCAGATACATACATCCATATACACAAGCACAAAAGCAGGTGGTTTACAGCAAGCACCACGGGGATTTTCTGAGGAGGAGACACTCATCAAAGTTGAACAAAGAGCCTATTTTGTCCACGGGTCTTCACCATGCTGTGAGGTGAGTGCTAACCACACAGTTTGTGTGTTCGCCATCCTTCTGTCAGCAAGCTGCAGCAAACAGGTGAATGCAGAAAATGTGGCATTGGTCTGTGGCCAAAAGGGAAAAGAAAGATTTTGCAACACTTCCTGCTTTTCTGGGAGCAAGGTGGACTCCAGAAGGTTCTACACTGTCTGCAACATCAACCTGTAGAGTTTTGCTTATTGATGTGCTTTTTTTTCAAGTGGATGGAGGTGTTTGTTTGGCTCAGAGGAGAAGCATACACTGCCAGAGTTTGGCAAGGGCAATGCTGTGCCCAGGTAACCTAATGGCTGGCTGCTGTCCAGCTGTGGCAGGACTGCTGGGTGATTGCTTTCATGTGCTTTTCGTTTCATGTTCACCACCCTGGCATCTGAGCAATGTGCATCTTGGTTCAGCAAGAACCTTGTGAGGGGGAAGGGTGAGAGGCCGAACTCTTTATAGGAGGGTGGGGTACAGAAATAAGCTAGGCAGATTTCATCTAGCCTTGTTTTCAACTCTGATCTTCATCAAACGAAGCTCGACAGGCAGGCAAATCTGCTGCAGCTCACAGAAAGGCAGTGGCAGGGTCATCACACTGGTGATGCCTGGGCGAGCTGCTCCAAGCTGGGCTCCAGCAGCAGGTGCTGACAGTGCTGCAGAGGGAAGGACCATTTCTGAAGACGCTCAGCAGCTCTGCATCCTTTGCCTTTGTCACAGGCAGCGCTAATAGCCACACTACCCTGTGGAAGGGCAGCAACAGACACAAAGCCAGGAGAGGCTGTTAGAAGAAATCTAATAATTTCTAAAAAAGCAGCTTAGCCCAGGTGGCCACAGGTACTTGGGACAATCTGTTCTGGGCAAGAATTGTATTTCTGTGAGCTCTTTCACTCATGGCAGTCTGTGTTTCAAATCAGCTTTGACACAGCCTCACTGACAAAGGCTTTGAAGTCTGAACTAAATGTGCTACAGAGATCATTATTCATAACCACTCAGATGGAGAGGGAATATTTTCCTTTCAAAAGGTACTGCCAAACCTGTCCTGTGCTTTGTTTGCTTTCAGAGGCACCATGGTGGTTCCTGGGGAGGAAAGAGGATAGAGAAAAAAAAAGGGCAGTAACAACCTGGCAGGGAATAGCCTTCAGAAATCACTGGGCACAAATTCACTAATTAAGAAAGTACAGAGACCATCCCAGAAGCCACTGCTTCACAGGGACCCTAGCTAAAGGACCTCTGAGCAGAAGACATCATGATCTGCATCTATTATGCTGAGATTTCAGCTGCTGTACTTTGCAGGCCAATGATTCTATTTGCAGTGACAAGGTGCAGCCCAAACAGTGAGTATTTATATACTTGTAGAGCACAACACAGTCCCCAGGGAGCACGGCAATCATCTAAGATTTTACAGTACAGGGATTGGCAGAGTTGGGGCTGCACACATACATCTCCAGAACAGCTTTGAAGATAAATAATTTTTACATAGGAGTTATGAGAATGAGTTTTGGCTAAAGTTCTGTGTAATAGTAATTTCAAATGCCCTGGGGCCCAACCTGCTCCTGTTAAAAGTCCCTGGAAAGACTCCAAGGCAACAAGCCGAGCCCTTTGCTCTCTGTGTCTACTTTTCTTTTAGTGCCTTTCCTCTGCTCATTTTCCCCCCACTTATTGTTGGTTTTGGTTTGTGGTGTTTTTTCCCTCCTTTATGAACATTTCTGTTGCTGGGTTCAACTAAACCTTCCTCTGGCACAGTGACACTCTCTAAAAACACTGTCAATGTGTCTGTGTCAATGTGTCCCAAGAACAGCAAAGAAGGGAGTGCTCAGCAAGCTTGAAACCCTCGACTTCACAAGAGCTGACTTTGGCCTCCTCGGGGATCTCCTTGGTTGGATACCATGGGACAAGGCTCTGGAGGGACTGAGAGTCCAGGAAAGCTGGCTGACTTTCAAGGATCATCTCCTCCAGGCTCAAAGGCTCTGGAGGCCTGCATGGATGACCAAAGAACTGCTGGCCAAAATCAAGCACAAAAGAAGACACCACAGGGAGTGGAAGCAGGGACAGGTGGCCTGGGATGATTTCAAGAAAATTGTTTGAGAAACCAGGGACAAGGTCAGAAAGATTAAAGCCCTGATGGAAATAAATCTGGCTAGAGACATCAAAGATAACAAAAAAAGTGTTTACAGGTACAGTAGAGGAAGAGGAAGAACTAGGGAGAATGTGGGAGCCCTCGAGAGGGATCCAGGTGACCCAGTTACTGGGGATATGGAGAAGGTTGAAATACTTAATGACTTTTTTGCTTCAGTCTTCACTAGCAACCAATTGAGCCACACCACCCAAGACACAGAGGGCAATGCCTCAGTCTTTGGTAGTCAAACCAGCCATCCTCACGGTGTTCAGCCTCGAGCTGAAAGACGAGGTTGAAGATCAAGGTAATCCCCTTATAAGCCAGGAAACAGAAGTGAAGGACTTGCTAAGGGAATTGGAATGCAATTGTCTGGAAAACATGACCTATGAGGAGTGGCTGAGGGCACTGGGGTTGTTTAGTCTGGAGATGAGAAGGCTGAGAGGGGATCTTATTCCCTTCCACGACTGTCTGTAGTGAGGCTGGAGCTCTTTGCCCGAATTACTAACGATAGGACAAGAGGAAATGGCCTCAAGTTGTGTCAGTCAGGGGACGTTTGGGTTGGATGTCGGGAGGAAGTTCTTTACTGGGCGAGTGGTCAGGCACTGGAGCAGGCTGCCCAGGGAAGGTGGTGGAGTTGCCGTCACTGGAGGTGTTTGAAAATAGAGTGCATGTGGCGCTTGAGGCTATGGCCTAAGGATGAAGGATGCTGGGATGAAGGTTGTACTGGGGGATCCTGGTGGTCCTTTCCAACCATAGCGATTCACAGTGATTAGATGTTGTGCTGAGGGTTTTGATTTAGTCAAGGACTTGTCAGTGTGAAACTAACGATTAGACTCAATGATCTTGAAGGTCTTTTCCAGTCTAAGAAATTCTGCGATTCTGTGAATGTTTGTTTCCTGAAGGCATCCACTTCTCTTTTCTGGATGTATTCTCTCTCTTTAAGGGATTTTCCTCATGGCTTTCAGTACTGCTGCCAGCCCTTCTCTCATGAACACGTTTGGTAGCACTTCATAGGCACCCTTCCTTCAGAGTGGCTTCCACCTTGCCTGCCCATTTGCAAACACTTCTCTGACAAACATCATACTGACTCCTGCTGCTTGCTTCTAATCCTTTCCTTCAATGTCTCTTCTGTATTTATCTTTCCTTCACTTTCACATTTTTAAGTTCATTTCTGCTTCAAGATCTCTTCATTCTTCCCACTACTTCATCTCATCTCATCTCATCTCATGTTTTTCTAACCACATAACTCCAGCCTCCTTATCCTCATCTCCCATCAGGTTCTCTTCTCCTTGACCCCTTCATATTAGCACCTGTCTTTCTTTCTCTGCTACACACATAATAACCTAATGTTTTCATCAGAGCTGGACACAGAAGAGAAAGGCAAGGAGGCTCAAGGGGGATATTTGTATTACCTAAGTTCGATAAATAAGTTCCCTGTGCAGTTGGTGGAGAAGCATAGGACAACTTAGGAAGTTTATTAGTTGTCATCTCCTTTATTGACTCTGTAGGGAGTCTGACTCACTCCACCTAATTTGGTAGCCTGAAATTAATGAAGCCTTATGAATGCCCTCTGCACAATTTCGCTTTTGTTTAGGCCCACACAAAGGAGAGTGGGAAGGACAAAGTATCAGTAACACAAGGAAGCTGTTTGCCAGTGACCAGGCAGCCTCAGCTCATGGTGTACCTGGTAGGCACTTGTGGGGCATGGGGAGTGGCAGCTTTTCAAAGCAGAGAAAAATGGTTTTGCAGCTATCTGAAGGGAATGTCTCCCAGTTAGAACAGGGCTTTGGGCTGTGAGAGACAATTCACCTTTAAAAATGGGCTGTGGGAGACTGATATGTAGATAAATGCAGTATTAGTCAACTCTTGAGAGACCTGAAAAGCAGAAGTGGAAAGAAGTCATCCACCAGAAGGAAGCAAACAGATGAGCAATGTGATAGTTGAAGCAGCAAATCAAAATAGGAGGTTTTAGCACCATGTTGTTTAGGAGACTTGATAGGATCAGTGTCACAGGTACCTAGGCTACTGCAACAGCAGTGAAGGAAGGGTGGCAACACCAAAGGCCCATGTCGAGGTTTTCATTGCCATGGGTGACAGATGAAGAGAAGCCTTAGCAATGGAGAACAGCCTGGATGCTAAGAGCCCGGCAAGAGAGCTGAACCAAAGATGAACAGCTTGCTACTTTAATTCCTCACTCTGGGGACCTCCCCAGTCCATCTGCACACCTGGGCACACCTCTGATATTTCCTATGCTTTATCTTCTCTGTCCACAGCAGGTTGTGGGCTACAGCTGCTCTTTTAACACTCAGTATGTGTTCACCAAGGACAGAGCTGAACAGAGTTAAAAAACTACATCTGTTTTGGGGTGATAAAACATTGCTCCAAACAGGATACTAGTTAAGAATCTGTTCTCTTGCTTCCCATATTTTTCACATTGCCTCGTCCACTGAAAGCCTCCAAGCATTTAGGTGAGTGGAAATGAATATTAATCTGAGACAGCACAAAGGCTAGAAAGAGAGAGGTAGGAACCTCAGAGGCTGGGCACCCTTTCACAGATGATGTCTTTATTCTTACTGCAATAAGATTACTTCCAAGGCTGACAGACAATATCCTCTTGCCAAAGCCAAATAACCTGTTTTGAACTGGCCAAACCTACTCATATCCTTTACTGAGAACCACCTGCAGCTCTTTTCACTTCACCTATGTAGAAGTGGAAGCATTAGATTTTTTTTTCTTTTAATGAAGGAGAACCCCCCCCAAGTCCAGCCTGTCCCCAAGATCTGATAATATGCCAAGCAAAAATGGTGGTAGAAGGGCTCTCAGCACTCCACTAGTCAATAAATGTAACCATTTTCCAAACCAATTAAAAGCCAAGAGGTGTAAGAAGACAAATACAACGGAAACTATGGATATTTCAAAAGACAATCAGCCTCTGCTCTGAGAAAAGAAAACACAACCTAAATTGTTAAAGGTTTCCCAGGGTAAGGGTTTTTCCTCCCACCTTGCTATTTTCCCTCTCCCTCAGCAATGGTATGCAAGCACCCTGCTCTGTCAAATATATGAAGTAAGAAGCATTTGTGAGAAAAAAATACATCCAAAGTGATTCCAGAATAAAACAAGAAAAACCTTTCAGCACAAGGACTTGTGGAGGTGGGGCCAGAACAAAAGCACAAACACCCTGTGAGAGATTGGAGAAACAGCTGCTTTGAATGTGCCAAGAGAAGGAGCCCTCACCCTTTATGAGGCTTTCTTGATGTACCCACAAAGCTCCGCTCTGACTTCCAGCCCTGTGAATTTCCACTCCAGCCTTGCTGTTTATAATCAGTACACAAAGCCCTTATCTTCCAAGCACAGCTTTAGATTATAGAGAGGGCACGCTGTCAAGAGAGCCTGTAAAGGCTAATGAGCAGAGGGTTAAACCAGTGCTGCAGCAATGGGACACCACTTCAGGAGCTGCTTAGCAGACAGGTTGGGTTTTCAGTCTGTTTTCCCCTCTCCCTGGTTAGCTCCCATTGCTCTGGAGCTACAGCTTGACCACCTGGTCTATGAATACCTTGGCAGGAAGCCTTTGGAGCCCTCAGGAACGCAGTGCTTGCTGCACCCCTGAAGCACTCCCAGAGGTGGGAAGGTGTGTGCTTTTCCAATGGGTTTTTGGTGCGTGTGTATCTTTCTGACTGTCTTTCTGCACGGATACCAGGACTTTAAAGCATGACTGTTAAGCAACCACAGCAATTCACATTCTGGCAGCCAGTTTCAATGGCAAAGGTAGACAACTCCCATAACCCACTTGGGAACTTCTAAAAGCCATGTACCTCCATGGAGAACACCAAAATTATCACAGTATCACAGTATCACCAAGGTTGGAAGAGACCTCACAGATCATCAAGTCCAACCCTTTACCACAGAGCTCAAGGCTAGACCATGGCACCAAGTGCCATGTCCAACCTTGTCTTGAACAGCCCCAGGGACGGCGACTCCACCACCTCCCTGGGCAGCCCATTCCAGTGGCCAATGACTCTCTCAGTGAAGAACTTTCTCCTCACCTCGAGCCTAAACTTCCCCCAGCGCAGCCTGAGGCTGTGCCCTCTCGTTCTGGCGCTGGCCACCTGAGAGAAGAGAGTAACCTCCTCCTGGCTACAACCACCCCTCAGGTAGTTGTAGACAGCAATAAGGTCACCCCTGAGCCTCCTCTTCTCCAGGCTAAACAATCCCAACTCCCTCAGCCTTTCCTCGCAGGGCTGTGCTCGAGGCCTCTCACCAGCCTCATCACCCTTCTCTGGATACGCTCAAGCATCTCAATGTCCCTTCTAAACTGGGGGGCCCAGAACTGAACACAGTACTCAAGGTGTGGTCTAACCAGTGCAGAGTACAGGGGCAGAATGACCTCCCTGCTCCTGCTGACCACACCATTCCTGATGCAGGCCAGGATGCCATTGGCTCTCTTGGCCACCTGGGCACACTGCTGGCTCATGTTCCAAATGCAGTAAAGAGATGAGAGCCACAAATGCAATATGACTGCCTTCTACCCCTTGTTTTGCTATTAGCCAACCAAAAAGCAAGAATTCACAACAAAGCTATTGCTTCTTCTGAGAAAAAGCTTCCCGTTCCTCTGTGCACTGAGGTTGCTGCTTCACAGCACAAATTAGGAAAGGTAAAGTTGGTGGAGTGGAAGAAAAAGAGTAACCTGGGAATAAATTACTCTATCATCACTATAAATGGAAGACAGCTGAAGAGTGTTGAGCATGGAAATCACAAACATCCTGGGACATATTTTTCCATTCATATCATACATTCAGATAAATTGAAAGTGATCTTTTGTATCATACTTCCTCTGCCTATCCAATGCAGTCATTTCCTCTAATAAACTTCCTAGTGCTTTGTGTGGTCAAGTGTTAGATGTCCCCAAGGGATGAAGCTTCCACCACTTCCTTGCAGGGCACTGCACATCTCTCCATCAAGGAGATTCTTGATAGTCAGTTCAATGTTCTTTTTCTCAGTGCACTTCTGTTACTCCTGATTATCCCTTTGCATACAGCCTTAAGCAAATCTGCTTAGCATTTACTTCTTTCCAACACTGCCAAGAGCCACTACATCCCCTCTTTTCCATTTTTTTACTCCTTCATGCAGAACAATTGTGGGATAGCACATTCACAGACAAACTCCCCCACCCGCCTTTTTTTTGGTTGCTGTTTTTGAATCCCCTCCAGCATGCCTCTGTCTGCCTAGAAGTGAAGCGGTCAGGGCAATATTCCACATGCTCTGCCTTCCCACATGTAAGAGGGTGCCTTCCCACACATCACCCACTCCTACAGCTTGAGATATATCACTAGCAATCAGCTAGCCACTATCATTCCTAGATCTCCTCCGCACGAGTTGCTGCGTAGTTGAGTTTCAAGTTGTTTTTCTCCAGTTTGCGTCTTTCCAAGCTGGAACTTGCACTGTTGTTTTCCAGCCATTCTTTAATCTCTCCTGAATTGTTTCATATGACTTTTCTGTCTATAAGGGTGTTCACAGCCTTTCCCAGTGCAGCACTGATGTGTCTTTCACTTCTTGTAGAAAAAATAATTACACCATCAGAACACCTAGATACCTGCAGTGAGTGACTACACTTGTGCAACAGACAAGACCCAGCTCTGTTGCTCCTCTACTACTCTACTGATTATTTTCTAAGGCTCAAACCACCACAAACTGTGGGAAGAATGCACCCCAAGCACAAGTCACAGTAGTCATCATCCATGGATTGCATTGAAGTACTGCTGACTGTTTTGCATGGGAAAGCCATCATCATCTCATCCCCAGTAAGGCTGCTGTTAACATCATGAGGGCACTGGTATAGAGCTCACATCCATACATTTACAATGCAAAGTTTAGAAACAAAAACTGGGTGCTCCATGAACACATGAAGCCAGCTGAATTTATCACAGGAACCTGTGGCATGTGATAACACACACACACACACACACACACATACTCCATGCCAGCCTACTGCCAGAACACCACATTACCACAGTGCAGTCCTACTGTTGCAGGCTGGCCTTGACCTCAAGGCCAAGTTGACCATCTGGGGATAATCTGGCTGGGAACGGTGTGAATTTCACACCTAATGACAGGAGCTGAGACTCTCCAAAGTGGAGCTGACCTGTGCTGCTGTACAGAGCCTGATCACACACATGCACAGAGGATGATTTAGTGACAGTCATGCAAAGTACTCAAGGCAAAAGCAGACCGGTTTACTTTCCACCACCCTCCCCAAAAAGTGTTTCCACCTCCTACAACATATAGGCAAATAAAAGCAATTTTGGTCATGTCATATTTCTTCTGAGATTAGTATTTTGAGGTCTTATGAGCACACCTCTGCCAAGAGATGACACCAGCTACTAAAGCACTCAGTGAAAAAGGTTGCATAAACATTTCTGCTCTTCTTCCCAGTTTACCAATAAAAGGACTTTTTGTCACATGTAAGCAGAGGACTCAGCCAGGCTGGCACGCCTCTGTACTCAGCGTAATTACAACACCAGGAATCCAGCCTGAAAACCTTTCAACATTGCCTCACTTCACACAAACAAGGGGTAACTTTAAGGTGAGATTATGCACAGGCATGGAGCAAAGCACATGCTTGCTGCTTCTGTAGTGCAATCTGTCCATTCTATGCATACACTGAAACCAGCTGGCGGTACAGAAGTGGCAATGCAGTGCTGAGATGCTAATAAAATACCCGGGTGTCAGGGAGATCCACATGGCCACACACCAGTCTCTTGAGTCCCACCCCTACAACTGCTCCAGCCTGCAGCTGCAGCAGCATAGAAGTACCATACCTCTGTGGCTACTGTTCATCTGAGGCTGGAAGAGGTCCATGGGTAGCTTCAGAGTGGTCCAGGCAAAGCAGCTCGGTTTTAGTGTTCTCAGCAATATATATCCAGTAGACAATACCTGAATACTCACCCATTAATTTAAAACAATTGTCTGAAACAGATCTGTACTTGTGTCATAGATTACAACAAGAACTCTTGGGTAGAAGAACAAAGTAAGAGTTTTGAGTACACAGTTTCAGAGGTAGCTGCTTCCCCAGCTGGCACACCCAGGGATTTTTCTGCTACTTTCCCTTGCAGTGGCCTATCTGATGAGCAACGTTACTCACAGCTAGCCACGTGCCTTGTCTTCATCTCCTACCAGGGTCCTGTGAACATCACCTTTGCAATTGTTCTTCAGAAGGAAGCACAAAGTAGCTCCTTTATCAGTTCTTATTATTTTCCTTTCTTCTCCCTGTGGGAAAAGAGGTCTATGTTTAGAAGAAAGCATCTGATTAAAACACGTGTTCTTGTCTTTAGTGGTTTAAGTCTTGAAGCCTGGAGAAGGCTGGGCATATGCCTCCTCATGGCCAGATGAACAGCTTTTTGCAGTGAGATGGCCACTGCCAGCACCAAGTTCAGAAACGACACTACTTTTGGTTCAATTCCACAGACACACTAAGAAAAAGGATCCTAAGGACATGAGACTTACAGGCAAGCAAAATAGGAGCCAGCTTTTTCCTTCCCTCCTTCCCTATCCCAGGGGCAACCAGGAATCTCCTCAGCCTGCTGTCCTGCTGTCTCTGCTTTCATATTCTGTTCTTGTAGCTGATCTCAGCAGTGCCCTTCCTGGCTGAGGTGTCAAAAGAGCAGCTTCAGTGCTCTTCTCCCCAGGAGGTGAGCATACCATCCCACAGGGCCTGGGAAAGCAGTCCTTGCTAACCGTCAAGCAAGTGAATGATCCTGCTTCTGGGGGACTGGTTTAGTGCTGGAGTTGGGGAGGTGTTGTTTGTTCATTTGCCTCTTTTTTATCTTTCCCATTTCTTTTTCCATTTCCTATTTATCTTTCTAGAACCCTTAAAACTGTGCAGCTTCCCACTAGTGGATACCTCCAGCTCTGCAATAGGGCATAAGAGCCAGTGTTATAAAAAAGTTTGGAGCCACAGCTGAGGAGAAATATGTTGTCCAGCAGGAAGAAAGGAGGTTGGAGCAAGGTGGGTACTGGCCTCTTCCGTCTAGTAACAACTGACAGGACAAGCGGAAATGGCCTGAAGTTGCACCATAGGAGGTTTACATTGAGTATTAGAAGAAGTATCTTCACTGAAAAGGTTCTCAAACACTGGAATAGCCTCCCCAGGGAGGTGGCTGAAGGTATTTAAAAGAGGCAGAGATGTGGTGTAAAGGCACATGGCTTAGCAGCAGACTTGGTAGAGCTAGAGAATGGTTGGACACAATTAAAGATCTTTTCCAACCAAAAGAACTCTGTGATTCTGAGAATCATATGGAAACAAACAAAACACAGAGAGCCAGCCTGAGCCTCAGCCAGGGCAGTGCCTCTGTGGACTCACACCACTGCATGCTTTCCATTCTTTTTTTCAGTCAGATGGTCAGGAAATGTTTTATTATCACATGTGGGCAAAGAAAGAACAGCTTGCACCCAGGCAGAGAAACCTTCAGCACCTCAGCATCTGTCCAGCATAGTGCTATGGCAGTGCTGGCAGAAAGTACAGTACTGCCTGAAACGGCTTCGGCAGCCTGTCCTTCGAGGCTTCCTGTCCATGCTCTGATCCAGCCCAGCCCAGCCTAACTTCTGACAGGATCACAGCATCAGGACGCGCATACCCGCAGGCAAACAATCACAGCAGAGGCTGTAACATTACAGTGCCGAGAATTAACCTAACCACCAAGCCTACTTTGGGTGCAGCTCTCTGTCATCTCGTAGCTCCCAGAATTAATGAACTTAGCAGGGCAACACAATGGGCACGTAAGCAGCAGCATTCACACCCACCTCACATCCGCAGCAAGACTGATCAAAGCCACACACTGTGCAGAGGTGCTCATGCCCATCTGCCAGCTTACCTGCCAGGGGCAGCCTGGAGACTGGCAGCACAACATAAAGGGACCCAGTGTGGATCAGGAGACCAAGGCTACAACAAAACAGAAGACAGTACATTAACAATGCAGCACTGATCTTCCCTAATAGCCTCTGGGGCTGATCTATAGAGCCGGCACAATTCGTTTATTCAGGCTACCTTCAATTTGTTGTTATTAGTTGTTAGATTCTTTTTTGGCAGGGAGGGGGAAGCTTGTCTGATTAAAAATAGCTCTGGGGACAGCAGCTGGCAGAGTCACAATGAGAGAGGGATCCAGCACCAGATCTTTTTTCAAATAATGTGTTCTTAGCAAGTAACTGGGTGCAATCAAGTGCAGAGATAAAAAGCAGGACTTCCCAAGGTGTAGCTCAAGTCTCTGATCCTGCCAGGCACTCTTTGCTGGCAAACATTCAGAAAGGCCAAAGATCTGCTCATATCTCTGTAGACTTTTTGGCAGGACCAGTGCCCAGCTGCTTTGCAGGGCTGGAGAGATTTTTCTACATAGAGCAGGATGCCTTGGTGGGGGTGGGGGCTTTTGGATGTACAAAATACATCACAATGGTATCAAACCCACGAGGCATTAAGGTCTGAGAATCTGTTTCCAAGAACGCTTGTGCATCTTTGTGGCTAAGATACATGTCCTTCTGCAGAGCCCTCAGCTGCACACTCTTCCACAGCTTTCTCATTTTACATTCTGCACTCAAGCAAGTTTCCACAACCAAAATGGAAAATCAGCAGCAGGCTGAAGAACTAATGCTCTAACTGAACACTGAGAGTGCTGAGAGGCAGAACTACACCGATCCTTTTAACCATTGTTGACACCCACTGACCCTTTCACTGCAGATCCTTACTCCCCATTTCCAGTTCCTGCCAGCACACACAAGACCTCCACGTGAACACATTTTGATTTCCTCTGCCTCATCTACTAGTGTGATGCTGTAAAGATGGATCTCGAGCAGTTTGACCAAGCTGGTGCTTAAACTACAGAAGGTCTGTCTTCACAGGTTTTGGCTAGTGAGATGCAAGATCCTTGCTGTGGGACTGAGCAAGGCAGATTTCCAGCATCCAAGTACTCACTCATCATCCTGCTTCATTTCCAGACAAGCCAGAAAGCAGCAGGACTTCTGGAGAGCTGTCCCCATCGGTAGCCTTTGAACTTTTCACAGAGGCCTCTGCTGCCACCACCACCCACCAGCTCTCTCACTTCTTGCAGTTCTTGGGTGCATGAAAATCACATTACGCAGCCCAAGAGATCAGGAGGCCTGGCCGACCTTTAATACTGCTTTCTAATGTATTTCTGCGCTCACTTCCAGGAAGGATTTGGCAATCTGTGAAGCATTTTCTTTGGAAAACATCTCCCACTGTGTCATTAGGTGAAAATGGCCTCCGGAACAGCTAAAAACACCCAAGCACTTGCCCACATATCCTGTTTGCAGGAGGAAAGTGCCACACTGATGTTTTTTCTTCTGCCCACTCCCCCAGATATGTATGATGAAAACATATGAAACTGTTAGAATTATATAGGCAGATTTGGCAAACTTTAGAGATTTAGCTGGACTGTAACATCCAATTCAGTTTTGGAGCCTGCTGCCTTCCTGAATATGCATTCTGTATTCGGAAGAAGTGTGGTTAGCTTGTGCTGACACCAGGCAGGTGTAACCCAGGGCAGCTACACTGAAATCAATAAACCACAACAATTTACACTTGCTAAAGTTTCGTCCTCCTACTTTGCTGGGTTTTGGGTCTTCTGGGGTATTTTTTTTCCTGTTTTCTTTTTTTTCACAGACTCACAGAATGATCTCTTTGCCTCTTTAGCACATTTGCTTACGTTTGCCTCAACAAACAGCGCTTCGTGCTAGGGACAGGCAGAGCCCCGAGTCAGAGCAGCGAGTGCCACCTACTGAAATCTGGATTTTCCACGACCGGTTCCTGCCCCCGCCCCGCATCCCCCACCGGCTTCCTCCAGGACTTCCAAAGGACACAAAAGGGCAGGAAAGAGGATTTAAGTTATTTATATGGCCATCAGCCCTATTTTAACAGGCAAAACCTCGGGGAAGGGGGGAAGAAGGGGGCCCGGTTTCCAGATTTTTAGCCTGCCTTAAGCTGAAAGGTACACAAAGAGAGAAAAAAGCCCCGGCTCAAAAAAACATTTCCTTTCAAATGGCATGATATGCCTTTAAGGGGAAGGTAGCAGGCAACGATCCATCTTCACCACATACAGACTTGCCTTGTTCTTCCATTTCTGGCTGAGTGATAAAACGTTAAATGTCATTTCCTGTATCAGTGGTTAACCACTAGACGCTGGATCAGAGATTTACCAGAAGTGCAATATTCAAAAGTGGACCTGCTGCTTTCAATAACCCTTTCTTGCACTCTGTGGGAAACATTTAACCTTTGAGAGAGAGGAAAAAAAAAACCACGCAGAACCAAAACAAACAAAAATACCCTGGAGCCGGGTAGGGTCTTGAGCTTTGTGCCAATGGCTCGCACCTCGTGCAGGCACTCATAGGAGTAAAGCCTTTGCTAGCACCAGCCTGGAACAACCCCAGACTTGTGAGAAAGTGAAGCAACTATGCCAGTTGCTTCTGAGCCCTCAGTTGTGTCGTCAGCAACTGGTTATCAGGCACCAGGGGACATAGCTGCTTGGTCTGCACTGATTTCCTTCTACTAAAAAGAAGCATGTTTAGCAAACAGACTGACACTGAAATCCAAAACAAGTACTCCCTAACAGCTCTTTCTTTCCACCTATGTTACACTGTGGAGGAAGGCAGTTTATCTGCCCAGGCTGTAATCACTGTATTGTCATCAGCACAGTCAGTTATGGGGTTGCAGGATCATTTTGAAGAGAGCAGCTGGGAGAGTTAGGAGCAGATAAGGAAATTTCAGTTGAGGCTACGTTTCCAAAGGCTGAGTTTTGAACACGTGGTTGTACAATTGCCTGTGTAAATAGGGAGTTATTTTCCTAATTACATAATATTTGTAAAGCACACAAAACATACAATGGCTAAGCACACATCAAACAATACTAGTTAGAGAAAGTTGTGGCCAAATAGTGGTGACGAGCATCTAGAAGTAATAGAAGCAGGTCCTTTGGATATACACCTGATGTCTAAACTGCCTGTGCATTGCTACTGGTTGCAGCAACGCCCCTTGCTTTACCCTCTGGCCTTAGCATCATCACAGTGTCCCTGCTCTCAAACTGCTCAAACAGCCTAGCTCAGTTGGAGAACACTCTTTTGCAGGGTGGGGAGCAGCTCTGCCTTGGCTGCTTTCACGTGCCTTGTGCGACAGAGCCCTTGTCCCTGAAGGCAGCCTGCAGGCAGAACTGCAAGTCAAATAACAAACACTAATAACCTCAGAGATGAGGTACCTCACTCCTTTCTTCCACAGCCAACAGGAAACCCCCACATCTCTTCTGTCATTGCCAGTTACTCATTTGCACTGCACCAGCATCCAGCTGACTCAAGTCGTGAAGCTGACCCAAGCTAGGCGCTGTGCAAAAACACTTTGCAGCCACACAGCCTGTCCCTCACAGAGCCGATGCTTCCAGACATGAAATGGAAACGCTCCCAACATCCTCGGTCAGGCACACCTTGCCCACTGGTACCTGCACCTCAGAGAGACTTTAGCTCCCAAAGCACACACGAGAAGACAGCAGGAATTGTAAGGTTCAGATCCTGGGGTTTTTCAGCTAAATAAGGGCAGAGGCTTTTCCACAGAGCCGCTCCCACTGCTCCTGAGTAGTATCCACCACTTGCTGAGCCCTGATAAACAAGGCAATGCTGAGCCCAGAGGTGAGGCTGCCTGTGCTACAGAGGAAAAAACCTGGGATGGTGGAAGATCCAAGATTTCCCCAAAAGGCAACCTGGGTTTTTTTTTCCTTCATTCCAGAAGTCACAGGAAATCTCCAGATTACTCATCCTTTCCCAGGAACCCTGACTGGAAAAAAATCAAGGGGCCTCACTATTTTCCTACAAACACACACATACACAAAGGAACCCTGCAAAGACCTTTACACCAGCTGTGCTTGCCCTTGCCAGAACTTCCTGAATCCACCCCCGTTTACCCTCGCTTGCCAAGGAATGCAAATATTTGAGAGGCCACCTTGTTTCCGCAGCGTGTGATGTAAAAATCCGCATCAAATCCAAGTGGTAAAGGCTGTGACTCACAGCTACTCAGCAGCCAGAAGTCCTGTCAGGCAGGCTAAGCTTTTATACAGCAGGAGGTCACTGGAACACACTCTGGCTCACCTCTCTCATCGATCAAAAGAGTGCAACCACTTAGAAACATCTCTTCCTTGCCTTCCCATTTTAAAGTCAAATGCTAAGAAGCTGCTTCCTAGCAGGCAGAGAACACGATGGCACAGATAGGGTCTCTTGGGGAAAGAAAATGAAGTTTTCTCTCAGCAACTGTTGAAACTTACGGCACAAATGTGTTCTGCCATGTAACCCAGACACTGCAGTCAAGAGAAACTTGACTCAGAAGACCTGATTTCAGTTCCTGCCTCCGTTACTGCCCTACTGTTTGATCTTGGGTTAGTCACTTTAACCACCCCTGGAAATAAAGTCCTCCTTTGATGACTACTGCTTGGGAACAGCCTGGACACCCTCAGAAGAGCCAGGTGACATCTGCAGTTGAGTCCCAGACCAGCATGTTGCTGCAAGATCCATAGGGAAGATGGGTGATGAGGAAGGAGTGAGGTAGAAACTAGTGCTTTGATAGCTATTGAGATGTGTCTTCATTTTGATAATTTTATTTTAACCTCTCCCCCCACCACACACACACTGGGAACACTGAGCCTCTGGGCTCCCAAAATGCTGCACAAGCAAGACATGCCTCATCACAGAGTCCCCCAGGAGGCAGCTTGCCTTTCATCTTGTAAGGGTCAAACCTTTGACCACATTAGCAATCCCACACATTCAGGAACCATGAATCAAGGCTTCAGAAGCTGCAAGTCAGACTTCAACACCCCAGAGTTTCCAAACAATGTCCCTGAATAAAGAATTTTGTACTTTTATTTATTTATTTTAAAATATGAGCACCTAGATTATTTTCCATGTTTAACTGACTCCAGGAGCTAGAGCTAACAATCTGTTTGTCAGGGCATAGAATACTCAGGACAGTACGGCCCCCATTCAGTCTTCATATCTGAAAAGCTTCTTTCTGCTGCACTGAGAAAATAATTCCTAAGTAAAGACTAAGAAAAGAAATCATCTACCAAGATTTTTTTTTTTATTATTCTAGGTCTAAGCTAGATCTCAGGGTTGTACTGGGTTAGAATTGATTCCTGGCAGACTGAGGACATGCAAATTCATTAAACCCTGTCAAATCAAATGTCTCAATTTTAGGAACATCTTTAAATGCATTTAGCCTTGACCAGCAAGTTACAAACTGAGCCCTGGACACCTACATTTTCATACATAACCTTCCAAGGTGGTTTCTCCACCCTTCAAAAGCACACCTTGCTTATGTGCACACAGCTCCAGGCTTAAGTTTTAAGCTTGACTTCTCTCAAAATGAGCTACACAAATGTGTCTCACTGTGTGAATGTGCTGAAAGTGGTTCAAGGTTGTCTTGCAGCAGCTTAGGTAACTTCTGATCCAGGTACTCTTCTCCATACTACCCTAGCTTTCCAAATCTCCCCTCACATCTGCAGGAAGGGGTTGTGTTGTCATGCAAAGGCAAATGGAGGCTGAGGCCAAGGAACCTACAAGAAACACAAAGTGAGGCTGCCACACCCCTGTGGCTATCACAGGTAAACGTCCCTTCGAGTTGGCTTTAAATGGTGAAAAAAAGAAAGAAATCGCTCTCTATAAAGAGGCTACTTCCACAAGTATAGTCCTAACAACCTCCTGAGGAAGAGCAGGGAAAATCTGGCAACCTCATGTTTATTGATGAGGATTCGCCCTTGTGTTGATGTTCTGCAAGGCTCCAAGCTGAGCTGTGGTACTTTTCTATTCAGCGGAAAGGAGCAGCTCCTCCCTTATGCTCTGCTATAGTTATGTATGCTGCTACAGCAGAGAAGCTTTAGGATTGCACTGTCTGGATAGTCAAGGCTTCAATATGTGACAAACATCTCAAGGGCAAAACACAGTCTTAAAAGACCCATCTCCACAGGCCTGCAGGAAGTCTAAAGTGTAGCCATGGTCATCCTTGGAACGGAAATTAGTTCCTTGATCAGTGGTTTTTGACATAAATAGCTCTTAGCATTAAAAGATTACAGGTTTGGCTGTCTTGAAGTTATTAAACTACAGGACTGAAAGAAGTGATATCTCCCTGAATGGGGTACTGCAGAGTTACACTTGACAAGCACATCAAGAAATGTTTGACCTTGCTGAAGGAAGGTAAGGAGGGGAAACACAGAACTAGGTATTTCTTCAGAAAAATGTCTCACAGAAGAGACTCAAAATTAAGAGCTTAAGACTTAGAGAGATTCTGAGCATTTTAATTTCCCATGATACTCTCAACATGATTGGCAGCTTTTTCTTTTAAATCCAGATTTGCCTTCACTGCTGCAGACCACGCTTTACAGCACGTCCATCCTTACCATGGTGCATATATCTATTCAACCAGCAGTTTGTAGAGCAGTGTAGGCTGTGACTTAAGCAGAGAAAAATGTGCTAAAATGTAAACTAAGGTATTTGGTAGGGATCTAACACAAAAGTGTTACAGGGTTATTAGAGTTTTGCAGATACAGATACAACAGAGGAGCAACTCCTTCCACGGTACTGCAGATCCTTAGGGCTTACACATTATGAATTTGCTCCATAAGCTAAGAGACAAAAATAATTCCCATAATATTTCCTCTTTTATTGCCTCCTACTGTTTACATTTTCTCTTTTAAGCACAAGGGTTAGGATTAAAATATACATTAAAATTACATTTCATTAAAAATATAGTGGAAGTTTAATCAGGTGATTTCAGGAACAAGGGTTTAATGGGGAAAACCCCTACAGTTTCTCCAGAATCCAGCTCCTATGAGATAACCACCAGCACTTTAAAAGCAGTGCTGCTTGCAAGCAAATCCTGCAATAACCTAGACACAGAATCAAAGAACTGTATTTTTCTGGGAAAGAATTTCAAGATCACTGAGTCCAACCATCAACTTGACGCCACCACGGCCATTAAACCATGTCCCCAAGTGCCATGTCTATCATATTTTTTTAACACCCTCAGGGATGGTGACTCCACCACCTCTGTGGGCAGCCTGTTACAACCCCTCCCCGGTCTCTCAGTAAAGAAACCTTTCCCAGTTTCCAACCTAAACCTCCCCTGGTGCAACTTATGGCCATTTCCTTTCATTTTGTCACTTGATACTAAGAAGAGACCAAGCCCCACTTCACTACACAACCTCCTTTTAAATAGCTGTAGAGAGCAATGATGTCTCCCCTCAGATCCCTCTTCTCCAGACTAAATAATCCCAGTTCCCTCAGACACACCTCAGAAGACCTGTTCTTCAAGCCCTTCACCAGCTTTGTTGAACACAACACTTGTGGTGCAGCCTCACCAGTGCTGAGTACAGGGGCACCATCATTTCCCTACTTCTGCTGGCCACAGCATTCCTTATACAGCTCAGGACGGTGCTGGCCACCTCTGCCATCTCAGCACACTGCTGAGTCATGAACAATTGGCTGCTGACCAGCATTCCCAAGCCTTTTTCTGCTGGACAACTTTCCAGCCACTCTGCTCCAAGCTTGGAGCATTGTGTGAGGTTGTTGTGACCCAAGTGCAGGACTCAGCATTTGGCCTTCACAGAATCACTGAGGCTGGAAAAAGACCTCAAAGATCAAGTTCAACCTATGACCCAACACCACAACATCAGCTAAACCATGCCACCAAGTGCCACATCCAGTCTTTTCTTAAAGACCTCCAGGGATGGTGACTCCACCACCTCCCTGGGCAGTCTAGTGCCTAATCACCATTTATGTGAGGAAATGCTTCCTAACATCCAACCAAAACCTCCCCTGGTGCAGCTTCAGACCATGCCCTCTTGTCCTGTCACAAGTTGCCTGGGAGAAAAGCCTGACCCCTGACATGGGTACAGATTCCCTTCAGGTAGTGGTAGAGAGTGATAAGGTCCCCTCTAAGTCTCCTCTTCTCCAGGCTGAACAACTCCAGCTCCCTTAGCGTCTCATCATCAGACTTTCCCTCCAGCGCCCTCCCCAGTCTTGTCACTCTCCTCCAGCACCTCAATATCCTGCTTAAAATGAGGGGCTCAGAGCTGCACACAGTGCTCAAGGTGAGGCCAGTGCCAAGTACAGGAGCAAAATTGCAACCCTAGTCCTTCTGGCCACATTATTCCTGATGCAGGCCAAGATGCCATTGGCCTCCTGTGCCACCTGGGCACACTGCTGGGTCACTTTCAGCTGGCTGTCACCCAGCACTCCCAGGTCCCTCTCTGCCAGGCTGCTCTCCAGCCACTCATCCCCCAGTCTGTAGTGCTGCATGGGGTTATTGTGGTCACAGTACAGAAACCTGCACTTTGTCCTGTTGAATCTCATCCCATTTGCCTCAGCCCACTGACCCAGCCTGTCCAGGTCCCTCTGCAGCACCTTTCTGCCCTCCAGGAGTTCAACTCTCCCTCTCAACTTGGGTGTCATCCACAAATTTACTGATGGTACTGGTGGCCTTGTTAAACTTCATATAACTGACCCTGACCCATTGATCCAGCCATGTCCATGTCCCTTTGCAGAGCCTTTCCCCTCTGAGCAGGTAACCATTCCCAACCAGTCTGCAGTCACTGCCATCCAGCTTGGTGTCAGCTGCAAACTTACTGAGGGTGCACTCAACAGTCTTGTCCAGATCACTGATAAAGATATTAACCAAGACTGGCCCCAAAACAGCCCTGCCAAACACCACTGGTGTGGTGTTCCAACTGCCAGCTGGATGCCAGCAGTGCATGCCAGGAAATGGGCAGGACAGACTAAAAAGAGGTAAATAGGGAAAACCTGGCAGGGTTTGGGAAAAGGAGGTATACTGAACCTCTGAGGGACTGCAACCTGTGAAGGTCCCACACCAACACTGGGAAGCCAAGAGGAACTCTCAGTAGGAAGCAAAGAGCAACAGCTAAAAAGCATAAACCACACAATTCCAATATCCTATGCCAACCATCACCTCAACAAATGATTGGGAGGGACTATATATAATGAGGTGAAAACAAGGGGAGCTGAGTCTCAGAATCAGGGAGCAAAGGTGTTTCACAGAAGATGAGCCCAGGGAAAGGGGAGGAAAGATAAATGCTGTCACCCTGCTGGTGAATGACAGTAAGGGGGGACTTCTTTTTTCCATTCCTTAAAAAACCCCAAATAGCACAATGGTTTATTCACCTCATAGCTTACTACAAAAGCTGAAAACTGTTTCATCCTGCTTCCTGCCTCAAACTGGTGTAAAACAGTCATCTGGCACGCCCTTCTAGGTCTGGCCCCCTAAATTTGGTGAGGCCAAGCAGCTATTCCCTTATAAGGTTCATTTTGCAACTACCCACTTCTTGTGCTGCTTCCCTGCCTTCCAGCTGTTTTATTTTCCTCAAACTTTCCTTACTTATTTCCAGTAAATAGGGTAGCTTTGTTTCTTTAAATTTGTCACTCATTCCCTCCTAGACCTGAGATTATAAACAGCTGTCTACAAAAACAATCGCTTCTAGCAACGCTAAGGAGGCTGGGAGAGGGTTGTGACTTCAGCCTGCATACAGGGAGTGAGAGAAGGGTGCCGGAAACAAAGATCTTGTTTCAGTGCATATTATCCCAGCATGAACAATAGAAGGGCATATGGGATGTACAGCCAATTCCTCATAAAGAAGACATCTCCCATTTTATTCAGAAAGTTCCAGAAAACCAAAAGAAAAGTAAAAAAAAAAACCAAACCAACAAACAGCAAAGCAAGTCCCTCAACACGCCCCTAGGTACTTGGCCATGTGACAGAAAGCAAAGCTGTGCAGAGCCACCTATGCACAGATGCCCACAGAGCCTGCCAAGGAGCAGATGCCTTGGGCAGTGACTGAGCTTCTAGGGCTTGGCCTCCTTGGGATGTAAGACTGCCATCAAAAAAATGCCAAGACAAGGGGAGAGAATCACTGGCATCGAGCACTCATCAGAGTAGCACCTGGCCATTATCAGCTGTTTGGGTAAGAAATGTTATTGCATTAATCCATCTGGTGGCTCAGGAGTCAAGAGTTTCCAGACTTAAACCAAAGCACGAAAAAAAGCATAAAAGCTATTTTTGTTAGCAAAAATTAGCTCTAAATAAAGGCAAAACTATTTCCCTGCAAACTTTCAGGAATGTCCTGTGGAGAAACACAACTGCTAAATGAGAAACACGATTGACTGTTTGTGTGAATGCTTTCCATGTTTAGCTTCTGCCTGTTTAAGTGAGAGTACTCATCTGGACTTGGATCTTTCTTGCCAGTGCACTGATGACTCTGGCCAAGTGATACACAATGATTCCCATCTGCCAATATCCATGTGTCCTCACCACTCCTACTCACGAAATCAATGCACAGCCTGGTACTCCCTGTCTACCCAAGGCCAGCTCTTGTCTATGTCAGGCAGTCACAACTGCTTTATTATTAATTTGCAGAGGATCCCAACCTACAAATGACTGCAACAAAAAGCTAGTACTAGGATTGCAGAGCAAGGTCTATTGTACACTTTTACTCTTTAAAAACTCTTAATATTTCTACTCACAAGATGAGGCACATAATCTTCTGCAGAAGCTATTTCCTACATGTACACAGCTGGCTGGGAGATAGTTCTCTAGCAAACTATTTATCTCAAACAAAACATTACTTTTGCACACAGGAAAGACAGGCAGAGAGATGAACATACAAGTTCCTACCCCTTTTTTCACTCATTCATGCAGTAATTTTACAGAATCTCACAAAACACACATTTCTAATGGAAACAGAGGCCAACTACACTGTGATGATGCAAGACTTTGGATGCAGGTTTCATCGAAGTATTTGCTACAATGCAACTGCCTCACGACAAGGATTACACCAGCCTTGAATAAAACCTTGCACTACCCAGAGAAGTGCTGTTTTCCTTATGCTTAGACAACCATACAGTGCATTGTAAAGAGAATAAACATCTGTTTTCATCCTATAATCTAGTAAAAAAGAAAGAACAAAAGCAGCATCTTCACAGGAACCAACAGGGCACTTTTTCCCACTCTCTTTTCTCTTTAAGGTCCATCTGTATATTTTTGCAGGAAGGGGAAAGGGAAGTGGAAAAGACTTCTCCATTTAATGGTGCACTAGAAAAACAATCCAGGAATAGAATAGCCATATTTTAAAACCTGACATGTTTGGAAGTTTTGGGTTTGGGTGGTTAGGGGTTTTACTTCTGTCAGAAGAGTTGGCAGCATGGAAAAACACCTACGTTGTGAACGCATGTTTACTGTTGCCACAAGCAGCTCCTCCACTTATAGCTCACTGGGTTAAGTCCAGAAACGTCTAGGTGTGGAAGGCTATGTCTCAACAACTTTCATGTCAAGAGCCCTGAGGGTATCGTTTGACACACAAGTTTCCAGTGGCAGTTTTAGCTGATGTGGATGCTCTGTTCCCTCCTTACCCACGCTGTTTGTTCCCGTGCCCAAGCCAAGTCCTCTGTTGTGCTTATTCAAGTGTTTGGAGGAAGGAATTGATTTCACTGAAAACTAACATCATGCCCTCCTCCTGGTTTTTCTGGCTTTCAGCTGCGGGGTGGGGTGTGAAGGCTATGCATGAGGAAGGCAGCATTTGATCCTCGACAATCTGTGGTGTGAAGCTCTAAAGTACAATAGGTAACAAAGCAGCAGAGCACAAGGCCCATAAGCAAGCAGGTAATGGTGGCCATGACCACAGTGTGTGAGACCTGGAGTGGAAGGCCTGGAAAAGCCACACCTTAAACGAGGTGAAGTTTTCTTTGCAATGAAGAAAAAACCAAAACAAAGAAAAGGAAGCACCTGCTCGCCCCTCTCTCTCCCGTTCTTCCACCCATTCTCTGCCGGGTTTGACCTGAGGCAGTACAGTTTGAGAGGGAACCGCCGCGTTTCTCGGTGGTCTCCAACGGGAGGGTGAGAAGGGCCTGTACGAGCAGGCCCGGGGCAGCGCAGGACCAGTGTGAGGGAGCACGAGGTAGGCGCGCACTGGTCCCCTGAGGAGCTCTAAAGCACCAGGCCGCTCCGGCACCGAATGTCACTTACAGGCACTTCAGCTCCTCCAGGACCGTCCTCCTCCCGTCCGTCGGCCATCGCCGTGCGGGCATAGCGAGTGATGCCCCGAGCCGAGCCCTGCCGCTGCCGCCACTGCCGCCCGGGCCCATGCCCAGCGAGGCCTCGAGCACGGCGGATTACGCCGCTATGGCGCCACCTGGCGCCACGGGCGGGCCTGCTGCCGCGTCGGGCAGTGGAGGTCTCGCCGGGGGCCTCTCCAGAGTCAAGGGACATTTAAAACCGCAACATTACAAAGCGTACACACATCCACAAGTACCTAAGTAAGTAAGTTCACAAATCCTTGTGAGCCTAAGCCCCAGCTACCTGACACTCAGTGAGCCATCGAAGCGGTTGTTGCCGTCTTTCTCAAAGTGGTCTTTTCTAAAAGCATTTTACCATTCACGACATTAAGAAGGAGTGTTGTGAGATGAGGCTGCCAGAGGAACACCCTCAACTGACAGAGGAATGCCCCAAAGAAAGGGTCTGCTCTCCAGAATCGAGAGGCTTTCCCACCCCAGTCCTCACCCCACAGGTGAGGGCACAGAGGGCTGGGGTGCGCATCCCTGCAGGGATGGCTCCCTGCAAGGCAATGCTGAGCTACGGCTCTGCTGTGCCTCTGTGAGGAAAAAGGACACGAAGATACCCAAAGTGAAGTCCTGATGATTTGAATTTTAAAATGTGCATTTTTGAATGTGACTAAATTCCAGGATAATGATTTCCACCTATCTTTTCAACAGCACTTGTAGTCTTACTGCCCACCTTAAAGTCTTGAGCCTTTCAGTAATAACTGCTGTTTCTTTCTGTTTCAGACCCTCTCTTCCTCAGGAATCTCCACCTAGCTTTACCTGGAACAGTGAAATAATGTCCATGTTATTTTCCAATCAAGAATTTCATTTTCCCAGAACATGATTTTTAAACTATGGTGCCTAAAGCTTGGTATGTCTTTGGACACATCTGTACCCAGCTAAGAGTTTCCTAAGCTGAGTTCTAGGCTATAGATGAGACTTCAGCAGAGGAAAGACCCGATGGATTTCTGCCCATGGTGGCACCAGATTTGATGATGTCAAGGGCACTTGCAACTCCCATGTAAATTAGATAGGGAGCTTCTGCAGGCCTGAGTGTGGAACTGTAAAAGTCTTGGATACAATTTAGCTTCCAAAAACGGTGCTCTTGCAGAAGACATCAATCTCTATTGCCCTGCTGTGTCGAGCACATCATGCTATGAAAAATAGGCAAATAGAGCTTATGAAGCAAGACTTTATAAAGAGAGAGAAACATTGGGTTGCTGTCCTGGGCTCTGTGAATGAAAAAGGTTTTGAAGATACTCACTAATAGGGCATAGATAAGGAGGCTGCAGGACAAGGTTATCTTCCCATTTCCTGCAGAAGGTACTGTTTCTTCATTTGTCTCTGCACCTCTCTTTTGGAACTTCTGGGACATACATGAAAGAAAAGAGAAATTATTAGTTTTCCAAGCATGTGCTTTCCTGGCAGATATGTTCAAATAGTCAAAGGCTATCAGTATCAAACATTCAAACAGGTAAAGATTTATTCCTTATGCCAAAGGGAAGGTCTGAGTATCTAATATAATGTATCAGTTCTGGCCTTGAAAACAAGAGGTCCATGAAAATAAGGAGCAACAAGGATACACAGGGTAATTTTGCCCTGGAGTACAACTTCATGTGAGTCCTTACTGAAGTCCCACAACTATTTATTGGTCCTTTTCTTGACATTATTGAGGTCTCTCTAGATTGAAGCTCTGCCATTTGTCTCTGCCAACTTCACTACTGTCATGTTACCCACAGAAGTGCTGAGGATGTACTCTCTTCTCCTCCCAGTCACTGCTAAAGGTGGTGAACAGTATCAGCCCTACATGGGCCACCCATTACCACCTACAGGTCAGGTAATGAGCTGCTGATCACTAGCCTGGCAATTCAGTCGATTTTCCCATTGCTCCTTTTGCTTACCCCATACTTCCTCACTTCCAAGTGAGAATGCTGTAGGAGACATTATAGGGAAGCCTCAGTAAAATCAAGGTATCTCCATCACCCTCTACTCACCCACATACATAAACAACCGTTTCCTTATTGGTTTATCTCAGGCTGGGTTTTGTGCCAAGTACCTAAAAAAAAGCTTTTGTAAGTCCTCTTGTCAGAACATAAAATGTGTCCTGTTCCCTGTTGTAAGAGGGAAGAGTTGCTTTGTGTGTGACCAGAAGTTGACTGCCTTGTTCTCTTTAACAGAGATTTGCAAAGCTGCAGAAGGGCAGTGCTAGAGCTGGGTTGTCTGTTGGGGAAGAAGGGGAGATTTCCAGCCAGTTCTCCAATGAGAGAAGGATGAGAAATACAATGGTTCGTTATTGTCCAGGCTGCTTAGGCAGAGACTGAGAAAACAAATTTTTACTTGTCAAATTATTGGACATGTTATCTGATAAAGTAGTAAAAGATGCTAATTGTCATGTAGCCCTTGGACTGTGGTCAGGACCAGCACTCCTGCAGCTTCCAGCAGCTCTCCTCTTTCACGCAGTCATCAACCCTGTTCTTGCTTCCTTCTGCCATCCCAGGTCTCACATAGGATCCTCCTTTCTGCCACAAGTGGGATGAATTGTGATTCAGAATGTTAGGAGCTGGAAGGGACCTTCAGAGATCATCCAGTCCAACCTCCTTGCCAAAGCAGGAGCACCCAGGGCCGGTCACGCAAGAACACATTCAGGTGGGTTTGGAATGTCTCCAGAGAAGGAGACTCCACAACCTCTCTGGGCAGCCTGCTCCAGGGCTCTGGCACCTGCACAGGAAAAAAAGTTTTCCCTTCTGTTCCCATGGGACCTCCTCTGCTCCACCTTGCCCCCACTGCCCCTTGTTCTGTCATTGGACATCCCTGAGCAGAGCCTGGCTCTGTCTTCCCCACACTGCCCTGTGCATCTTTACCCACATGAATGAGGGCAGCCCTCAGGCTCCTCCACTCCAAGCTAAAGAGCCCCAGCTCCCTCAGCCTGTCCTCACAGGGAGATGTTCCACTGACTTCAGCGTCTTCATGGCTCTGTGCTGGACTCTCTCAAACAGTTCCATGACGTCCTTCTTGAACAGAGGGGTCCAGAACTGGACACAATATTCCAGATGCAGCCTCACCAGGCCAGAGTAGAGGTGGAGGAGAACCTCACTCGACCTGCTCACCACAGCTCTTCTAATCCAGCCCAGGGTGCCACTGGCCTTCTTGGTCACAAGGGCACACAAGGATCCATCTCACTACTCCAGAAGGTTTACCAGGCAGAACACAGAAGACAGCAGGGGAAATGCTGTCATTAGGAAACCACTGCTATCAACCCTACTGGCACAGAAATGTCTGTTGCTGCAGCACGAAAGCAGCAGCTGGGGCTGTGTTTGGTGCTGTTCCTCCTCCTGAGAAGAAGAAATGCGATAGAAGATCTCAGCCAGGCTGCAGTGACTGCAGTCCAGATAAGAACTAGCAGCAAGATGCTCTTTTTTTCTCTGCTGTGATACAAGCATGAAAATAAGTATGCTGCTAGCTTCAGAGTGAAGATGTTCATCTTTAAAAACAAAAGGCTCAGGGACTGTGGGGAAGGGGGCCTGTGTCTTTAAAGCCAGGTATGGAGGAAACTACAGCTCATTACTTTATTTTTATAGACATTATTATTTGCTGGGTTGTTTAACAGCATGCAGATGTTTGAAGGGGCTATTTAGCCTTCAGCAAATAAAATCCTTTTTTCTTTGCCAGTAGCTACAAGATTTTCAGGAAAGGACAAGTGTGTGGACAGCATTCAACATGCTATTACTTGAGCATAAATGATTGGTATGAAAACTGGTAGCAGCCTGACTTGGTTAATATCACTGTTCTTACTGACAAATCGTAGACAACCTCGATCCAAAGAAGTGAATTTTAATTATTTAACAGTGAATCTTTGAACTTTATTTCTTTCATATCCAAAGCTAGACTGAACTAGACGGAACTAGATGATTTACAAGGTCTAGTAAGGTCAGGACAAGGGGTAATGGGTTTAAACTGGAAGAGGGGAGGTTTAGACTGGATGTTAGGAGGAAGTTCTTTACCGTGAGGATGGTAAGACACTGGAACAGGTTGCCCAGGGAGGTTGTGGATGCTTCCTCCCTGGAGGTGTTTAAGGCCAGGCTGGATGAGGCCTTGAGCAACCTGCTCTAGTGGGAGGTGTCCCTGCCTATGGCAGGGGGTTGGAGCTGGATGATCCTTGAGGTCCCTTCCAACCTAAACCATTCTATGATTCTATGACTCTATCCTTTCAGTCTCTCCCAAACCTGACTGATTCTATGATTTTAAGCTGTGCCAGGGCAGGTTTGAACCTGGATGTTGGGAAGAAATTCTTCATGGAAAGAGTGATTGGCATTGGAATGGATTGCCTGGGGAGGTGGTGGAATCCCCATCCCTGGAATTGTTTAAGAGGAGGCTGGATGAGGCACTTAGAATTTAATTAATTAGAAGGGTTAGGTGATAGGTTGGACTTGATGACCCTAGAGGTCTTTTCCAGCCTGGTTAGTTCTGTGTGAACTGGATTGAGGATAAATTGCTCCAGCCATAAATGCAAGGCTTTTTTAAAAACTAGATTCATTATTATTATTATTTTAATCTAAAGAATTCACTGCAAAGCTAACACCAAGATTTTTTTTAATCTATGGAATCCACCACAAAGTTAATCTCAAGATCTCTTTTAATCTAAAGAATCCACCATAAAGAGACTCTCAATATTTTTTTAATCTAAAGAATTCACCATAAAGATATCTTTTTTTATCTAAAGAATCCACCATAAAGCTCACCTGAAGATTTCTTTTACTCTAAAGAATCCACCATAAAGCTCATCTGAAGATTTCTTTTAATCTAAAGAATCCACCATAAAGCTCATCTCAAGATTTCTTTCAATCTGAAGAATCTACCATAAAGCTCACCTGAAGACTTTTTTAAATCTAAAGAATCCACCATAAAAAAGCCTGGATAGGGCACTTCATGCCATGGTCTAGTTGATTGCATAGGGCTGGGTGATAGGTTGGACTGGATGATCTTGAAGATCTCTTCCAGCCTAACTGAGTCTATGATTCTATGAGATTAAAACCAAAAATATCTAAAAGATCCATGACAAAGCTAATCTCAAGCAGCTTTCAGAAAATCTCTTCAACTTTTTCAGCATCTCTATTCAGTGAGGAAAACTCTTTACATGTCTTGCATGTCATTTGTTGTCTACAACTACCTGAAGGAAGGTTGTAGCCAACTGGGGGTTGGTTTCTTCTCCCAGGCAACCAGCAATAGAACAAGGGGACACAGTCTCAAGTTGTGCCAGGGGAGGTCTAGGCTGGATGTTAGGAGGAAGTTCTTGCCAGAGAGAGTGATTGGCATTGGAGTGGGCTGCCCAGGGAGGTGGTGGGGTCGCTATCTCTGGAGGTGTTCAAGAAAAGCTTGGCTGAGGCATTTAGTGCCATGGTCTAGTTGATTGGACAGGGCTGGGTGATAGGTTGGACTGGATGAGCTTGGAGGTCTCTTCCAACCTGGCTGATTGTACGATTCTATGATTGGGTTTTGGTTGGTTTGGTTGGGGTTTTTTTTGGACCACCTCTTAGGAAAACAAAACCCCACCAAAATTAACTCCCACCTGGAAATCTTGGAAGCTGGCACTTGTTAAAAAAAAACAAACCATAATGCTCTCCTCACATGTAGACACACAAATTTCTGTTTAAAATAACTTGAAAGTCACTTTGAAATTCAAATAGTTCCAACTATATCTATCAAGAGGTTTGAGGCTTCAGCAGAGAATTGGCTAACACCTGATATTCTACTAATTAAGTCAATTAGGAAGTCTTCTCCTAATAACTAATTAGGAACCTAATTTCTGTTTTCAGTTTGTTGGGCACTGCAGGCTGTGAGTTACTTCTGAAAGTGAGACTCAGTGTCTCCAACACTTAGAAATGTAAACAGCCAACATCCTTTCTCACAAAAAGCCCTTTGATCTCCAGAGTCCCTCTCCCTCTTCACCCAGAAGACGAAATGTAATTAATGTTGGACCAAAACAAAAAAAAAAAAGGCAGAAGCAGCAAGGTCCAGCACCTTTGGGCATAGAACAGGAACTGGGACAACTGAAAAACAGTTGGGGGAAATTCTTCTATTTCAGTATCTTGCTTTCTCCCAGCTTGGGATGAAGATAATTTCTCATTGAATGAAGTATTTTGGGTCAAGGCAAAGGCAAGTGTTCTACTGAAGTGCATTTCTGCATTGCTAAGCATTGCTCCATGCAGTCCCCACGTGTCTCCCAAACACCTCAGCCAGAGAGGAAAAGCTGTTGCCTGGGGAACCAAACACAGCATACAGAATTCGACCTAAGCTAAAGCTCCTGTGAAGCAAAGCAACACTAAGCAAGGCAGTTATGCATTAGTGTAATTGAAAACGTGCCTGAGCATACCTTAATCCAAAGAGACAAATTCAAACAACTATAAATATCTTGATCTTATCAGCTTCTAAAGGGCAGGTGTCAAGATGATGAGGACAGTCTCTTTTAAGTGGTGCCCATCAACATGACAGGGGGCAGCAGGCACAAACTTCTAGACAGGAGGTTCCATCTGCATGTGAGGGTAAAATTCTTTACTTTGAGGGTGACAGAGCCCTGGAGCAGACTGCCTAGAGAGGTTGTGGAGTCTCATTCTCTGGAGACTTTTGAAACCCACATGGATGCATTCCTGTGCAACCACTCTAGGCAAACCTGCTTTAGCAGGTGGGTTGGACTAGATGAGCCCCAAAGGTTCCTTCCAACCCCTGCCATTCTGTGATTCTGTTTATTGGGTTTGGGGGGGCAAAGACATTTAATTTCAGTCCCATATTCCTCTTCAAAGATTTTCTCAGGTATCCAGCAAATCTGGGATAATTTTAGTGGGAAAGCCCTTACCACCTGTTATGAGGACTGAGGTGCAACAAGTTCCATGGTCTAGTTGATTGGAGAGGGCTGGGTGATAGGTTGGACTGAATGATCTTGAAGGTCTCTTCCAACCTGGTTGATTCTACGAATCTAAGTCTGCTGTGCCTGTATCTAGGTACATAATGTCATTAAATAGTCCTCATAAAGAGCTTTCAAAGGACATTAAAGCAAGGTATAATGTTCAGTAAAGGCTTCCTTTTCTCCCCTCAAGCAATCAGAGATTCCAGATGTCACACATGTAGGCTCTTCCTTGCCATCAGCTGCACTGGAGTTCCCAGCCAGAGAAAAGTGTAGAGGACAATACGGTTACCAGGAGGGACTGCATCTTGAGCCTCAGTCCTACTTAGATTTTCAGGAGACCCTGCTGTTTTCTGCAGGGATCTGCCCAAGCTCTGTGATTCACCCACTTAAATTCATTTCCAAAATGAAAGCTCTCATGGTATCAGGGAGTTGGGGATATTTACAGAGCTAGAGGAGTGCTAAGTCTTACGATTTATGGACTAACAAATGCCAGAGAAATAGGAAGATTGGAAAGCCAATATCTCTGTCTTGGAGATACACACAGATGGTTGGTTTTAACTTAAATGGAAAAAGCAGCTTTTGTTGTTAATGTTTTGTTTAAAAAAAGAAAGATAGTAAACCCCAAAGGACTGCACAGAATGGATAACCCAAAATTATCACAGTATCACAGTATCACCAAGGTTGGAAGAGACCTCACAGATCATCAAGTCCAACCCTTTACCACAGAGCTCAAGGCTAGACCATGGCACCAAGTGCCACGTCCAATCCTGCCTTGAACAGCTCCAGGGACGGCGACTCCACCACCTCCCTGGGCAGCCCATTCCAGTGGCCAATGACTCTCTCAGTGAAGAACTTTCTCCTCACCTCGAGCCTAAACTTCCCCTGGCGCAGCCTGAGGCTGTGTCCTCTCGTTCTGGCGCTGGCCACCTGAGAGAAGAGAGCAACCTCCCCCTGGCCACAACCACCCCTCAGGTAGTTGTAGACAGCAATAAGGTCTCCCCTGAGCCTCCTCTTCTCCAGGCTAAACAATCCCAGCTCCCTCAGCCTCTCCTCGTAGGGCTGTGCTCGAGGCCTCTCACCAGCCTCGTTGCCCTTCTCTGGACACGCTCAAGCATCTCAATGTCCCTTCTAAACTGGGGGGCCCAGAACTGAACACAGTACTCAAGGTGTGGTCTAACCAGTGCAGAGTACAGGGGCAGAATGACCTCCCTGCTCCTGCTGGCCACACCATTCCTGATGCAGGCCAGGATGCCATTGGCTCTCTTGGCCACCTGGGCACACTGCTGGCTCATGTTCAGGCGGGTATCAATCAGCACCCCCAGATCCCTCTCTGTCTGGCTGCTCTCCAGCCACTCCGACCCCAGCCTGTATCTCTGCATGGGGTTGTTGTGGCCAAAGTGCAGCCCCTGGCACTTGGAGCCATTGAATGCCATCCCATTGGACTCTGCCCATCTGTCCAGGCGGTCAAGGTCCCGCTGCAGAGCCCTTCTGCCCTCCAACCCAGCCACATCTGCCCCCAGCCTGGTGTCATCTGCAAACTTGCTGATGACTGACTCGATGCCCTCATCCAGATCATCTGTGAAGATGTTAAAGAGGATGGGGCACAGCACTGATCCCTGAGGGACACCACTAGTGACTGGCCGCCAGCTGGATGTGACACCATTCACCACCACTCTCTGGGCTCGGCCCTCCAGCCAGTTCCTCACCCAGCATAGAGTGTTGCCATCCAAGCCGCAGACTGACAGCTTAGCCAGCAGCTTGCTGCGGGGAACAGTGTCAAAAGCCTTGCTGAAGTCCAGATTCAAAATTCAAACCCCGTGCTTCTTCCTCAGGAAGTCAAGAATTTTATTCTACGTATTCCTTTGAAAATTCTTATCCTAATTTGACACAAAATGCTATTTTTTTTAAATCTTCTCATTATTGAGGCTTACAGATCTGCCATTGGTGTTATCCACCAAGGCTTTTCCCACCCTCTACTAGCTGTGCAAAGCACAGCAGTTCATCTCACTTTGGGATGCTTTTTGTTCTGATACAGTGTTTTTCTCTGACTGGAAATGTTGCTAAAATATCACCCTTCTGGGGAAATCTCCATCAAAAAATGTGTCCCATTTGACCTGTGAGAATAAGCAACCGACACAGACTGTAACTGACTGTTACTGTGGCAGCCTCTGAGCCCCTTCATTCATATGGTTTCATTCAGCTTGTGGTTTCCAGTCTCATGCTTTCCACTCATAAACATTTTTTTGCCTTTAAAGCCACTAGCTGCAGTGAGTCAAGTGTGTAAGAATGCTGCTGCACAGATTTTCTACCTGAAACTCGTGAAAGTTCCTCATTCTGCAAAGAAGAAAGAGAAAAACCCTATGCATACACACAAAGACATACTCATACTGCTTCAAACGTCAGCCACAGAATCCTAGAATGGCTTGGGTTGGAAGGGACCTCAGAGCTCATCTACTCCAACCTCCCCACCATGGGCAGCAACATCTCTCAGCTGGTCTCAGCTGCTCAAAGCCTCATCCAATCTGGCCTTGAACAGCTCCGGGAAGGAGGCATCCACAATCTTCCTGGGCAGCCCGTGCCAGAGTCTCACCACCCTACAGGAGGACCTGAGGGATGCAACAGCCAGTGAGTTTGCCTCTGCCAGCAGAGCTGTGGTAACTGCACATCCATCTCAGCTAAACATCTAGGCAAATGTTTTTATCTACATGTGTGAGGAACACACAGAGAAAGTTACTGAAACTTCTTCAATGCTCCTGAAGTAATTATCTGTTCAGCAGAATCACAGAATGGTTTGGGTTGGAAGGAGCAAATCCACCAACCACAGGCAGGGACACCTTGCACTAGAAGAGGTTACTCAAAGCACCATCAAGCCTGACCACTTCCAATGATGGGACACTCACAACTTCTGGCAGTTCCAGTGTCCCACCATCCTCACTGTAACGAATGTCTTCCTTATGTCCAATCTAATCTACCCTTTTTCAATTAAAAAAAACATTGTTTCTTCTGCTGTCACTACAAGCCCTGGTGAAAAGGCTCTCTCCATCTTTCTCACATGCCCCCTCTATATATTGAAAGGCCACAATAAGACCTCCCAAACACTCTCAACTCTTCTTCGCAGGAGAGGTGTTCCAGCTCTCTGGCCATTTTTGTGACCCTCCTCTGGACCCACTCCAACAGGTCCATGTCTTTCCTGCTCTGGGGACTCAGTGCTGGGATCTCACCAGAGCAGAGAGGGAGATTCACCTCCCTCAGCCTGCTGACCACATAATGTAGATATGGAATAGAGAGTTGCAGATAATGCAAGCATCTGAAACAGCTCAGTGACATCAGGAAAATGCTCCCTGGTGGGTGGGAGCTTTGTGGCAGCACTGCTATGGTACAATATGTGCATCCCCACATGTGTGTAGTGATGTTCTGGTTTGGCAGAACCACAAAACTGCTGAAGGAATAAATTCACCCATCTGGTGAAGGATCTGTGTGCCACTTGATTTCCATGCAGGCCTACAGGGTTTGCAGTAGCCCTTCCCAAGCCGAATCTCACTCTTGTGCGTGGCTTTGCGCCATGAGTTCAACACAGGGCACAGCTGCTTCACCACAAGTTCCCAGAGTTGTCAAGAGTATGGTCAGTTGTATCACAACATTGTCCTGAAGGAGATACAACAGTGGCTGGTTTGTACTAAGTCATTCCCTTAAAAGAATCTTTGAGTTTATTAGATACTGGCCCTTATTCTCCACAGTTGATGCCAAAGACATAACATAATGATAATCCAAGTGTGAAAATAGTTTCCAGAGACAGCTGTATATGATTTTTTTTCTTAGCCAAGGCCATCTTATATTTCAGTACTAATCCAGGAACGTAAACACTTTGTGGTTTAGTTTCTTTCTTATATAAAATAAAGGGATTGATAAAAACTTGCTTAGAGGGATTTTTGGCCCAGTGGCTCTGAAGCAAGCTCTATTTATTATCTTCTTGAAAAGGCTGGGAGAAAAGAGGCCAATGCAGAGTTCCCAAGCTCTAGAGCATACCCTTGTCGCTCTGGGCAGACCACAGCTTACAGCATCCTACATTGAACTGGCTTAAGGACAGGGCAGTGGAAGACTGGAAAGAGTGTCTTTACCTTTAGACCAACTGAACTGTGCTGAGCTGCCAGTCAGGAACTGGACTAGAAGCGACTGTAAATAAGAAGAAAAATAAAAGGATGTGGGTTTTCCTCACCCAGTGTACCAAAATAAATACAGCCCAGAGTTACTTTACTACTGACAGACTCAGGGCGTAACTTGAAACACAAGAGAGTGCCTGTGAGCCTCCAGATTGGGCTGCATCATAGGGCATAGGGAGCTGGGAGCTGAGACTGACAGCAGGCAGCCCAAAGCAGCATCCTCATGGGCAGAGAGAAGCCCCACGGTACCTGTGCAAGGTGAGCAGAGCAGGTTTCACAATCCTAACCAAACTCAGACGGGAGTCTTGTGCTTCCCAGAGACCTGTGGGATGAAGAAGCAGGTGTGAGGCAAATCCAGGGGGCTGGGGGGCTGGATTGGCAGGCATGTAGCCAGGCACAGGCAGAGCCGCAAGACCAGCGAGCTGAGATGCGATGCCCCAGGAAGGTGAGGAGGGCTCCTGACAAGGCCTTCCACTGTGGGTCTTTCCCTGGTGTCAGACATTAGAGCTGGCCTGGAGCACCAGCACTGACCCCCATGAAAGAGCAGAGCAAAGCCCGAGGTTTAAAAGGGGAGTGCAGGAGCACCTCTGAGACAAAAAGCTCTCCCCTGCCTCCCAGCACTCAGTCCATCGCAATGTGCAGTAAGCAGAGGCAAAGCTCTTTTGGCAAAAGCTGCCTAATTTGGTAACTCCAAGCAGAAATCCTTTTGCTTCTAAACCAACCAAGCAAGGGTAGCAGCACCGCTCAGAAACAGACCTTCATTCTGAGCATGCGTTTGTGCAGGGTCCCTCTTCCTTGCATAGCTATATTGGCAGGAATCAAACCTGGTCCTTCTCCTGTTCTCAGCCTTCTCTAAAGCTCAGGCTCTGCTCTACACTCACAAACATCAGCTCGGTCACCTCAGGCAGGAGAGCCACTGACCTTTACGCCACTGTCCATGGCGCTGTTCTCCAGCAGTAACCTCATCGTCTCAATCATTCCTTATCCCTGCCCGGCGTGGGCGCAGGCTTTCACCGGGAGTCTAAGGACACCTGTCCCAAGCCACTGTCCCAAGCCGCCGCCACCACCGGGTGTCGCTGCCCGACGCCTTTTCCCTGCCCGCTCGGGCAGCGCAGGGGGAGCTGCCAGCACCGCACCGCGCCGCAAGCCCCGCACCCCGCCGCAAGCCCGCTGGTCTCAACAGTCCCGATCTCCATCTGCCCAGGGACAGTGCTTCAGGTGCACTGCTGGCCAGGGCATCTCGCCTCAGCTCTAACCACTTCCACCCCGGAAGGCGATTTCACTGCTCCCCGCTGCTGTGAGCACCCCATTGCTCTGATACTGTAGGCCTGAGCAGGCAGCAAGCCCTCAGCCCTCTTGGAAGTGCTCTTTGATATCAAAAACTGATGGGGGATTTGTTAACAGACGATGCATGGAGGCACTGCTGACCCACCTGGAGTCTGTCCCCTGCTGTGCCCAGCTTGCACAGGCTTCCAGCCAAAATCTCCTTTGACTCATTACTCGTTCCTGAAGCCTGGCCGATGCTGGGTGCATCTGTCTGCCTTCTTTGAGCAGTTTTTGGTTTTCTTTTTTCCTCCCACCTTCTTTGGTAGAAGGACCCAGTGTCTAGATCTCACGGCCAGGAAAACCTCCTTTAGGTTGAATGACCTGGACATGTTAATTCTTGGCTATTTCAAACCTGCAAGGCAAGAAGCAATTAAATATTGAAATTGCTTTAGATCTTTCAACTCAAAACGGACAAATGCTTATGTTGTTTCTGATTGGAAAGAAAAGGAGAAAGGAGAAAGGAGAGAAAAAAAGAAAAAAGGAAAGGAGAAAGGAGAGAAAAAAAAGAAAAAAGGAAAGGAGAAAGGAGAAAGGAGAGAAAAAGGAAAGGAGAGGAAAAAGAAAATAAAAAAAAGAAGAAGAAAAGGACAAGACAAAAACCTCAGCCAAAACTCTAAGCCTTTCTATCTCTCAAAAAAACCCACATTTTTTTCCTTCTTTGACTTATTTTTCCCTCTTGGAAACAAGCAGTTTCTCCCACCAGAGACTGCAGACTCTTCCCAGTTTTTGAGGGGAATCTTCTTATACTTTTGGCTCAATGCATACAGTAAAAGTCAATCCTCACAGGCACACTCAAAGTCCACAGAAACAACGATTTTATTTTCAAGTGGCCTTTTACAGACTGTACAAATCAACAGTTGGGATCCCAAGGATTTTAGGCTGGAAAGTAAGTAGAAACAAAACTGAAACTAGCTTGTGACTGACCTAAATTTGCCCAAGGTGGGAAACAAAAAAACCCAACCCTTAAAGCAGCTTATTCCCTATGGATAACTGCATGAGTCAATATCACATGTTTGGCTGCTTTAGCCAAAGGTAAATGAGACTGTTAGAAAAGGGCTGGAGGATTTAGATAAGATAGATGGCAACAGAAAAGGTAAGAAACCTAAGAAGATAATAGAAGGGTTTTCCAGGAAATTAAAATCCATAATACAAAATCCATAATACAAGCAAGACAGAGAACCTAGCTTGGGACTTAACATGAGAAACATCACAAAGGGACTGAGAACCAAAAAAGAAGCCAAATGTGAACCTCCTGTAAAGCAGGGAATTATCCTGCCATTATTCACATTGTTTGCTTTGCTATCCATTTTCAGGAAAGGCTATAAAAATAAATCCTCCTTGGCAGACAAACCAAGCGGGAGGAAAATAGAGAAGCACAATGAAGCAAAACAAAATAAAGAGCGCTAAAAAAAAATACTGTGTTCTACCTAGGAGAGTTTCTCTTTGATATTCATCTTGCCTTCTCTGGGACAGTTTCCAGCTCTGTTTCCTTGAAAAAGCTACCACCAAAATTTAAAAAGGAAAAAAAAAAAAAAAGGAGTCCTGTTCAGACTTCTCCTTACACCCACATCTGCCTAGGCTGCCTCTACCACGCTTAGAAATCACAGTATCACCAAGGTTGGAAGAGACCTCACAGATCATCAAGTCCAACCCTTTACCACAGAGCTCAAGGCTAGACCATGGCACCAAGTGCCACGTCCAACCTTGCCTTGAACAGCTCCAGGGACAGCAACTCCACCACCTCCCTGGGCAGCCCATTCCAGCAGCCAATGACTCTCTCAGTGAAGAACTTTCTCCTCACCTCAAGCCTAAATTTCCCCCGGCGCAGCCTGAGGCTGTGTCCTCTTGTTCTGGTGCTGGCCACCTGAGAGAAGAGAGCAACCTCCTCCTGGCTACAACCACCCCTCAGGTAGTTGTAGACAGCAATAAGGTCTGCCCTGAGCCTCCTCTTCTCCAGGCTAAACAATCCCAGCTCCCTCAGCCTCTCCTTGTAGGGCTGTGCTCGAGGCCTCTCACCAGCCTCATTGCCCTTCTCTGGACACGTTCAAGCATCTCAATGTCCTTCTTGATGTTCTCTTCCTGATACTGCTCCATAACGGACAAAGCTGGATTGCTCCACCCAGTGATTTTAGGAACCCAGAGCTCCAGCCAAGGCAGAAAACTGCCTACAGCTTTTCCTGTATGCAGCCAAAGTTGGCCATTTGCAACTAAATCCTACTGAGCATTTAAGGTATTCCAGATATTTTTATTTCTCTGCTATTTAAAATCACATTCAGAGAGGATACTCTCAACTATATAGGGATATGCTTGGTCTGAGGTGGAAAGCAGCAGAAACTTGATGAAAGCAATGGGTTGGGTGAGCAGCTGTATGTCAGAGGAGGGCATTGCTCCACGGGTAGTGATGCTGCCTTGTTGAGGTTTGGGCAGCGCTGAGTGATTTGAAGTAAGAGAGCACGAGGGGTAACATTAAGACACAGAGAAGGATGTGAGATAAGGAGTGCAGCTTCAAGGAAAACAACCTTGAAAAGTTGGCAGAGAAGCTGTAAAGTTAGCTGTGTGAGGGAACTGGGTGGGGGGGCAGTCAGTCAGATTTGCTCCTAGGGCGTGTGGACAGCCCATACTCTGTTATGTAACCTATCAGAATTAGACACGTGGCATTGGCACTCTAAGCATCGCTTTTAGCTGCAATACAGGTTCCATTTATGTATCACATTGGTGTCTCAGCACCGTTCCGGTCCCTGCACGATCTAGGCAACCCTGGCACTGCCTCAACCAAACAAAACCTAATCAAAATGAAATCTACCTTTACGACAGGTTGGGGACAGAGTGGCTGGAAAGCAGCCAGGAAGAAAGGGACCTGGGAGTACTGGTAGACAGTAGGCTGAACATAAGCCAGCAGTGTGCCCAGGTGGCCAAGAGAGCCAATGGCATCCTGGCCTGGCTCAGGAACAGTGTGGCCAGTAGGACAAGGGAGGTTATTCTGCCCCTGTACTCAACACTGGTCAGGCCACACCTTGAGTGCTGTGTCCAGCTCTGGGCTTCTCAACTCAAGAGAGATGTTGAGATACTGGAATGTGTCCAGAGAAGGGTGATGAAGCTGGTGAGAGGCCTGGAGCACAGCCCTGTGAGGAGAGGCTGAGGGAGCTGGGTGTGTGTGGCCTGGAGAAGAGGAAGCTCAGGGCAGACCTTGTTGCTGTCTACAGCTACCTGAAGGGAGGCTGTAGCCAGGTGGGGGTTGGTCTCTTCTCCCAGGCAACCAGCAACAGAACAAGGAGACACAGTCTCAAGTTGTGCCAGGGGAGGTCTAGGCTGGATGTTAGGAGGAAGTTTTTGCCAGAGAGAGTGATTGGCATTGGAATGGGCTGCCCAGGGAGGTGGTGGAGTTGCCGTCCTTGGAGGTGTTCAAGAAAAACCTTTCTGAGGCACTTAGTGCCATGGTCTAGTTGTTTTGACAGGGCTGGGTGCTAGGTTGGACTGGATGATCTTGGAGGTCTCTTCCAACCGGGTTGTTTCTATGATTCTAAAGACACCACAAGTGTTGAATGGAAAAAGGCCGGGTTTTGCCCATTTTGTCATGATGTAACACAGAACAACCATGCAATCATTTCTACAGGAGTAGAATAGAGCAGGGAGAGAGTACAGTCAATGTTAGTGCAACAGTGCCCTCCCACTCCTACAAAATCACCCAGACTAGACTCAGCCCAGATGGAAATTAAGGATGAAGCTTTATATTTATAGCTTAGCACAATATAGGAGCAGCTATTTACAATACTTGCACTATATACAGAAATATACCAGTTAAAAAGCGATACAGAAACACAACAGCCCTCCCAGAAATCAGAGTCCCCAGGAGGGGCTCCCAACCACCCTTCCACCTCTTTTCCACCCCCCCTACCTTATCCCAGACTTTGCCTTATGTTCAAGCTGAGTTTGGAGAATCAGACAGGGGCATTAGAAAGCAGAAGGATTAGTTACATATACAGCAGGTTAGAGAGGAGAGTGCAGGCAGCCAGAGACACACAGCAACTGTGTTATCTATGTTTGTGTTCTTGTTTTTATACATCTCAGCAAACCTATGATTGAAGTAGACATCACCACTGTTTCCTTTTCACAGCCTATAATCTAATTCCTCTCACTAAAATAATCTATTTAGCCTCAAACTAGCACAGTAATTTTGTGTTTCCTCAGTCCTCTCACTTTCTAACTGGTGTTATAAATTGCACTTTTAAAGGAGTGGTTGTTTAGGTCTACTTTCATGCTTCCAGCAGGCTAGCCTGCCCTTTTCTGGGCCTCAGATAGTGTGTTGTTGTTTTTTTTCCCCTCTTAGTATTGAAGAGTATGTTCTGCATTGGGGTACGGCGTGTGTTTGAAAAGAAAATGAAAGCTGAGGTCCAGGGAACGACAGATCATTAATATCTGTAACATGCAGTCTTTCCATCTAGTATTATTGCTCTCAGGTCAGTTGGCCCTAGGAAAGCAGGAAGGAAATGGAAAGCCTCAGTGAACACGAACAAAAAAGCTTCTATGAGCCTGCAACATATCTATGAACTCCAGGCAGTTATTCCCTGGAAATGCAAAAGTTGACCCCGCTCATGTTTCTGTTTCTACCAGTAAATTCCTCCCTTTGCAGGAAAGGCTCCAGACAGACCCTTTCCCTACAAAGGCCTCAGACAAAGACACAGCCCCGAGTGCTTTTGCTGCTCCTCCCAGTCAGAAACCACTTTGTACCGCCTAAAACTGTGTCTCTGCCACAGACAGATGCACATCTTCCCCTCTCCTGCACTTCAGGCCCCTCCTGGGTTGCAACTTCATCGGCGAGCTTGTTTCAAAAGTGAAACATCATGGTGAAAAGCCCTCTAAAAATGGATGCCTGCTGCTGCCCTGACTTCTTGGGTTAGCTCACAGGGGTAACAAAACACACTTCTGCTCCAGCAGTCACAACAGCAATGCTGTATGGCTGTTGCAAGCGGTTTAACAGTCTCCCCTCATGGATGTTCAACAAACAACACTAAATAATGGGACCACATATGAGAAAAGAGAGACTGGTTCACAGTTGTTTAGAGAGGAAGAAGCAGAAATCTTTTCAAACCACTTCGAAAAACCTTCCTGCATCATGAGGGTGATAGGATTTGACCTGTACCCTGGGAGAAGGGGGAAAAAAAGGGGGAGGGCTGTAAAGAAATATGAAATTGGTTGGCAAGAAGCCTAAACTGCCATGGACTTCTTTCCCCTTGCCTAGTGCACTGCTGAGCAGCACGTCACGGCGCAGAAGGGGCCGGCCCTTGCCCTTCTGCTTTTTATAAGCCAGCCTGTGTGTTTGAAGGTTGTTCTCAGAAGGAAGTACACGGGGCACCTTTTTATTGCCACTTCAGTACTTGCCACAGTGAAAGCTAGCAAGCACATGTTTTGATGAAAGGCTGAAAATACTAAATACAACCAGGGAACTTCAGCTGTCTGAAGGGAAGTGGTGTGCTTGCAAGGCTAGCTCTAATAAAAGGAGCCTAGCCACTGGAAGAGGAGAAAGAATCGAGATCAGCGGGCACCTAGGGTTGCTGGTGCAGTAGACTTGAAAGGTAATAAACTCCCTTTTCTTCTCTGGACTTGGTTTCTCTTGTACAATATTTTGCTGTCTGTATTCAGAGGCTCAGGGGGGACCTCACTGCTGTCTACAACTACCTGGAGGGAGGCTGTAGCCAGGTGGGGGTTGGTCTCTTCTCCCAGGCAACCAGCAACAGAACAAGGGGACACAGTCTCAAGTTGTGCTGGGGGGAGTATAGGCTGGATGTTAGGAGGAAGTTCTTCCCAGAGACAGTGATTTGCCATTGGAAGGGGCTGCCCAGGGAGGTGGTGGAGTCACCATCCCTGGAAATGTTCAAGAAAAGCCTGGATGAGGCATTTAGTGCCATGCTCTAGATGACTGGATAGGTCTGGATGCTAGGTTGGACTGGATGATCCTGGAGGTCTCTTCCAAACTGGCTGATTCTATGATTCCGGCAGTCTTAGTTGTATTAAGCAGCTATATTTATCATCATTAATTCAGGTACCAAACCAATGTACTTTCGGGTTTAGCTGTGGTGTCAAAAAGGAAAGGAGCTACCCAGGATCTTTCTGAGTTGTCATGGAAGCTCTGCTGCTGTTAGCTGTATGGCTTTGAAAGAAGAGAGTGGCATTCTAGCCAAGGAGATCAAGGCCCTGTTCTGCCAAGCACACTACAGTTAGTTGTGGAAGGCTGCATTTAGAATTTAGGACAACCTCAGTGAATTCGTCCAGATCTTTTTACCATCTGGTTCTTACAGGTTGGGTGGGTTCAAGCCAGGCCACCTCTTGCTGGTAAAATCCTTTCATTTACAACTGAAAGAGACTCTAAGCCAAGCAGGCAAATGGTGGAGGTGATTCAGCAGGCAATATACTCTCGGTCACCAGATCTGTTCCTCCCTTGCTGCTCAATGACAGCCCCTTTAGCCTCCTGGGGGACATAGATTTGTGCCTCAATGCTTCTGTTGGTGCTGCAAGCCAAGCTGTGCCTCACTTTTCATCTGGTGCTAGCACAAGGTTTTGTATTTTCAGGTATTTCTGTAGGTGTTGCTTTAAGATAGCACCATGTCTAGCAGAACGGGTTGTTCAAGGTCAAAGGGGAGATCACAGGGGGATGAAGAATCTTCAGAACAATGGAGTCTTCACAGATAAGATGTCACAGGACAGTGAAGCTTGGGTGATAAAGGGACTTCTCTCGGGAGGTTGCTCCAAACATGGTAAATGAGAATAGAAATTACCAAACAGGAAAGAAGATACAGAGAGGTCATCCAGAGGACAACTGCCAAAACTCCGGTAGGGGTCTCCACGACCCCTCAGAGACCACCACAGAGATGTACCCCACATGTGTCACAGATATGCAAATGTGGTGATCAGTTCAGGGAAATCTAAGGTGTATGCAGGTGTTTAAGAAACAAAAGGCTGCTACTCTGGACAAGATCTTAGTCCCAAGTCTCCTTTCACCCAGACTTGAGCAACTTTGAATAAAAAGTATTTGCCTTTTGAAACTTAAAACTGGAGTCCTAGTGGGTTTCCTTGCACAGCTGAATTTCACAGCCATGAAGATCATCAGAGGGCTGGAAAACCTCCCCTATGGGGACAAGATGGGTGAATTTGGACTGTTCAGCCTTGAGAAGAGAAGGCTCTGCAGAAACCTTAGGGCAGCCTTCCAGTACCTGAAGGGGGCTACAAGACAGCTGGGAAGGGACTTTTTACAAGGGCCTGTAGTGATAGGATGAGAGAGAATGGACTGAAGCTTGAGGAGGGCAGATTGAGACTGGAGATTAGGAAGACATTCTTTCCAATGAGGGTTGCCCAGGGAGGTCATGGGTGCCCCTTACCTGCAGGTGTTCAAGGCCAGGCTGGATGAGGCCTTGAGCAACCTGGTCTAGTGGAAGGTGTCCCTGCCTGTGTCAGGGGGCTTGAAATTAGATTATCATAGAATCACAGAATGGTCTGGGTTGGAAAGGACCCTCTGAAGGTCACCTAGTCCAACCCCCTTGCAGTGAGCAGTGGCATCTTTGACTAGACCAGGTTGCCCAGTTAAAGTTTCTTCCAACCTGAACCATTCTATCAATCTAAGAATAAGGTAACTAATGTGGATATGTTACTACTGGTCTGAAATGTTACCAATGGTAAAGAAGCTTGAGTTGGTAATTCTTGTGTAACACCCACCAGGATGTTACCCAGGGTGTGATGCTAACCTATGGTAGCAATAAAAAAGCAGGCCACATGTCAAACATGTCTTAGACTGTCTTGTGAGGAGCGTAGGGTGTGTGTGCACAGTTCTTTTACTGTTCTGTCTCTTCTGTGTTCAGTCTTTCATGGGTTTTGCTTGTCTGGTTAGTTGGTTTGTTGCTGTTATTTTGGTTTGTTTCATTTTGGTTTTGGGTATTCTGCTCCAGTCTTCTCTGCCCTCTATATGATGTCTGGCATGATCTGAGAGCTGTGTAGTGTGGGAGGGTAAACTTTGGCATTTGTTTTGCAGTTAGTTAGGGAAAGGTCTTTGCTCAGGCACTACAGCCTGCAAGATGGGCCTTGAAGCTGGGTGGGTTTGTTGCTTTAGCCTTGCTTCAGCAGTTCCGGCCAAAACAGGGCTGCCTTCGACTGCCGGCAGCTTGCCCCTTCCTGAGACAGAATTAAAATCCTCTAGTGAGGAAGAACCTTCCTGAAACATGAACTATTACAAGAATGCTAATCAGAATGTAATGCTCCAGTTTTGCCTGTCAAGAAGCCACATTCTCAGGAAGCCTTAGAACATATCCTTATCTAGCTTAGAACGTTCCCTTAGAAGGTTTTAGGGTGTCACTAGAGGCTGAGGCTTTGGCAGCCTCTCATCTTTGAATGTATATGGGAAAAAAAATCTAGACACCCCCAGACTAGCAGGCAACTTCTCTTCTGAAAGACATGTACCAGCCAAGACCTTTCTATACACCATGCGTTGGAGCTGTTGCACAACACTGCTCATGAAAAAAATCTGTTGCCACGAGGGACGTTTTCCTTGGCATCCTACTGCAACTCTGCCCTCACTAATTATCTTGCATCCTCTATAGTTAAGATTTAATAAGGGGCACATAATCCTTCAGCTTGCAAGTTATTGCTTTCAATCCTAGAGACAACCAAGCTATTGCTTTCCATCCTAGGGGCAACTGTATTGTGGTAGCACGTGGAGAAGGACTTTCTGGTGGGCTCCTGCCTAAAGCCAGCTTTATACAGCATCTGTAGAGTTTTAAATGGTTTAGCCTCTCTTGCACAGACAGCATCCATCCATTAAGGAGTTTAAGAGAATGACTGACTCAATACAAACTCTTCAGTGAAGTGTGTTGCTTGCATACTAATGAAATCTGGAGCCCTACAGCGCTTCTGCTTTTCTCTGTAAGAATTATCAGTAAACTAGGGTCATCCATCCAAAGGAAAGGATCACAGCACCCTAGAATGGCTTAGGTGGGAAGGGACCCCAGAGATCATCTCCTCCAATCTCCCCACCATGGGCTGGGACACCTCTCAGCTGCTCAAGGTGCTCTCCTGACTCAGCTGCTCAAGGCCTCATCCACAACTTCCCTGGGCAACCTATCTCAGAGTCTCACCAAATTCCAGAGTCTCTCTAGCTTGAAAAGCTGCCGGAAGAATTGTCTTGTGCTTCTACTTGCATGGGAGTTTCCACTACCACATGCCCTTGTTTGCTTCTCTGTATTGGAGAGCAGAGCTGAAGCACCAGCCCCCGGGGTGATTCCATAAGGTAAACAACAGTGCCTTTCCTGTTAGCACTTATCTCCAGCACGGCCTCAAAAACAAAGTGTTCACTCAGAACTGATGGCCCAGGTGAGGAACTGCATTTCTCTCTGCTGCTTGAGAGAGAAGTACCAGACTGGACCTGAACAGCTTGGACTAGACAAAACAAGTTCTGCTGGGGAAGTTTAGATTGTATGTTAGGAAAAGTTGCTTCACTGAAGGTGTTATCAAGCTTTGGAACAAGCTGCCCAGGGAAGTGATTGACTCAGATTCTCTGGAGGGATTTAAAAGACATGCAGACATCGCACTTCGGGACATTAGTGGCAGACTTGGCAGTGTTAGGTTTACAGTTGAACTCAATGAACTTAAAGGTCTTTTCCAACTTAAGTTATCCTATGACTCTATGATGATTTTTCGAGGGCCTCTTTCACTGCTCTCTGCTTTGCCTATTCAGCTTTCCAGGGCAGGCACTGCCTCTTGCTGCAGAGCCAGTTTAGCTCCCTGTGCTTCCCTGAGGTTTGCCAACACTGGATAGTGTACATGAGGAGTAATTGAGCCAAGCCGCTGGATCAGCACTGCCATCGCCTCTACTTGTCCAAAGTCCCTAAACCTTTTGGAGATAAATCCCAAGGCTGTGCATGAGGCAGAGAGATGAACCATTTCTTCTGTGGAAGGAATAATGGTAGAGCTTTTGTCTGTGCTCTGTGGGTATGAGGAGAAAGGCTAGCAGGCACATCAGCAGCATTAGGAGGAGAGGAGGGGCTGGAAAAGCCTGAGCGCAGCACCCGGCTGGGGTTAAGAGGACTTCTGTGATCCTCAAGAGGGTCTGTAGAGTTAACCACCATGAAGGGTTTGCAGCTATACATGCAACTACATATTAATAAATAACACCAATACAACAACTGTTGAGGAAGGGCACAGCAAGGCCACCACTTGTTCCACTTTCACCACATACAGGTGTGCAGTTGAACAATCCTCCAAAGTTGTTTCATATGTACTGAAACTTCCAAACTGCACTTTCTCCTAACACAGATTGAGCAGTCACATTGCAAGCTCTCTTCTCTATGGTTTTCTTTCCATATGCTGCCCACTCAACCTTGTACAATTAAATCCTCAAGCTTTTAGTCGACCATCATCGATACTGGTCCAGGTAGTGTTACAAGTTTGGCAGGGTGCATTTTCATAGACTTGTGCAAGTTTAGGCTCTCAGAGACTCCACAAGAAAGCAGTTTTCATGCTGCTCAAAGCCAACCCAGGCATGTTCCTGTGTGGACTGCCCCAGGTGATCTTGATTTGGCAGATGAGTTAGACCTGATGATCACTGGAGGTCCCTTCCAACCCTTAACATTCTGTGATTCTGTGATCTGTGTTTTTTGCCAGATTTCTTCATGCTGGCAGATAATTCCTGAAGGGGATGGAGTGTTATAGTAAATGCACCACTGTGAATATCAGCAGCTCAGTTTCCATGTTCTGGAAAGTGGCATGTGGATATGACATTTGGCAATGGGAAGAAAAAGTCTGGAGGAGGATAAAGAAGGAGGGGGTAACACTCCTCCCTCAGAGCCTGCAAGCTCCACAAGATAAATAATTTAGACCACAGTTTTTAAGTAGACAGAATGAGACCGTGCTGCTCCTCGCCATAATCTGATCCTCTGAATTTCTTTTAATCATCCTAGGAAATAATATGCAGATTTGGATTTTAGCAGGACTTGTCAAACCAAATCAATGCCTGCACTAAAAAAGGTTCTTTACAGGAACTCATTTCTGAGAGTTCACATAGAGAGTGCTGCTCTTGCAAAGGGCCTGGCTCATCTCTGCCCCATACCAGAGGGATAGTGGAAAAATAACTAAGTCTAAAAAGAGATACAAGTCACAAATTAAGATTCCAAACGTTAAAATGAAGAACAAGTCAGCTGCTGGCTGTCTGTCTCCTTTTCATGCTGTCTGTAAGCAAACAGCATAAAGGAGCAAACTGTGGCTCCTTGTTCTGTTTTTATACACCACTGGCCTTATTGCGTACACAGAGGTGAGATTTCTTACTAAGCTTTCAGCGCTCAACAAAGTCCCGGTAAGGACACTCCTACACCACATTTGTTACCAACACTACTTGTTCCATTTCTTAGAGGTTCCCCACTAGGGTGAGGTGCAGGTGTAGCCATGGAGCTGCATCTGATTTGCAAGTGCTTGTTTGATGTTGTGTGCTAGCAGGCTATGATAACAGCCTGCCTGCTGCTATCAGTCTACACTTGCCCTTGTTTAGGAGAGCAACCTTTGACTCTTATTTGTTTTTTATCTGTACAGCCACCTTGTCCTCAATGTGTAACATTGCAACATACAACAATAGCCCAGTGTGTAGGGCTGGAAGCATTTCACAGAATCATAGAATGGTCTAGGTTGGAAGGGACCTCAAGGATCATCCAGCTCCAACCTCCTACCATAAGCAGGGACACCTCCCATTACAGCAGGTTGCTCAAGGCCTCATCCAACCTGGCCTTAAACACCTCCAGGGAGGAAGCATCCACAACCTCCCTGGGCAACCATTTGTTTCAGTGCTAATTTACTGGCAATTCCTCTTGCTGTTTGTGAATGAACTTCTTTATTATTTGATAGAATTACTTCACAATGTTAACACCTAGATATAGATTATCTCTTTCAGATTGAGGTTTATATTTTTATAATCAGAGAAAAATGAGTATATGTGAATGTTACACAACTTATTTTAGATCTATGAGGAACAGAATCACAGAATCAACCAAGTTGGAAGAGACCTCCAAGATCATCCAGACCAACCTAGCACCCAGCCCTCATCCCTGAGATCAGCCTCCTCCTCTCCAGGCTGCACGCTCCCAGCTCCCTCAGCCTCTCCTCACAGGGCTGTGCTCTAGGCCCCTCACCAGCTTTGTTGCCCTTCTCTGGACACATCCCATCACCTCAACATCTCTCTTGAATTGAGGAGACCAGAACTGGACACAGCACTCAAGGTGTGGCCTCACCTGTGCTGAGTACAGGGGCAGAATAACCTCCCTTGTCCTGCTGGCCACACTGTTCCTGATCCAGACCAGGATGCCATTGGCTCTCCTGCCCACCTGGGCACACTGCTGCCTCATCTTCAGCTACTATCTATCAGCACCTCCAGGTCCCTTTTCTTCCTGGCTGCTCTCAGCCACTCTGTCCCCAGCCTGTAGTGCTGCTTGGGGTTGTTGTGGCCAAAGTGTAAAACCCTGCACTTAGCCTTGTTAAATCTCATCCCGTACCCATGGAGGGGAAGGTGAAACTCTGGGACAGGCTGCCCAGCGAGACTGTGGCTGCCTCCTCCCTGGGGATGTTGAAGGCCAGGTTGGATGAGGCCTTGAGCAGCTGAGTCTAACTTGAGAGGTGTCCCTGCTCATGGTGAGGAGTTTGGAGGAGATGAGCTCTGAGGTCCATTCCAACCCGAGCCATTCTATGTTTCTATGATTCTTGCAGGAAGCAAGATGCCTTTGCCAAATGATGTCACCATGGAAGACACACTCCTGGAAGACAATGAGCGAGACAGCATAGAATACAAGATCCTAATGGCCTATGCCCGGCGACGGCTGCCTGCCAGCAAATACAGGAAACTCCTGGAAAATGAAGCTCATGTGCACAAAACATCACCCTTAACTGGGAGAGGAGTAAAGGCTGACCATCAAAGGGATGAAGAGAAACCAATACTAACAGCCCATTTTCAGGGTCCAGTGACACAAACACAAAACAAGCAACCAGAGCCAAGCTGCTTTCCAGGATGTGATCTATTTCCTCTCCCCAGCAAAGCAGAAGTGAAAAGGCAAGGTGGATACACAAAATATGCCTGCACTTTTGGCTCTGTTTCAGAAGGGAATTTTCAGGCTCAGTTAGGTATGTATTAGCTCTTCCCTTCTGCTTTATCTTTAAATCTCTCTCTAGACAGCTTAAATGGCTAGCTGCCTGTGGAAAGGCAGGATGAGGAGGCAGATTTCTCTCACTTTTTGGTTACCTCTTGTTAGGCCTATTGATTTCCAGCTAGGAGGGCAGGTGGCTGGATCTTCAGTAGTACTTCCACACACAGGATTCATGCTTGTGACTGGCTTTGCTGTTATCCATCATGTGGTGGAATAATTGCACTTCTTTTGTTGGTTTGTTTGTTTTTTCTTTTTCTGAGAATTGTCCTTTTCTTTTTCATGCCTGGTTAAAAAAGCAAACATAAAACACTGGTCAAATCAAAGACCTCCACACTCCTATCAAGGCAGAGAAGTTGTCTGAAGGCCTGTTCAAGGAGCTTTATCAAGAGATAAATATTTCATGCTAAAGACAGAAGGACTAGATTCTGCTTGGAACACTGGCAGTGACCAGCCTCAAGCACAGAGAAGCCCATCTCTCTGCTCCACTGCTGATAACCCCATCATGCATCTCAAATGTTAAGTCTTCTAGAGTTACCCAAGTCTCCTTTACAAGTTGCTAATACATGAAGTCTGAACTTGCCCTCCCTTGTGTTGCAAGAAGAGGCAGTAGGTGGCTATAATCCGACCAACATCTAGGATTCTGTCCACATAAACTTCTTGTACCCTTGCCTCCAAAACCAGCCCTGTATCAGGTGCTGCACTGCAGGCAGTGAGATTTTTCCCTTTGAGAGAAAGGCTGAGATCTCCCCACCAAGTTGCCACCTCCAATGTATGACAGATGAGGCCTCCCCACCAAGTTGCCACCTCCAGTGTCTGACAGATGAGGCCTCCCCACCAAGTTGCCATGTCCAGTGTATGGATGAGGTCTTCCCACCTTGTTTTATATAAATAAGGCAGAGGCTTTTTGGTTTCATTTGTCCCAGCTTGGCACTGCTGATGTCACAGCAATTCCTCTCCCTTTTCACTGCATTTAAAGGTATTTTCAAAAATTATCCATCAGGGACTTCTCCAGCCTAATGCCCTATCCTTGGTCAGTTCACCTGTCCTGAGACAGCCCCTGCCCACCAAGCCCATAACTTTTCTTGCTGCCAAATCCAGCTCTGCCTTTCAAGAAAGTGTCTCTGCCTCAGCCCAGTGCATTTTGCTAGTGAGAAGTAACTTTCTGCTGATTTGATTGCCAAGGACATAAATCTGCATCCAGATAGCCAGTTTAATGCCCATTTTATTTTCACATTGCCAACAAGGTGCTCAGGAGCTTGGGTGCAATCATTTAATGGCCCTGCCAACGTTTTGCCCTGTTGCCTGCAGCACGGGTGGCACCATGGCCTCGAGGTGAAATCTCCCCCTGCTGGGTGTTAACTTCCCTGGAGATTCTCCCTGGATTCAAATCTGGGCTTCACCTGCCCTTCTGCAGATTGCAGGACCAATTCATAAAACACCATCATCATCATTAACAATCATCATCATCGCACTGCGAGCAGCTGCAGTGCAAAGCTGGCCAGGCCATATTAATCATATCATAGAATCATAGAATGGTTTAGGTTGGAAGGGACCTCAAGGATCATCCAGCTCCAACCCCCTGCCACAGGCAGGGACATTAGAAAAACTGGGGGTGCTTTGGAGGATTCCCCACCTAAATTGAAGGTTTGTGCAACTCAAAAGCAGTTGCCACATCTTTCCAAAGACAGGAACAGCTCAATTTCCTTCCTAGCAGATTAGCATCTTGCTGACAGGCTATGCAGGCAGGCAAAGGGCTTGGGGCTACTTTGCCACTTGCAATGCAGTTTTTAATCAGCTGCATTAACCCTTACTGCTCTCACAACAAATTCTGCTTGTGAATTTTACATGTCACAGGTCAGCCTGCTAATGCTGCTCACACAGGAGCTGCTGCTTGGCAGTGGTGGTAGAGAGACTGAGTTTTGCATCCCAAGCTAAGTGAGGCAAATTGTAAGGATGAGCACCTTTCAGAGGAAAAAAGCCTTGCAACAGCTCCTCCTGCTCTTCTTGCTACAGCATAGTCTCTCTTACAGTCCCCTCAATGAGCAATGCCTTCAGCTGCTGAGGGTTCACAACCCAGCACACAAGGTAGATAAAACCAGTCTAGTTGATGAGTTCTACCAGTTTTCTTATCCATTTAATACAACAGTGTCAAAGACATAAGAAGGTTTTGTGCTAGAGGATGCCTCTGAAGTGAAATCTGCTTCTCCTTTGCTCAGACTTAGCCTGTAAGAAGGAGGAAAGAGCTTTCAAATACCCACCTTTTCTGAATCTGGACCTAGAGGTATTGCATGTTTCTTAATATATGGTGTGCTTCTAGATTGCAAGGATGTACCCTGGTGAGCAACACTTACACTTGCTGCTGCATGGCCACTGTATGGCTTAGCTGCTGCTCAGATCCCAGAGAGGGATTACACCATGTTACTTGTCTCACTCAAGCAACAGTAAGGCCCCAGCACGGAGAAATGTATCTCTTGGTATCCTCTGGTCACCTCCAAATGAGGCAATCAGTGAATTATTTCCTGGAAAGATTAATTACCTTCTTTATTTTCCACCCTCCATCCAATCAGGTGAACCAGCAGATGTCAATCACATTGCAGACAAACTTGCCAAGCTTGTTACATCAAGATCCCAGGAATCTCCTTCTTTTGTGTTTCAAGGCCCATGTCTGAAGCAAGACAAAAGTACTGATGGAAATGAGGCTAAGGAACACGGTAAGGTGAAGCATTCCTGCTCATGGGCAGCATCCCAGGCTGGGATTGCACATTTAAAAAAATTCAGAACAGAGAAAATTAGAAGTGGAAGCTCTGAGTGGGGAGGTGAACATTCCAGGGATAGGCCATATAATGGCAACAATGGGTAAGTTAATATAATTTCATTGGAGCATCAAGAGCTTTATGTCTGGAAGCACAGCTTGGACCTTCCCCTTGCTGCTTTTGCTGCACCCACTACTATCTTCCCCCACCACTGTTCTGGCTGCTGCTGCTTTTGCTGCTTTGCTGCAGCTTGACCCCTTCCCCATCTTCATCGAATCAACCAGGTCGGAAGAGACCTCCAAGATCATCCAGTCCAACCTAGCACCCAGCCCTATCCAGTCAACTAGACCAGGGCACTAAGTGCCTCAGCCAGGCTTTTCCTGAACACCCCCAGGGATGGTGACTCCACCACCTCCCTGGGCAGCCCATTCCAATGCCAATCACTCTCTCTGGGAAGAATTTCCTCCTAACATCCAGCCTAGACCTCCCCTGGCACAACTTGAGGCTGTGTCCCCTTGTTCTGTTGCTGGCTGCCTGGGAGAAGAGACCAACCCCCACCTGGCTACAGCCTCCCTTCAGGTAGCTGTAGACAGCAACAAGGTCTGCCCTGAGCCTCCTCTTCTCCAGGCTGCACACACCCAGCTCCCTCAGTCTCTCCTCACATGGCTGTGCTCCAGGCCTCTCACCAGCTTCATCACCCTTCTCTGGACACATTCCAGTATCTCAACATCTCTCTTGAGTTGAGAAGCCCAGAACTGGACACAGCACTCAAGGTGTGGCCTGACCAGTGCTGAGTACAGGGGAAGAATAACCTCCCTTGTCCTATTGCCCACACTGTTCCTGAGCCAGGCAAGGATGCCACTGGCTCTCTTGGCCACCTGGGCACACTGCTGGCTCATGTTCAACCTACTATCTACTGAAACCCTCAGGTCCCTTTCTTCCTGGCTGCTCTCCAGCCACTCTGTCCCCTTCCTTAAGGTTATTATATTTCTCTAGTATTTTATTCTCCTTATATTGTTTTATTTAGTTTAAACTATAAGAAACACAATTTCCTTTTTCCTGACTTTCCAAAAATCTGTGTTGCAGTGAGTTTACTCTACTAGGGGAGAGATCCACCCTAACCTGGGACATTAGACATGCCAAAGCACTTAGGACTTCTGCAAAAAGAAGCTGAGAAGAAGGAAGTTTGTTCTGCTGGGTCTGCCTCTGTTTCCCACATTTCAGGAACTTTTCCTGCAGTCCTCTAATAAGTCCTGCCTGCTACTGCAATTACAAAGAGCATCCTTAAAAATCCAGAGAGGCATGATATAATATAAGGAGGATGGAGGCAGTGACCTAAGGTGACAGAGCAGTGGTAGGAGTGGCAGGGCTGAGGACAAAGGTCGTATTTTTTTTAAGAATAGAATAGAATCAACCAGGTTGGAAGAGACCTCCAAGATCATCCAGTCCAACCTAGCACCCAGCCCTATCCAGTCAACTAGACCATGGCACTAAGTGCCTCAGCCAGTTTTTTCCTGAACACCCCCAGGGATGGTGACTCCACCACCTCCCTGGGCAGCCCATTCCAATGCCAATCACTCTCTCTGTAAAGAACTTCCTCCTAACATCTAGCCTAGACTTTCCCCGGCACAACTTGAGGCTGTGTCCCCTTGTGCTGTTGCTGGTTGTCTGGAGCACAACAGCCTGAGATTATTCTACTTTACTTTACTCTTTTTCTAAGGAAAAAGAGCAATAAAATAATAAGGTTCTCACTGAACTGGAGAAGAATACAGAAAGGCTGCATTTAAAGATATGCAGAAAAAGACAGAGCATACATGAATCCCTAACACTTAATGCAGATACAGGATACACAAGAATTCCCCCCAAACCTTCCCCCCAGGCAAATCAAGAAACCACCGAAACCCCAGTGCTCATTTTCTCCCAATCCCTATTCTCTCCCATTTAGGTCCCAAACAGGCTAGATTCATTGTGGCCCATGGCTACATAGTTAGTTACCCAGATAAGAATCCCTCTGGAGAGCTGAAAAGGCAAGGAGAAAGAGAGACAATGGACCTCGCTGCTTATTTTTGACGTGTTTGCAGGATTATAGGGTTGTTTAGCCTGAAGAAGAGGAGGCTCAGGGCAGACCTCATTGCTGTCTACAACTACCTGAAGGGTGGTTGTAGCCAGATGTCTCTTCTCCCAGACAACCAGCAACAGGACAAAGGGACACAGCCTCAAGTTGTGCCGCGGGAAGTATAGGCTGGATGTTAGGAGGAAGTTCTTCCCAGAGAGAGTGATTGGCATTGGAATGTGCTGCCCAGGGAGGTGGTGGAGTCACCGTCCCCGGGGGTGTTCAGGAAAAGACTGGATGAGGCACTTGGTGCCATGGTCTGGTTGTTTGGACAGGGCTGGGTGCTAGGTTGGACTGGATGATCTTGGAGGTCTCTTCCAACCTGGTTGATTCTATTCTATTCTAATTATGATATCTAGGGGTGAGCAGCTCACCCCCTGGGACAGATCTTGGTCTCTCTAGTTATTTTAGGAAGTCTGGGATAACCTGGAACATCTCAAACCACGACAACAGAGTAATACACTAGTGCTTCAAGGCCAAAGACTGGTCGTTTGGGCACAAACATCTCGGTCAGTCCCTGTCTGGTCATAGTACAACACTGCTCAACAACTCCACAGAATGGCTGAGATGGGAAGGGAACTCGGAGATGATGTGTGCAGCCATCCAACAAGATCTGGAAAGGCTGGAGTGCTGGGCAAAGTCTAACCATGTGAAGATCAACAAGAACAAGTGCAGGGTCCTGCAGCAGGGGAGGAATAACAACAGGCACCAGCACATGTTGGGAGCTGCCTTGCTGGAAAGCAGCTCCATGGAGAAAGACCTTGGAGTGCTGCTGGACAGCAAGTTCTGCAAGGGCCAGCAATGTGCTCTTGTGGCCAAGAAAGCCAATGGCATCCTGGGGTGCATCAGGAAAAGTGTGGCCAGCAGGGCTAGGGAGGTTCTTCTCCCCCTCTACTCTGCCCTAGTCAGACCACACTGGCAATACTGTGTCAATTTTTGGGCTCCCCAGTTCAGGAGAGACAGGAACCTGCTGAGGAGAGTCCAGCGGAGATCTACGAGGATGACTGAGGGACTTGAGTGTCTCCCTTACGGAGAGAGACTGAAAGCCCTAAGGCAGTTTGGTCTGGAGAAGAGAAGGCTGAGAGGGGATCTGATCAGTGTCTATAAATATCTGAGGGAGGGTGTCAAGTGGATGGGGCCAATCTCTTTTCATTGATGAGCAGTAATAGAGACAAGCAGCAGCAGCTACAAACCTGAACATAGAAGGTTTCACCTCCACATGTGGAGAAACTTCTTTACAGTGAGGGTGACTGAAGCAGGCTGCCCAGGGATGTTGTGGAGTCTCCTTCTCTGGAGGGAAACCTACCTGGATGCATTCCTGTGCAAACTACCCTAGAGGTAGCTCTGGCAGAGGGCTTGGACTCAATCCCTGGAGGTGTCTTCCCACCTCTAATATTCTGTTATTCTATGATCTGCTCCAACCTCCCCACCACAGGCAAGGACACCTCTCAGCTAGACTCAGCTGCTCAAGGGTTCATCCAACCTAGCCTTCAATACATCCAGAGAACAGGCAGCCACAACCTCCCTGGGCAGCCTATTCCAGAGTCGCACCACTTTGTTACTGAAGAATTTCTGCCTAAATCTTTGAGAGAAGTTTGAACTGCTTATTTCCTATGATGTCTACAGAGAAGCAGTTCTAACACAAGCTTTCTAGGGATTTCTGGTTACAAAAGGGACCCTGCCATAGCTGCAAACCCAGTGTTTGTCTTCATGAGCTGCAGAAGATGTAATGATGAGGGGACTTCCTCCCTCCCTAATGTTAAATCCATTTTCAAAGGCTTCTGCTAGCTGCTCTTTTGTTCTGGCTTGTTATCAGGCACATCCCAAAGTCCAAAGGTCTGGCAGTGGGATGTTAAAGCCTCTGCTCTTTCACATATTCTTAACTGGAGCATCCATTGGGCAGACAGAGAGACAGCACAGCTTACGGCACACAGACAACAGTGAGCTGAAAGCTTGGACACACAGCTCTGTGACTGTGCTGGCAACTAGCAGGTGTTCCAATGATCAAATAACACAAAGGCTTTTGCCATAGCTTGCTATCTGGATCTTAGTAGCTAAGGTTGTGATATTTATTTTACTCTTCCCTTTAACAGATCAAGAGAAGATAATACAATCAATAGTTTCACTGTTAAGACAAAAAGGCGATGAACTGGAAGAAAAGGTAACTTCCCACTCAGGCTAGATCGTGAAAGATGACACTGCTCTTGGGAGTGAGGCTTCTGTGGGGTGCTTTGTCTCTATCCTCAACTTCCCTCTCTGCATCTAGCACTTGCTGAAACCTTTGCCATTCATCCTGACATCTTTCTTAAGAGCAGAGTCCTGTGCTATTATGTTGGGGTAGGAAGGGAATAACAGGGTTGCATGTTACTGCAACCACATCACTCCTGTTGAGTTTCATGGGATGCTGAGCACTTGACTGACTCAGAGAAACTCTTGTGCTCATATTAAATTTGACCTACAAGCTGTTCCCAGGAGAGGGAGGGAAACTTCACAGCTTTGAGAGCTGCTGTAGGGAAAGGGGAATAAATCTTCTGAGTGCATATTTAAAGCTCTGCCCAAAAGTACCCTCCCACATGTCCTTGAGATGGAGTGGGTGTTTCCTCTATTAGAGGTATAGGCACTGCTCCCCTTTACTCACTTCTTCAGCTGCCCCTTCTGCTCAACAAAGGTGTACTTCCATAGAAGTAACATACCCAGATACAGGAAAAAGCATCAAAAGGACCATCTCTGAGCAAATGGAGCTTAGCATGGCAGCTGATGCCATGCTTCTTATAACCTGGGCATTTCAGTTCACCTCCTCAGTGTCTCCTGTATTCCCTTGGCTTCTCACCTGCAGGTCTCAATATGAGTGTCACACTTGTTTTGCTTTCACTCTTTCTGCTTTTCTTATTCAAATACAGAGAACTGTGGATCCATCTCCCGAGGCTGAAGGAACAGCTTAGCAGTGAGCTGTGGCCTTTGTGTGCCACGTCTTGGCACACAGTTCAGCACTGTGGCTAGACTGTGTTTTGGGTGCTACCTCAAGATATTCTGTTTTCCCAATGGGATGGAGAAAGCAATTCCAACAAAGTGGCTTGGTTTAACCAATCCTTACTCTTATTTTCAGATCAAAAGGGATAGAGCTTTCTATCAGTGTTTTAAAGACATGCTGTCCTACAACTTCTTCAAGAGGATCACTGATTTGTTCCTGGAGGAAGTCTCAGCAGATTCAACAAGAGCACCAGAAGGCGAAACAGAACGCTTGAAAGTTGCCTATACAATGGAAGTTGCCACCAGGCTTACTGCTATTGACAACCATCCCATGAACCTGGTCTTGGGCTTTGGATCAAAGTACCTCAGAGAACACTTTAAGCCATGGATTCAGGCTCAAGGTGGCTGGGTATGCATTTTGCCCACCTTGACTTGTGCACCACCTAAATTAGCATCTTGAAGCAGCACACTTGCACAGAGCCAACACGGGCCAGACGCAAACCAACCAAACTCGCTACAAGGCATCTTCTATGCAGCAAGTTTTTTGTTTACCTAGGTTCAAAGATCAGTAGGAGACATTCCTTGACTATAAAACAGCATTAAGTAGAAAACACAATTCCTGACACAGTCTTTCTACTACAAATAGCTGAGGATTGGGAGAAACACCAGGAAACTTCACACTTGCCCTAAGCCTGCACTCCTCCCTAGAGGTGTGGTGTTGGCAGGTTCTGGGGACAGCACTGGAGCTCAGCAGTTCATACAGTCTGCCCCTATGGTGTGATTTGCCTCCACTTTTCCTGCACAGAAAGCCATCTCTTTATCTTTATATCTCTCTTTTAAAGTCATTTGTACAAGGTGCTCTCTGGCTAGCAGTGGTGCTGAGTTCTTGTGCAAGGTGCTCTTTGGCCAGCAGTGGCACTGAGCTGTTGCCTTTCATAGCTCATTTGCATGAAGCACTTGCACTGGAGATCACAGAGACTTCAGTGCTTTGAGAAATGAACATTCAGCAGCTGTACAGCCTGTGTCCACTGGGATAGATAGCGTGGAAGGTCAGAAAACCTACTGGCAAACCTGACTGACCTCAGCAGAGCTGAAATTAGAAGGAGGGTTCTCAGTGCTTTTTTAATTGTGGCTTTTCGTTTTGTGTTACAGGAGAAGGCTGTGACTTCACTGGATGAGGAAGAAGTGGAGTAATTACAACTGAATTCATTCTTCAGGGTGCAGGAGCCTCCAGTTACAGCACTGGCAGGCTCTTATGGGATGCCAGGGTGACAATGATTCTGTATTTTAATTTTTTTTTTCAGGGAAGGTACAACTGCACTTTCTTAAAGTCAGTACTGATGTGAGCTTTTCCACCTCCAACTTCCCCGGAGCATTCAGCCACACAGACAGTGCTTTTAGGTCCCTTTTTGAGTAGAGATGCTTGCCACTACTCCTGTGGATGGATGTTAAAAGTACAAACTGAGGGAAAATATCAAAGTATGCAGTCAGGAACCACTGGACTGTGACCAACCATCAGCCAAGTGAGACCACTGCTGCCAGCTCTGTGTGGTTTATAGTGGTATCATCTGTTATCAGTTCCACAGCCCCTTGTTAGAAGACAAACCTACACACTGCTATCAGCTTCCCCTCTCCTCCTCCTCTGATTAGATTCTCCAAAGCACTGATGTAATTGTATACATCTGAAAGACACTAAGTAAGGTAAATGAGGGCTTTTGACCTCAATACCTCCCCCATTCCTCCAGGAAAATAAGCTTGATTTACATACAGACACTTTTAATTTCAGCTCTTCTGTTTTAAACCCCTTCAAAGAATAGCACAGTAGACAGTGACTTTTACAAGATTATTTTGTCCACTAATGTGAAAGATACAAACACTGGGAGAGCTTTGTAGGCCAAGACATTTGAAACTTGCCCTACTGTGTCAATTCTCCTCACTCAAAAGGAGCTGGATGCTAGACATAACCTCAGGGATTTCTCCATAAACTCAACTGGTCCTTCAGCCACTGCAAATAAGTGATCTGATTGGAGCTCTTGCACCTGTGTAGCAGCAGAAGGAACAACACTGCATCATTTAGAGGAAAGGTAGATGCCAGTGAAACTGTTCATAACTCTGAGGCTTGGTTTGTGGTCCATTTACCCAGTAACTTTTGGATTCCATCCCCTGTGGAGAAATAGGGAACCCAGGACACCTGCTGAAACTACAAAGCCATGGCACCACTTCTGTCACTTTCCAGTACAAATAGAGAATTACAGAAGGTTAGGGGTTGAAAGGGACCTCCAGAGATCATCCAGTACAAACCGCTGTCAGAGCAGGATCACCCAGAGCAGCCCACAAAGGAACACATCCAGGTGGATTTTGAAAGTCTCCAGAGAAGGAGGCTCCACAACCTCTCTGGGCAGCCTGCTCCAGGGCTCTATCACCCTAACCATAAAGAAATGTCTCCTCATGTTGAGCTGGAACCTCCTGTGTTCCAGCTCATAACTATTGTTCTTTGTGCTATCTCTGGGTACCAGCACAAAGGCCTAGCACCTTCATCTCGACACTCACTCCTCAGATATTGACAGACATTGATCAGATCTCCTCTCAGCCTTCTCTCCAGACCAAACAACCCCAGGGTTCTCAGCCTTTCTTCACAGGAGAGATGTTCAAGTCCCCCAGCCAGCCTCATAGCTCTCCATTAGACTCTCTCCAGCAGATCCTCTCTCTTGATCTGGGGAGCCCCAAATTGGATGCAGTATTGCAAGTGTGGTCTCCCCAGGGCAGAGTAAAGGGGGAGGAGAACCTCCCTATCCCTTCTGGACACACTTTCTTTAATGCACCCAAGGATGTTTCCTGAAGGGGCTGTTTGCAAGATATGTTTCCATTACAGATGCTTATTCTGTGTGTAGATGAACTACAAAGACTGCATGAAGATGGCAGTAAGAAATTAGGAAGCTGAAAGAAAGTGCTAAAAGCATTTTGACTGGCTGTGCAAAACATGCAATGCTAACAAAGAACAAGTATTTTACTAATAAACCTTAAACTTGCAACTGATGTGTAGTGAATCCTGCCTCTCTTTGGATACAAACATGTGAAACAGAAGTCAGAGAAGGTGGAAGCCACCTACCTTTGTTCCACTTCCTCAAAGTAGTTGGAGAAGACTTGCTGCATCTCTAGACTGTAAGTCTGCTGTTAAGAACATCCTCTCTTCTTTCTGATCACACCAGATATCCCCAAAAGGGGGCTGATTTGTGGGGGAGAGGCAAGGACTTACTGAAAAGTTCAAACTGTTCTTCTTCCATCTTCCTCCAACATCTTTTACCTGTAGAAAGAAAATAATAGTGAGGCACTGTAGCCTCCCACAGTCTGCAGGTTGATGCTTCATTAGAATCACAGAATCAATCAGGTTGAATCATCCAGCCTACACCTGCCCTGGCACACTTGAGACTGTGTCCTCTCGTTCTGTCACTGGTTGTCTGGGAGAAGAGACCAACCCCCACCTGGCTACAACCTCCCTTCAGGTAGTTGTAGACAGTTATGAGATCACCTCTGAGACTCTTCTTCTCCAGATGTGATTGGTTTCTAAAGCAGATTTGGGCTCTGAAAAGCTAGATCTGATTTCAGTTATACCAAGACCAGACTCAGCCTGTGTGCACTGGTTTGCCATTAGCTGGGTGCTCATGGGAAAAGCTTTTCACATTTTCTGAGCTCAAATGACACTCACAGAATCACAGAACATTAGAGGTTGGAAGGGACCTCCAGAGATGATGCATCAAGTCCAACCTCCCTGCTAAGGCAGGATCCCCAAGGGTAGCTTCCACAGGAATGCATCCAGGTGGGTTTTGAAAGTCTCCAGAGAAGGAGACTCCACAACATCCCTGGGCAGCCTGTTCCAGTGCTCTGCCACCCTCACTGTAAAGAAGTTTCTCCACATGTTGAGGTGAAACCTTCCATGTTCAAGTTTGTATCCACTGTTTCCTATTACTGCTAATCAATGAAAGGAGATTGGCCCCATCCACTTGACACCCATCCCTCAGATATTTGTAGACACTGATCAGATCCCCTCTCAGCCTTCTCTTCTCAAGACTGAACAGCCTCAGGGCTCTCAGTCTCTCTCCATAGGGAAGATGCCCAAGTCTCCCAGTCTCCCTCATGGCTCTCCGCTGGACTCTCCTCAGCAGGTTCCTGTCTCTCCTGAACTGGGGAGCCCAAAATTTGACACAGTATTGCCAGTGTGGTCTGACTAGGGCAGAGTAGAGGGGGAGAAGAACCTCTCTAGCCCTGCTGGCCACACTTTTCCTGATGCACCCCAGGATGCCACTGGCTTTCTTGGCCACAAGAGCACATTGATGGCCCTTGCAGAACTTGCTGTCCAGCAGCACTCCAAGGTCTTTCTCCATGGAGCTGCTTTCCAGCAAGGCAGCTCCCAACATGTACTGGTGTCTGCTGTTATTCCTCCCTAGCTGCAGGACCCTGCACTTGTCCTTACTGAACTTCATGTGATTAACAATCTGCTGTTCAGTAGAGTGCACAAACTCTGTTTGTGAGCATGGATTTCAAGCTGACATCTTAGCAGCCTTAAACCTCATCCCCAGCTTGGTATCTCAGGGCCAGTTTCATGCCAGGAGGGCAGACAACAGCCATCAGCATCTTAAATGGGAATGCAACAACTCTCCACCTTACAATAGCTACTCAGCTAGGGGTTGTTTTAATCTGGATTGGTAAAAGGGATTTTGTTTTCTGCAGCGCAGGAAATCAGCCCATGGAACCTCTTCTTATTTAGTTGTTCTTATGCAATTAAAAGTTTAAGAGGAATCTGCTCTTTTTAAGGCAGGGAGATCTGGCAACATCCTTGCTGGAATGATGGCTTCAGTTCAATTCTAAAAGTAGACAGCAGGGATGAGTTCTGAGCTGTTACTGCTGCTGCCTGGCATGAACGACAAAGCTCTGCTGCTGGTTCAACCAGTCCTCATTCTTGCTCTCTGTTTAAAATCTGTGGTGACTAAAGCAGTGGCAGGTAAATGTGTGTGTTTGGAAGGTGTGCAGAAGGGATGCTGGGAGAGAGGGGAACTGACCATGACACATTTGTCTGTGTTTAGTTGCAGGATGCTCTGCTGCTCATGTAAAGGACAGGAGGGTTTACTGTTGAAACAATAAGTGTCACATGGGATAATTCTTATTGTCAGCGTCACACTTTTTGTTATAGCCTAATGTTAAAAGGAGATGATTTCACTGTGCATTAAGGTTGGGATGACAGTTTAGCCCTGTGCAGGTGGTACTGAGAAGCTAGAATTGTTCTGCAGCTTCCTTCTGCACAGTGTTCAAGGGAGTCAGCCTACAGGGGCAGGCTGTCTTAGCACCTAGGAGCTGCTGTTTCAGCCTGATGTCACCCTCTGAGAGCCAGGATTTCAGCAGCAAACGTGACCTGTCCTGGCTGCCATTCCCTGGAGCACCAAAAGCACAGGATGAGAAGCCCTCACTGCCCGTGTGCACACATGTTGCACAAAGGAGCTCTGTCCCAGCTCATGGCAGCAGTGTCCTTTGCTCCAGCAAGCAAGTAGGAGGCAGAAATGGTAGAAAACAGTTTGGAAACTTTACTCCAACCCAAACATTTCATTTGTCTGTTCCTTAATTTTAATCCCCCTCTCTGAGGGCTGGATTTTCTTCACTTCCCAGGAAATGCTAGGCAGTGAAGTACTGCTCCAAAACAGGCAGATAAGGCATATGGAGGTACCCTTTGGTCTTCTCACAGCATCAGTATTGCATGATCTCCCTCTTCTCAAGCTGCTGTTCCTTTTTCTCCTTCTCACAGGTGAGTAGCATGCTCCTGCTACCCATACACATAGCTGAGTAGCCAGAAAAGCTGCAAGTGGACAGGAAGTGAAGTGCAGAGAAGCACCAAGTGGAACAGCTCAATAGACACCACGGTCTCAAAGGTGGATTTACTGCCTATGACTTGCCTGCTGTGCAGCCTCACAATCTGGAAGAGGTTCAGGGTGAAAAGTTCGCAGCTGGGGAGCTGCAGTCTGAGAGAAGGGTGAGAACCACGCAGGAACCATTAAAGCTGGTTGCCTCCCTTGTTTTTTATCTGCAGCTGGGATGCTCTTGCCAGGCATGGGGTAAATCCCAGATGGGAGAGAGAAATTCCAGTTCTATTGCATGATACCTAGCACAGCAGGTTGTGGGGTGGGGTTAGATGTTCTGAGATTATGAGCTACTGTGATCCGTCCTAGTCAGCCCACACAAAAGGCCTCTCCTGTGCCCCATGACTTGCTCCACTGCATGTCTGCTGCAGCCATGCAGGTGCAGAGAGGACAGTATCACAGTCTCACAGTATCACCAGGGTTGGAAGAGACCTCACAGATCATCAAGTCCAACCTTTACCACAGAGCTCAAGGCTAGACCATGGCACCAAGTGCCACGTCCAATCCTGCCTTGAACAGCTCCAGGGACGGCGACTCCACCACCTCCCTGGGCAGCCCATTCCAGTGTCCAATGACTCTCTCAGTGAAGAACTTTCTCCTCCCCTCAAGCCTAAATTTCCCCTGACATAGCTTGAGGCTGTGTCCTCTCGTTCTGGTGCTGGCTGCCTGAGAGAAGAGAGCAACCTCCTCCTGGCCACAACCACCCCTCAGGTAGTTGTAGACAGCAATAAGGTCTGCCCTGAGCCTCCTCTTCTCCAGGCTAAACAATCCCAGCTCCCTCAGCCTCTCCTCGTAGGTCTGTGCTCGAGGCCTCTCCCCAGCCTCGTTGCCCTTCTCTGGACACGTTCAAGCATCTCAACGTCCCTCTTAAACTGGGGGGCCCAGAACTGAACACAGTACTCAAGGTGTGGCCTAAGCAGTGCAGAGTACAGGGGCAGAATGACCTCCCTGCTCCTGCTGACCACACCATTCCTGATGCAGGAGCAGGATGCCACACAACGGGTTACAAAAAGATTTCTTGCTGAAGTCTTCACCTTTGCTGATTGATCTGATCTCTGTGCTGGCTTTCACGATAGTCTTCCTCTTGTCTTTCCACCCCAGGGTTAATTCTGGCAAATTCAGGCCAAGCACAGCTCTTCCTCTGAGGAGAAGCTCAGACACTTCCCAAGCAAAGCTAATGTGTTAAAAAGGAAACCAGATGAGTCCATCACCAGATGCTGGAGGCAGACAGGACTTGAGGTCTACAAATTAAGTACCCAGAGTGGAACTTTCTGTCTCCCATTGCAGTGCTTCTGCTTTATTCATTACACAGAGCTTGCAATGGAAATTTTTGGTTATGCTTTTGTTACCTTCCCCAGAGAGCTGAACCTGGATTTTATTGCACACCAGCTAGCTGTTCTAACCCCTGCTGATGTGGATAATGCCAGCACCAGTGTTATTGTCTCTGCTTCCTCCCAATCTGAAATTCTAAACCTAGGAAAGTGTCTGCTAGACTGGTCCTGTTTCCTACTAGGCAAGAGGACAGCCAAGAAGCTCTGTGCTGCTCAGATTAAGGGCTCTGCTCATGTCTGGAGGCAGAAGTGTAGGCAAGCATGGGACTATTTTTACTAAGCAAGGCCTGAAGCAAGTCTGGTGATGCCTAAATATTCAGTGTAGGTGGCTGGGGTGAAATTAAAATCTTTCAGTAGGTCAAGGTTCTAGGACCAACCAGAGGTAGGGGTATGAAATACACTGTGATACAGGAAAGCTACACAGATACTGTGTATTTAAGGTGACTGTGCATGCTTGGCTTCAGCTCTCTTGGCTTCTCTTTCATCAGACTTGGGTGTCTTGGGAAAGGTGTAACCTGCGTTACAAAGGTTTTGTGGGGGGCAGCGGATACAGGAATTGCTTCAGGCATCACCATGTGAAGCATCTGAGAAAAGGTGAGGGTGACCTTGTGTCTCTGGCAAAGCTATGGCAGGCTGTTAATAGCAGCTATGTCCTGTGCTTTGCTTAAGCCAACATCAAAAAAGCTGTGAGCACCTCATTCTCTCCCAGAAAACCAAAGATTAATCCCCTCAGGTGGTGTTCAAGATTTTTGTGGAGTCTGGATGTCGTATTTACCTCCTCTATTTTATCCTCCCAGGTAAATGTAGGACACTCAGTTACTTTCCCTCCATAAGTAGGAGAGGGAAGGCTATTATTAATGGAGAGCTGAGTTCTCCAATTCCATCCTCTCCGGAGCTGGAGACTAAGCAAAATGCTTCTCTGCAGAAATAATTACAACAAAACTGCACTTCACAGACAAGCTGTATGGGCAGATGATTTCCATGTGGCTTTCCCCAAGTGCTCACACAAGAAAAGCTCAGCTCTTTTCTTCATAGGAGTATGGAGCATTCACCATCACTCCTTCAACAGCCTCTCCACTTCTTTTATCTGTTGTGCAGAGAGCACCCTTACAGCTGCTTGTGACTCCTGGGTTGCATCCATCCATGTCAAGGAATCCATCTGTTATCCCAGTGTGGGCTAGCTGAGGGAGTGGGACATAATCTGTTCACTGTCACTGTTGCCAGTTTGGGGCAGCTAAGGCTGTACCCTCCCAGCTCACAAAGAAACCTTTGAGGGTTGCTGACCAAGGGAGGCCCTGTGTGGGTTCAAGTGATGAGAGACCTAAGCATTCACAGTCAAGTCCTAGATTTTAGCCATAAGAGGACACAAGTGAAAAACTCCAAACCTTAAAAGTTTAAAAATATGAGTCCAAGCCAGAAACCCAGGCTAGAGAGCTAACAGACCTCAGAATAGTTAATAGGTCCTGGGTCTCCCCTGGAAAGGAATTTCTGCCAGGCTAGAGGGCAAAGTACACAAGGCAGACAAGGTCAGGCAGGAGATGGTGCAGCTATAAAATGCATGTGCCCAAGGAAACATTCACTGGGCACACACCTGCTTGCTTTCAGCTTCTGTGCCCAGTGGTACCATCCTGTGCACCTGCTGTCTCTTCCCTCCCTGTGTCCCCACAGGTAAAAAGCAGATGTGGTGACAGAAGCCTCCTGCCAGTAAAGTAAAACTCACCCTTAAATCAACAACAAACAAGCAAGGGATGGTGGTGAGGCAGAAACCTGCATGTGCTCTGCTGAGCCTTGGCGTGAAGCAATGTGTAAAAGCATTAGCTAGGGAGAGGGCAGAGTTCAGTGCTGAGGGCAGTACTCTGCTTCTCATTAAGACAAGAAGGAGTCAGGAAAGACAATATCCCATTACTGGGTGGGCAGTGCCTGTCATGTTAGATGCGGTGACTGCAATCAATTATAGGAGGCAAATTAGCCTCTAGTGCCAGGAGCAAACCCCAAAACAAGAGTGGGTTTGATGGACCAAAATTAAATGTGAGCCAGGAAGAATTTATCACCCCACAAAAACGTTTAGAATACACACTGGGAAGGAACTTGAAGAAATCTGTGGAAAGGCTTTGAAGGGCAACGACTCACAATCACTTTGAAGGCTGTTTTCTTTTTTACTTTCTGCTTTTGAAATGTTAAGATTCATAAACTGTATTTGGCTTTAAATGGAGGGGCCTGGGATAATTTTCTTCTCCCTGCTATCTGAGATGCTACTGAGCAAAGCCCTTGTCGTAGAGTCATATAATGGTTTTGGGTTGAAAGTGACCTCCACACCCCTGCAGTAAACAGGGACCTCCTCCACTACATCAGGTTGCTAAAAGCCCTGTCAAGCCTCACCTTGAATATCTCCAGAGATGGGACATCAGCCACCTCCCTGGGCAACCTGCTGTAGTGCTCCAACACCCTCATGATAAAGAACTTGTTCCTCACATCCAATCCAAATCTGCTCTTCTCTCATTTCAAATCATTGTCCCTTGTCCTGACACTGCAGGCCTTTGCAAACAGTCCCTCTGCAGCCCTCTTGGAGGCCCTTCAGCTACTGGAAGGCTGCTCTTGGGTCTCCCTGGAGCCTTTTTTTGTCCAGGCTTAACAACTCCAGCTCCCTCGGCCTGTCCTCGTAGCTAAGGTGCTCCAACTCCCTGATCATTTTTGTGGCCCTCCTCTGGCCCTTCTCCATCAGGTCCATCCTCTTTGCTTATCACCAAGCCCTTGCAGGGAGATGCTCAGCATCCCATCCTAGGCACTGTTTTGTGAGCCCACCAGTAGGGCTCACAAGTGGCAGCTACCAGGTAGTATTGCCACCTCTTCCCTTGCTTGGACAGGACATAGGACAAAGCTCAGGAGAAGCATGGACATGTACAGCAATGTCTGTCTCTCCTTCGGGGAAGAGGAGTAGGCAAACCTGTAAAACACTAATTATCAACAGTCAGTGGCCTGCTTCACAGAATCTTTAGGGGTTGGAAGGGACCTTCAGAGATCATCCAGCCCAACCCCTCTGCTAGAGCAGGGTCACCTAGGTCAGGTCACATAGGAACACATCCAGGGGGTTTGGAATGTCTCCAGAGGAGACTCCACCATTCTGGGCAGCCTGCTCCAGGGCTCTGGCACCCTCACAGTGAAAAAGCTTTTCCTTACATTTGTGTGGAACCTCCTCTGCTCCTGTTTCCACCCATTGCCCCTTGTCCTATCACTGGACACCACCACAAAAAGTCTGGCACCTTCATCTTGACATCCACCCCTCAGGTATTAGAGACTTTGGTAAGATCTCCTTCTCAGACTTCTCTTCTTGCCTCACCACTACTAATGCTTTGCCAAAGGAAGGGTTGGAAAGTGTCATTATTTTATCTACCAACAGCGACCGAAGCAAAGAAAGCTGAAAACCACTATGGGAGCAATAATACTCTGTATGTGAGTTTGCAGTTCCTTTGTGAGGATTCAGCAAGGACATTATCAAGAACATCACCTCAAAAGAAAGTTGGCTAATTACCTTCTGGCCTCAGGGTCCCTCTTTACAGCAGCCCAGGGATGAGGAAAATTGGCTGGCTCACAGCTCTTATGGAGTTGAGCATTTTGCTGTAGTTGTTCCCCAGAAGGATGGGCTGTCAGCTTCTTTGAGCACATAACAAAATAAAATTAACATCTATAAACCCAAATATCTCTTGTTTCTTATTTTTTCCCCTGAAAAAAAAAAAAAAAAGGTAATGAAAATAGTGGAAGTAGCTGTAAGTACCACTAAGGTATTGAACTCTTCTAAGTACATAAAAATAGATATCATACCTATCATATAAAAGAGATTTTAAACCCCCACGAAGATGCAGAAACTTATTCTATCTGGAAGGAACTAATGTAGAAATCGTTAAATGCAAAACCAACATCACAGCTGCAACACAGCAGTAGCAGATAGAGGGGGAGAAGCAGATTCTTACCCCTGATGCTGCATGTGAGATTCTGTCCCTTCTCAGGATGTTCAGACTTACAAGTAACAAAACACCTTTGGGCAGGGGGCTTCGTAATTCGTTCATAGAATGATTCATAGAATCACAGAATTAACCACGTTGGAAAAGACCTTAGAGATCATCAGGTCCAACCTATTACATAAAACCTAATTAACTAAACCATGGCACTAAGTGTCTCATCCAGTCTCCTTTTAAACACTTCCAGGGACTGTGACTCCACCATCTCCCTGGGCAGCTCATTCCAATGGCCAATCACTCTTTCTGTGAAGAACTTCTTCATAACATCCAGCCTAAAGCTGAGACTGTGTCCCCTCATTCTGTCACTGGTTGCCTGGGAGAAGAGACCAACCCCCACCTGGCTACAACCTCCTTTCAGGCAGTTGTAGAGAGCAATGAGGTCTCCCCTGATCTTTCTATACTCCAGGCTAAACAACTTCAGCTCCCTCAGCTGCTACTCATAGGGCTTGTGCTCCAGAATAACAGGTTGGAAGGGACCTCAAGGATCATCTAGTCCAACCTTTCAATGTAAGAGTATAGTTTAAATGAGCTGGCCCACTTCATATGATCTTTACTTGCAGTGCTTTTGTATTTCCCTCCCAACTCTTCCATGTCACAAGATAACACAGGAATAAAACTGCCCAGGGATCATTTCAGATATGAAATGGTCTCACACAGCTGTGCAAGGGGAAACAATACCTTGCCAAAAAAACAAAACAAAAACCCCAAGCCAAACCCTTCTGTCTGAAGCGATCTTTTCCATGACTTACAGCTGCCTCTCGGTGGTGTGCGGGAGTCTGGAAAGCAAATCCGGCAAGTACCTGCTTACAGCAAGGGCAGCTGATCCTGCACAACTGCGAGACAAATGCCAAGTAATGGGAAGCAAATGTTGGAGAAGTTCTGCAACAAACCATCAGGCTGAATCAGAGAGTCCTCCCAGCACCACAGGTGCTCTGCCCTATGCTTCTGCAGTCATGGGCAGGTAATTCTATGTTGGTAATAAAACCTAATTCAAGCAGATGAACAACAGGGATAGGATGATTACCAACTCATCTGTCTTCTTGGTCCTCTCCTTTTGGAGTTAGCTAAAACTGTGGGATGATTGAAACATCAGAAGAGAGAAAAGCACCTATGTGGTAGAAGCCAAATGTCTTAAAAGCAGTGGAACCCCAAGCTGTCCTTTTCCCACCTGTTCCCATGTTTCTGCACTACCAGGTAGACCTGTGATTTCTGCAAGGACTTGATAAAACAAGAGGGACTCCTCCTTACCTGATGCTGGTCACCAAAGAACTTTCCCTGAGATCTTCTGGCTCTATGCCAAGCCTGTAATTCTGTCTAACTTTTTACTTCTGAGCATTTTTTGCCTGTGAAGGAGAAAAACGGATGCCAACGAAGGCCACAATTGGTGTCTCTTCCTCTCCTTCTTCAAAATCTGAACACATCTCTTCTCTTCTGTTCAGTTACTGAAGTTTAACTGACATCAACTCTTTTCTTCAGCTGTTCAGGAAAGCCTGGGATGTGGGACTGCCTGCAGAGAAGCGGTTTCTCTCACTGCTCCTCTTCCCATGCACCTCACCTCTGCCTTAGCTCCTGGGAAGCATCGTTTGCTGCCCTTCCCCATCACCACTGTGCCAGTTTCCCCTCAACTGCCTTCTTCTCACCCTGCTCCTCACATGTGCCAACACCTGAGGCCAATTACCCAAGTGGGTACAAGTGTACAGAGGTCCTCATCCACTGTATGGGGTTGACCAAGCTGCCGAAGAGCTCCTCATTGCCAACTGCTGGCAGCCCTATGCACAGCCCAGCACTGGATGCACTGCCTTCTGCACAGTCAAAACCAAGGAGGCACAAGGCAGGAGCACAGAGGTTTGAGAGGTGGATGCAATGCAGACACAGCACGGAGAAGGCATGTAGACACTGCACAAGAAGGATGGAAGAGAGAAATACATGCTCAAAATCAGGAAAAAAAGTAAATCGTTCTTCATTATTAACAGTGCTGCTGGAACAACTTTGCACTGGAAGCATCTGAAAGTGGTTTTCTTCCATCAAGTAATTAATCCCAAACAGCTGCACTACAGCACAAGAGCCCACATGAAGCTGCCTGCAGAGCAAAGCTGTGGCCAAAGGGTTTCTCAAAACACTTGCAGAATGGGAAGAAGAAAGTGGCATCAGGAGAGGGCTCAACTCCATCTCCAGCAAACCTAGCAGGCTTGAAAAACAAAGTTACAAAAAACATACCAATGGATCAGGATTTATTTTTAACTACCTTCTGCATCAGCCACTTCAATTAAAAACTCATTTACAGACTCTTCTCCTGCTCACAGCAGAGGCCTGCTTCTGATCTTCTCCTCCTCCTCTGTGTTTGAGCACTGACCACGTTTGCCTAAACTCTGGATTGTTACCTACAGGGTTAACCTGCTGCTTGCTTCCCATCCAAAGGCAGCTGATTCTGTGAGACATTCACCTTCAGGGCAGCCAAATTCGATTTCACCATGAGGACAACAGCAGCCTCTGTGAAGGAGTGAGCCCCAAAAGGCTTTGGAGGCCAAGGTCTGGTTTTCATTAGGAATCCCATGTAAGGAGGGCCAGGGGAGGTGCCAGACAGGAAAGGGGCCATACACAGGCACAGCTCTTGCAGCAGATTTTTGTAGCACTTTCCACGAGCATCAGCCCTGGAAGACAAAGGGCTCACAGAATGCTGATTCCTGACATATTGCCCCCATCACCATCTCCACTCCCAGCCTGCCTGCTGCCCTCTGGCTGGACCCAAACCTTGGAAGCTGCTAGCTCCCTGTGCTGGTTTGAGGCTATGTGCTGGTTTGAGGCTAAACTGGAATGTTTTAATGAGAGAAATCAGATCATTGGTTGTAAAAAGAAAATAACTAAGTCTACATCATTCATTGGTTTCCTGAGAGGGAGAAAAAGCCAAGAAGTAAACAATTTGTCTCACTCTGGTCTGTGACACTACTCCCTTTCCCTTCTCCTTCGATCTGCTCTAGTATCTTCTAATCTTGGCTAACACATAATAACGTAAGCTTTGCTGGCTGCTTTTGTTTGTCTCCCTGGGAAAGTAGAGGGAGAGAGAGGGTAACTCTGAGCCCCACCTGGGCAGTTTCCTTTGTCCAGGAGGGTGTTTGGATTTCTGTATTGTTTCTAATTTACATATAATTGTAAATATATTGTGTGTATAGGCTTGTACATTTTGCTTTGCTGTAAATACAGCAGCTTCTTACTTCCGAGCCATCTGAGCTAGTCTGGTAAATTATGATAGTGTAGGGGGGTGGGGAGGGTTTGTTCCTAACCCACCACACTCCCAGCACCCCAGTAGCCAGCAGCCTTGCCTGTAGTCCTTCATCCAGCAAACCATTGGCAAGCATCAGCAGTGGCTTGAAACGTCGCTCAGGCAAATGCATGAGGAGCTTGGTGCTAGGTCACTTGGTCACTGCTCTCCAGCCAAGTGCTCTGTGAGTTGAAGTGTTTATGAGCTTCCTGGCAAGGAGAAAGGGCTAAGAATTTTGGCAACACTGACAAACAAAAAGCACCACGTGAAATCTTTCCATCTCCTCCCATCCAAATGTGTCCTCAGAGAAGTAAACTTGGTTGTTTCTGCAGAGAACCCTTTGAACTCATGCAAAAGGTATCCTGCTATGCAAGCAAAGCTGTGGGGCAAGATCACTGCTGTGCCACACCATGCCAGGTATCCCAAGCATCAGATATCTTCCACCAGGCCTTTTCTTTACACGACGGAAGATGGAAGTGGGATAGGGCTAGCAGCTTCCCTCCACATAACAGGGAGTTGCACCCAGCTGCCAGCACAGATCTTGTGGTGATCAAGACCAAGGTAAAGCTTACTTACCCAGACACAGTTTGCCCAGGAGAACTGAGTTTTGTGTTGTTACTGGTTTACTTCTTTGTGACAACTGGTTAAACACGCTCAGCAGCTCTCCTCCAGGAATAAGCACCTGATCCTGCTTTCTCACCTTCTTAGGGAAGTGCTGCCAATACCAATGGATTAAAAAAAATAAAAATAGTTACCCTAGAATAGCTTAGGCTGAAAGGGACCTCACAGACCATCTCCTACAATCTCCCTGCCACGGACAGGGACACCTCTCAACTAGACTTGGCTGCTCCCAGCCTCATCCAGCCTGGCCTTGAACAGCTCCAGGGAGGAGGCATCCACAACTTCCCTGGGCAGCCTAATCCAGAGTCTCACCACCCTTGTGCTGAAGAACAACTTTCTTTTCTGTGGAAAAGATTCCAGTGTCTCTTACCATGCCTGCTGCCTCGTGGTGCCTGGCAAATATATTTCAGCATCTCTGAAGGCCTTGATCACTAGCATAGATAAGACACTTGGTGGAGCTGCAGCTGAAACACAACTTCCTTCTGCTTCCTGAGCTACACTCTCCCTCTAATGAGTATTGCCGTTTTTCTCCAGGCTTTAAGTCAAGCAGCTGATCCTGCTGTTTGTGGTGTCCCTCCGTACTGCCTCTCTGGTGTGCACTCTGAAGAACTGCATTTGAGATGCACCCTGACGCCTACTAGCTGCATCTGAAAAAGATCAAGATTCAGAAAATCTGAAACAGCACAAAGTTGCACCAAAACTCTACCACATTACAACTGCACAGACTTTGTACAAAGGCAGCTTTCCATAGGCCACCAACAATTCCCAGCTGAGCACTTTCTGGTTTTTATGGAGAGCAAAGATATGCCAAGGTCTTCTGCCTTTAATTACCTGTCTTGCAGATGCTGAAATAAAAAGAGCCACTCTCCTTTTTTCACTCTTAGTTTTATTATAAAAATCAACATTTCCTTTGTTACAACTCAGTTTATAGCAATAATTGGACGGGGTCTTTGTACAAGGTTTATATACACCTGACAAGTAGAGCACTTTATTTTACAAAGAAAACAAAACAAAACAAAAACCAAACCAAATCAAAACAATCACAACAAAGTTAGTGAATGAGTGACTAGGGGTGACCAAATATTGGTCATTATAATATAAATACATCCTTGCAAAGCACTATCGTACCAAAGTTGATGAACAATAGACACCAGCTAGCTTCAAGACAATGACAAACAGGGATTAAAGCTTACAAAAAAACCCAAAACAAAACATAACATTAAAAATCTGAAAGCAGCACCAGATCCTTCACTTGCAAACAAGGCTGGTTCAGCTTAAGCCTCGTGGTATCATCTTTACAAAAAGACATTTTAATTTCCCCTGGCTGACTCTTAACTGTCTGGCTTAAGGCTGCAGCCATTTGAATCAGGACTTCAAAGCCATTCCTTGATCACTTGAAAGAGAGGAACAAGCCTGCTCCTCAAGAGTTTCATCATAACAATCATGCTGCCTGCTACCAAGACAATCTCTGTCCTGAACTGAGTATGGGCAGTTTACTCACCCTGCCTGGCACAGTCTTGGAGCAGAACACCCAGTCCCTATAAATGCTGCACTGGCATCATCCACTCAGCTGCCCTGTGTAAAGATGGAAGAGAAAACTACTCCTTTTGGATCACTGCTGTGTTTTAGTTATTTTGTAGAAAGAAATTGAATGTTTTGCAGTCTTTTTCAAGTTTTAGGCCATTCCTAACATTTAATTTTCAAGCAGTAACCCCACTTAAAAAAAATCTCATGGCTAATCAAGGAAGTAGTTTTTGATTAACAAAGTTCACATTATTTTCTGAAACCCAAAGACCCCAGTTATGTTCTTGTTGCAGAAACAGTAAGTAAGCTGCTCCATACACAGCACACCTTCAAAAACAGATTCTGTATGTCATAATATTGGTGACCAAGGCAAAAATGTCAGGGGGAAGAAGAGATTAGGGCCCAGAGAGCTCTGTAGTTCATGCAGTTCCCCCACAAATGGCAGGTATCAGTTAATTCAGCCATTGATCAGCTAACCAACGAGGAATGGAAATACTACTTTTAAGACAGTGGCCTTTTCTTCAGCTTAGCACAGGCTGAACTGCTTTCAAATAAAACAATCTGCCTAAAACTCACCAAAGAAGCCATTTCTAGAGAATAGGCTGTAATAAACAGAGAAGCAATGCACAACTGGAGACGAGAACACCACCAAGGGCCACTAATGCAATAAAAAGGGATTCTCTGCACACACCTTCACTTGCAGGCACCTGCCATGTCAAGCTGTCTGGGTGGCACCTGCCATATCAAGCTGTTTGGGTGCAAGTTTCCTCATAGTTATGCCAGGACTACAACCAATTAATTTTTATGTACAAAAGCTTTTACCCATCTGTCAAATGGGATTCCAAAATCAGGGGAAAAGTGCAAAATGCAATGCTGCTCCTTCACGCAGTGTTTACTACTTGAGTATAAAGTAGCAAGCGTTCTGTTGCCTATGCTACACCTTAGCCAGCCACGTGAGACAGGAGGACAGCACCCAGCACTGGCACTCTGAATCTGCTCGTGGGGGCATATCAAAGGTGTAAGCAGGAACATGATGAGCTTTGTGTAAATTCACGTTATCAAAAGATCTGTGTACCTGCAGCTAGGCTTGTACCTGCACATGGAGGGAAAATGTTATGGCAGTCATTTGGAATTTAAAACAGTGAGAGTTCCAAGTGGCAGCAACATGAATCCTTTGATATCAGCTGGTTCATTTGCATATTTTGCATTACTGTAAATATTTTATTTGATGTTGCATGAATTGCCATGAATGGAGCCCGTTCTCTATTTCCAATGCAAATGCTATGTGCATGCTCCACTTCTTGGATCTAAGATCTTTTCAAGTAAAGATTTTGGTATCCAAAAGCAGGGGAGGAAAGAGGAGTGCCCCTCAGGAAGGTGTGACATGGCAGGTATATACTTTTAAAATGCAAGGTCAGGTCTCATTAATGTCACCATTTAAATATGGTCATGGCAGGTGTGTTGGAATTAAATGATCTTTAAGGGCCCTTCCAACCTAAACCATCCTGTGCCAATCTCCCGTGAAACACACAAAGATTAGTTTGCAACAAACTCTGCTGCAGTGTCTATTTTTGTTTTGTTTTCAAACTACAAAAGTCTGTTTCTCTCATAAGTGACATGCCAGCTATTTCCATTGCTAATTTGCCAGCTATGAACACTCCACAGGTGTCAACACAGAGGAGAAGATGCACAATTAGCTAATGCCTCACTGTGTGTGAATCTGATGCTGTAAGATGAGGACATCTATGCTTACCTTAAAAGACAAGGAGCAGCTTCACTGACATCAATGAGACCACTTCTACACTTGTGTGACAAACCCACTCAAGCATCTCCTGCACTGACACATGTGTGTCATCTACAGTTCTGACATCTGGCTGGTCTAAGAAGAGGCAGAAAGCATGGCCCCCACTGAGGGAAGGGGAGAACAAGTGGCTCAATGGTGGAGAAAACCAGAGAACTTGTTAAGTCTCAATGTTCATTCAGTATAGGGTCCTTTCCCAGTGATGTGCCAGGTGTGCATACTGGCTGCATCACTGCTTTTGTAACCTGGAGATCAGCCTAAGAGGAACTTCAAAGATCATCAACTCTTTCAAACTTCTACTCTAGATTCACTGGGAAAAATACATGGGCTTGCAAAGGCAGATCACAGCTTCCCACTAAATACATTCTTTGGTTAGGCTAGATGAGAAACAGTCTGCTTTCTATGCTGGTCATCTTCAGTGGAAAAACAGTCTGTGCAATTTGCCCCTCTTCACATGGACCTCCTAAAGACAGGTGACCCAAAGTCCCTGATGCAGGAACTGAAACGTACCTAACAGAAAGACGTGACCAAATCCTACCCTGAATTTTATGTTCACCCCACTGACTTCAGCTGAGGTTTGTGTGGACAAACTAGCACAGAAAGCAGGCAGCATGATCATATGCTGAGAAAACACTCACTGGAATTAATACACTTAGCAATTTACCTGCAGGAAATCCCCTCTCCAAGAGGAAGCCCCAGTGAGTCAGTCCAGCTGCAGCAGAAAGAGGATACCACTGCTCCTTAAGCTCAACCACCTCATAGTTTTTTCAAACAGACATTGGCACAGTGAAAAAAGTATTTTGCAAGAAGAGCCCATTGCCATCGCAGTACAAGCACTTGGACTGAGACACAACAATGCAAGATTCTTCTGAGTTCATTAGTGCAAGTTTCCACATGTGAACCCCACATGGAACGTTGCACGTGAAAAAATGTAAACAGAGAAGTTTCTAACTCTCATCGGCGTGCCAGCCTCAGCAGCCTCCACTCCGACACACCTGCCCTCCCCCCTTCATATAAATGGTTTCCCTTATAGTTCATAATACCCTCATCACAATTTATCCTGCTGGAGAACACAAGCAAGATTCTTCACCAGCAAGGAAGAGCCAGAGTAATGGCCAACACAATTCCTAGATACCTAGAACAGAGCTGGGAAAAAAAGCCTTGGCATATCAGGTCCAGAGATCAACTGTAGTAGCCTGGAGACCACCAAGGCTTTTTAAGGTTTCCTCAGGTAAGACCCTTTATTACAGTTGGCATCCCAATGCCACAGTTTTCCTTGGAGCTGAAATCAAGTGAGGCTCCAGATCTTCAGATGAGTGGCAGCACTAGCAAGAATTACTTGTCACTAATTCTGGTAACAGCATTGAAGGCCTATTCCACATTTTCAGCTTATTTCTCTTTCTGTTCAAACTGGCTGGGAAACAAGCAACAGAGAACAATAAAACCCACGTGGCACCTCTGAAGAGTTGTTATACCCATACTATGCCCAAAGGAGGCATAGTATGGGTGTAACATAACCCATACTATGCCTCTGCTATGAGGCAGAAGCTCCTCAGCCCCTTTGTTTTGAGAGGGAAGATTCAGAGAGCCACTCTTTGAAGGCATGGAGAGCACCTTCAAGGGATTAGATGTCAAGAGAAGGTGCAAATGCATAATGCCATCTAAGATCAGATACACTGTGGGCTCCACTACAGTCAAAGCAAATTCAAAACACTGCACTGGAGTCAGAGAGGAGTTAATAATATTCTAGGCTGCCCCTTAATGTACACAAATAATGTTTCCACTTGATTAGATACTCTCCCTGTCCAAATCACCATGGTGAGGCTGATATGAGAAGGGGCTAAATACAACAGTATACAAAAATAGAGATGAAAATAAAGAATGGTTTGGTGAAAGAATGTCTTCAAATGTGACACTCCCAGTGGTTAATACTAAAGTATTAAACTCACACCATGCAAAAGAGGAGGCATGTCAAACTCATACTGAGAAAACTTGCCTTTACCTAACACAAAGCAATCAGGAGCAGTTCATACAGCATGGGAACCCCTTCCAATAATCAAAACATCTCTTTTATTTTTCTGGGTTTTGGGTTTTTTTTTTGTTGGTTTTTTTTTGNTACACTGAAAGTACTGCAAGGATATATTATTATTATTCATTTACAGTAAAACTAACAATCCATGGTTAAATTTATAGTTTATAAATATGTTGTCTATATTATATGTGTTATAAAAATATTTGACATTTCATGGGCACTAGGTCAAAATAAGGTTTTCTCTTTTTAAGGGACTGAAAAAAAAAAATAAAATCATTCAGGTATATGAATATTACCCTTGTCAATGATGTGAAAAATCATACTGACCTGGTACAAAACAGAATCCTACTGCACTGGTAAATGAAGGAGGGAATCCTATCCCTACTGGCTGCATGAGGAGGCTAATTGGAAGAGGAAAAAAAAAAAAAAAAAGGAAAATTTACAGCAGCCCAGTTCTAGCAGTACTTTAAATAAGGATATGGTGATTTAAAGTGACAAGAACTGGAAGAAAAGATGCAGAAGATGATGAGAAAAGCTAAAAAGGAGAGGAAAGAACTGCCAACTGTAAAATAGAGCAGATAAAACTCATTGAAATTCCAGAAGCAGGGAGAAAGCTCTAAAGGCTCTAGTTTGGTTAAGTTCATTAAGTAAAAGCAGAGGTGCATTAACTTAAAGAAGTGTGTGACTGTTTTTGTGAATTCACTGCTACCATTGCTGTGTTCCTGTAAAAAACAAAGCCCTTTGTGTAAGGTTCAGATCTGTCCTGATTGCGTTTTCAAGTTTAACTTCAGTTGCTGGCCCTCTGTAGTTAACATAGAGGTTATTTGGCTACTTCCAAGTATCTATGGTATGCTGCTGAGGCAGACTTCTTTATTCTCCATTACTTTAAACATTTTTGGTATTGACAAACCCCCACAGCTCACCTCGCTGGACAAGTGACACATCCCGGTCCTTCCACTTCCTTATGTGCTGAGTCACTTAACTGGATTTAAGGCATGGTTTTGTGTTCCATTTGCAAAAATAAACACTTTTTGTACAAACGTCTGGGTTCTTTTATACAAAAATTTTTTTCTTCTTATGGCACAAGCAGCAGATGCTGGTTAAGAAAATATATAAATATCCTTTTATTTTTTTCTGTCTCTTTTCTTCTGTACAAACATCTTCAGCATTCCTCCACCCCATTCAATAACACTTAACTGTACACTGTCCTACCTCAGCCACGGCCGAGAGCTCCCCAGCAGAACATTTGGATATTTACATTTCCCAGGGCAGAGGCAGAGAAGGGGGTGGGGGAGCTGCCCCTCATGAGGAGTCCGTGCAGGGGGACGGGGGCGGTGGGTAGAGGTGGTGCGAGTAGCTGCGCTCCGTGTAGGGCGAGGGCGGGCAGCTCTCGTAGTTCTCCTCCGCCGACAGGTACTGGCTGCGCGGCGTGGGCGGCGGGGGCACTGGCTCCGAGTCGTAGTTCAGGTCGCTGGTGTAGCCCTTGGTCGCCGTCGCTGCTGTCACCCGGCGGCTGGGGGCGTAGTCGCTGTCACACACGTCCGTGCTGCAGGGCGTCGTGGGCGGCGCGAAGTGCCGGTAGCTGTAAGGCCGATAGCTGCAGTGGGGACAGGCAAGGGAACGAAGTTGGCGCCGAGAAAGGCGAGTTTTGGGTTTCAGGGACCGCTCTAATGAGTCCTGCCTGCTACTGCAATTAGAGAGAGCATCCTTGAAAATCCAGAGAGGCATGGTATGATAAAAGGAGAACGGAGGCAGCGACCGAAGGTGACGGAGCAGTGGTAGGAGTGGCAGAGCTAGGGACAGAGTAACACACCAGTGCTTCAAGGCCAAAGACATTTGGGCACGAATGTCTTGGTCAGTCACCATCTGGTGACGGAACGACACTGTTCAACAATTCCACAGAACAGCTGAGGTTGGAAGGGACCTCAGCACTCATCCACTCCAGCCTCCCGACCACAGGCAGGGATGCCTCTCACCTAGACTTGGCTGCTCAAGGTCCCATCCAACCTTGCCTTCAACACCTCCAGGGAGGAGGCAGCCACAACCTCCCTGGGCAGCCTATTCCAGAGTCTCAGCACTCTCTGGCTCCCTTGTAGTAGCTCCACCTTTGCACTACAGTGTCAGTCAAATCACAGCAACTAGTGACAGGGATGTTAATTGCTAATCATCTGTGTACAACAGGCCCCCTGAGGACTGCCTTGAGGTAGAAAAAGTTGCTCCAGAGACAGCAGGGCAAGAAGGGCACAGGGGCAGTAGGGAAAGGGAAACAGATGTGTTGCAATTATACAGAAAAGATGCTCTGTTTTCCATCATGCAATTTATGGATACCAACTTCCAAGCCCAGGAAGAGTGACTGAAAATTGCCTGGCACATTCATAGCACTCAGGAGAGTCACTCACCAGAGTGGTAATTAGAGTGGAATTCCCAAAACACGCTTCAAAGTGAGTCCAACACAGTTCACACAAAAAACCAGAAAGGGAGATTCATGGTGGCTTACAACTACCAGCATCACACTCAGTGGTTGGGGGCAGGTGGGGATGCAGCCCCTCTCTATTCAAGTCAGAATTTTTGTACAGAGAGGAAGATCAGAAGCAGGAAGGCTAGGGTTGATTTTTTGGGTGGGGGAGCATTCAGAAAACATTTAAGCCTATACTACATCTCTAATGACATTTATAATACTGAAAGTCACTAACCAGCACTCAGCATGATTTATGCCTGGGCCAAAATTTGGGTTTCTTTCATTAGAAAATTACTCATCATTTAAAAAGATTCTTCCTATGGCTGCAAGGGATCATTATGAAGATCTGGGCTGACCTTCTGCACAAGAGAGGCTGTATTTCTGCTAATGGAGAAGAGATGTCTTTCCAGCCCCAGAGACCTCATTATCCAAGAGCCCCCAAAGGCTCTGTGTTAGGGAGGCATTCCTTTCACTAAGCAAGCACAGACCTCTCTTCTCACTGACCACATCTACTGGTGATCTGGGACGGAAGCATCTACACCCTTGAGTCCTAGGTGTTTCTTTCTCTATTTTTGGTAACTGGTTATAAAATTATAATGAACTCGAGCACCTTACAGAGAAGGTAAGAAAGATACATTCAAGCAAATAGAGCTAAAGCTTGCATGCCAATATCCTAGTCAGAAAACAAGCAAAAGTTAGCAATCTTTTTCAGATATTAACCCTTAATACACCAAACTAGAATTTCTATGTTTTACCTAGGCCATAACATTAATGTTACCTCTGCCATACTAGCCTTTACATTGCTAAGCTTCCTCCCCATGGTGCTTGCCTCTCGTTTCTGATAATTACATAACAAATTATTTATGACAGAAGAAAAAGCAGCTTTCACTTCAGGGCAAGTATTTCTGGCTCAAAGTTTGGCTGGTTTTGGGTTTGTGTCCTGTTTTGGTTTTGGGGAAAGTTTGTTTTGTTTTCCTGCATTTAGTTGATGTTGTGCTGCACACTGTCATTGTCCCTAAAGCAGCACAGCCCAGAGGTGTGCCACTAACCCACTTGCTGCAGGATGTGCCTCGAACAGTGCTGCACTTCCAAGCATGCTTCAGTGACTTGCTACATGTACACTTGTTTCAGGGCTTCCAGAACTAGGGCCTTCGATGGTGATTCTTACAGAGCAAAGGCTGTCTTTATTCTGCATTTTCTCCACTAACTGCTCTGATTCCAATGGCAGCTATTGCAATAGTAATTACCTGTAGGATCTGTGAGTGGAGGGGCTGTTTGAAGAGTAACCGAATTCCATGGTGTAATGGGAGCGTTCGGTAGCTGGGGATGGTGGTGGGTTCAAAATCTGAGAGGAGGGGGAAAAAAAGCCACAGTTATTAAAAAAAAAAAAAATAGAAGATATGAAGAAGACACTGCAGGAAACATGCTTAGGGATTTTCTTTTTAGTAGTTCCTAATAATAACCTCAAGTAAAGACCTGTATGCACACCCTCCTCCCAGCAAGCAGGATTCTTCTTCTGTTCCTTTCCAGATCTTAGACACAGGATATGCTGCTTGTTCTCATTCCCACAGAAGCTCTTATTAAGCTTTTTTTCAAACAAATGCTGACTGCTGTTGCTATTCTGACAGACCCAGTGATGGCAAGTAAAGTTGAAGCTAGCTGTTCAGTACTAGATTGTCACTAGGGATACCACTGCCCTAGGCAAACCAGCAGATGCCTGGTCCTGCAAGCTGGAGTCCCCAAGTCTTGTGCTGCTTATAATCTGTGCATTGTGCTGTCCACAGCAAGTTTTTCTTCCCTGTACGGGCGTGCTGCCACTGCAGACAGGACTGGGATTACAGATGCAACATGATGGGTTCACTCTCAGAACTGAAGACAGACAGTTAAAAGTTTCAGCCTGCACTGACCAAGCATGAAACTCTTTAATACTCAATTGTGTCTAGTGGACTCCATATAAAGATGCCTAACTCAGCAACCCCTGCAGATAGAAGTAGAGACAGGGAGCCCCCTAGGGCTGGTGCCAGCTTTCATCTAGCATCTACAGCAGCACACTACTCATTTGTGACTAGAGGAACGCTGTGGAGTTTCAAGCCACTTGTTTGTTTATTTACTGCTGCTCACAAGACATGTGACATAACTTCATTTCTATAAAGAATCAAGCACAGTTTTACCTCCAGAGACACAAAGAGGAGTACAATGAGAGGGGATTGCACTGCCAGAGTTGCTCAAAATTTATAGGGCTTTTTTCATCTCCCCTGACATTCACCCTAACATCTTTTTCTGGCACTGAACTCTCTCACAGTGTTTTGAAATCCACAGAAAATCCCCATGTTGTTTTGGAAAAAAAGAATCTCTCCTCCCTTCCCTTTCAAAATCACTTACTCCAGATTCAAACCAGTTTATTAGGCTAGACATTGAAATGAAAGTGTTCATCTGCCAGTTATCCTCAGCAAGACATTGGTGCTACTCTGAAAGTTATTAAAGGTCTGTGAATAGCAGAACGACTTACAGGAGGAAAGTAAGTGCCTTTGGTACTTGAAGAACTGCTGGAAGAGGCTCCGGTGACATGAGCCCTGTCATAGGGCGGCCCGCTGCTCCCTCCCATAATGCTGAGGGAACTGATCACAGATTTCCCTCGGGACATCCCTGAAGAACAAAGATGTGAGTCAATATCCAGTTCCTTAAAGCAGAGAAAAGAAAGCTTACAAGATTACCAAAAAAATTAATACTGGGTTTAGGAGTTGTGCTTGTAATATTTCTGTTATTCTCTAGAGTGTTAAATTCAGTGCTCCTTGATGGACAACTGGAATGAGGACTGTCATGGGACAAAGAGGTTGGTTTGGTGGAACAGCTTTTAAACTGCAGGACTTGGCACCAGGCTACACTAGAACTGTGTGAAGAGAAGATTTATTTCACTTGACTGGCTAGAAAAGACTTGAGAGCAGGCATTCAGGTACTATTTCTATGCTTCAGAATAAAACATGAAACTGACTCTGACCACCTCAACTGAGCAACTGAAACCTGTGTGAAAGAAGAGAGGTTTTGTGTCCTTTCATTTCCACACCGTTAAGTGAGCTTTTGCTGCTGGTCTGAAGCATGCTGGCAGAGAGTCCAAGTGGGAAATATGAAGGTATGCCCCTGGGCACAAAATAACGGTGACAATCCTGCTCAAAGGCTCTCCTCAGGAAAGCAGCTCATTACAGAAAGAGAAATACAATCCCCATGGTGTATTATTTTAACGCTGCAACAGCCTCATGGAATCTTCATATTCAGACTGGAACCTGCTGGATCCAAACCCAGGAGTTGCAGGAGAAGCAACAAAAAGTTTCACAAACATACAAACCCAGTCTACAAATCTAACAAGGATAATTATACAACATTTGAAGTTTTGTGAGTATAACTCTGTGTAACTTTACCCTGTACTGTTACAACACCTTGCTGGTGCTGTAATAGTCCAAAAAGAGGCTTCTTTAGCAGCAGAACAAGGGAATTCCCATGGTATGTGCATCTGTTTGAGCTTATGGTTCTGCTAAGTACCTGAATGCTTCTGAGTATCATAGGTAGAACAGTTCAGTATTATGCAGAGGGATGGTGATGAGCCCTGACAGTCCTGGCTTCCAATAGCTTGCAAGTATTCATAGAATCTTAGAATGGCTCAAGTTGGAAGGGACTTCAGAGGTCATCTACTCCAACCTCCACACCATGGGCAGGGATACCTCTCAACCAGACTCAGTTGCTCAAGGCTAGCCTGGCCTTCAGCACCCCCAGGCAGGAGCCACAACCTCCCTGGGCAGCCTATTCCAGAGTCTCATCAACCTTGTGCTGAAAAACTTCTTCCTAAGATCCAGTCTGAACCTACTCTTCCTCAGCTCCAAACCATTCCCTCTTGTCCTATTGCTAGGACCCTCAGGAAAAGTCCCTCTGTAGCCTTCTTGCAGGATCACTTCAGCTACTGGAAGGCAGCTCTAAGGTCTCCAGGAGTCTACTCCAAGCTGACCAACTCCAGCTCCCTCAGCCTATTTACACAGCAGTGGTGCTCCAGCCCTTGGATCATCTTTTTGGCCCTCCTCTGGACTCAGTCCAACATCTGGAAGAACCTCCTGTGCATACACGCACAGCATCCTGAGGTACAACTATGTGATGCCAAAGAGCAAGATGATGATCACACCATTTACTCACCAGGAAGAGACCCTGATAAAGAACTTGGGTGAGGCACGTATCCAAGAGGTACAGAGGCTGGTCCATGCACCACATAATCGTTGGTCATTGTTTCACCATCTCCCTTCATGCGTGGGCACAGCACCCTCTGGCAGATGAAGTACATTGCTCCAACCACAAACACTGTGAGGATCACCCCAATGATGGAGCCTATCGTGTTGTTGGGCTGTGGGGCAGGCTCCTCTGTCGTGTCTGAAGAGAGAAAACAAAAACAGCCCATGTAAGCTAATTCAGCAGCTTCAGGCACCAACATTGGTTTTCCTGACATCTTTCCACACAGGGAAAATAAGTCTCTTCTGTCAGCAGACAGTAGCTGTCAAACGAATATAGGAGGAACAAAAGGGCATTGAGACAGGGCTGTTAATATGGACTGCATGTCCATAAGGGCTACCTGGGCACAAGCTGACCACCAGACATGCAGAGGGGTTTTTGAGCCACAAGTGACAGGAAATGAACAGTGCATGATTGTGTGAGGTGGGGCTGACAGAGGTCCTGATCTTGCTTCAAGCTGACAGGCAGGTCTGTCCTTTAAACTTGATAAACAAGACCTGCAGCCACGACTCTGGATGGTTGGGGACTCCAGTGAAGCTTCTTGTCATTAAAGACAATGACAACTACTCTTCAAGTTGCACTTCATCACAGAAGCACCTAGGTTATTGCTCAGTGTAACACATCACCTATTTAACATTCATTTATGCTGAACAGCAGAGGTGTTGCACTGGTGCTGAATGCTGGGATTGCTGTTTATTAAACTACCTACCCTCTCCCCATCTCACCCACACTAATGGGCAGAGCTTTAGAGATGCCATCTTTCTGTGAAATCTGCATCTGAAGTGATTATTCAAGTAAAAATGAGTGGCTTTCCCTACAATACCATTCTAAGGAATGACATTTCTGGGAATAACTGACAACCCCCTGCCTGCACTTCATGAATCTGACAAGAAAAGCAGACTTTAAAGTATTTGCCTGTTCTAGTCAGTGTTTTGCATCTTATCCATTACTGAAAGGCTTTTACTCAACACATTTTCTTGTCCCTGAACACCAAACTCAACGCTTCAACTAACTTGTCGCAGCCTACAGAGATAAGTGAACAGACTTCTGATCACAGTGCAAGAGGGATGGTGACAACTGCAGGATTACTCTGGGTGGGCTACTTTGCCATCCTCTGTTCTAAACTCAGAAAACAAACGAACCATATCAAAGATAACTAAACACCTCTGTGATAATGTCACTAATAACTTGGTAGCGTGACAGAACATCTCCTATTACTCCTTCGGGTCCAACTCTGGCTTTGCATTCTCAAATACTCTGTGTCAGTCATGACAGGATGCCTAACAGAGGAAGTGTCCACATTTACCAGTTCTTTTAAAGCACCAAGAGCAAAAATGAATTTGTCAGTTGGAATTTTAAAGGCAGTGGTTTACTTGCAGAGCTCTGGGGATTTCAAAGTGGGGGAAATCAACATTACAAATTACAAATCAAGCCCAGAATTCCATCAGTTCAAGATACAAAGGAAGTTTTAGAAGGTTTCCTCTATAGACAGAGAGCTCCTCTGATTCTCTGGATGGAGCAGAGCAGTTATGTGCAAAAAACCTCTTACTGCTGCAGAGATCTTTTAACCATGCCACCAGCTCAGCATAATAACAGATTATAGCAAAACAAACCCTTCATTTCTTGTAGAAGTTAAAAAAAATGAAGTGAAAATTGACAAGGCTGCTCTTTCTCAGAGACCACTGGTTCAGGATACTACTCAGTTATTCCTCTTCCACTGAGAGCAGTTAGGAAGGGGAGCATTCCATTTGGGAAGAACTAATTGAATCTGGGCGGTTGACATGATAAAACCAGCTCGTAGAGAAGGTAAGGAACACATTCCAGACAATGCAATCAAATCCAGTCTCAGGTTTTACACTTACAGCACCCTTGTTCATCCGAGCTGTCACTGCAGTCCAGGTTGTGATCACACTTCTTGCTTTTCCCAATGCACTGCCCACTGGCACAGCGGAACTGATCGGTTAAGCAGAGCACTGGAAGGAGAACCCCATGCACATCAAAGGTCAGTAGCCATGACTCTTTACAATCACTAAGAAAACAAGCCACCACAGCATACAATCGAGGAGTATCTTAGGAGAGCTTAGCCTGCTCCTAGCTTCATTTCTTTAAGCATCCAGTGGCATGGAAAGTTTCTTGTGTCAATCACGCAGACAAAGTGATTGAGTGTTCTGAGGATAATGCACAGGGAGTACCTGCTCCTCACTGCAGATTTACAATAGGACACTACAAATAAAGTTACCTTGACAAAAATAACTCAGAAGCAGAAGGCCACTGACAACACAGACACTTATCACAGGCCATGGTTATTGAGAAATTACTCTAAGAATCTCTAACTGGAATATAAGAGAGAAGAGTTAAGTTCTTAAAAAAAAAAAATCTGCCAACCTATGAGGGTAAAATGGCTTAAATAAAAATAGATGTGGGTTTCCAATGCCCTTGTGCTCCTCCTGGAAACCAGAAAACCCCTTGATCACGAGACAATGTATTTCACTTGACATGTTTTTAAACTGAAATGAAAGACAGAAGATACAACTGGAGCTTTGCCAGCACACTCATCACATCAGCTCCCACTTTGGGGAAAGAAGGTGCTGCAGGCAAGGTGCTAGCTGCTGCTGTTTACACAGATTCCTGTTTCCCATAAATCCAGAAATTCTTTCTGACTTCAGTTGATTTAAGAAGATAAGCCAAAGACTTTTCTAAACTGTAATCAACTGCATAACAGGGACACTGAAGGTGACAAACAGCTCCATGTCTGGTATCTCCAGCAGCTGGAAGGTCAACTAGGAAGCTAACTTGTACAACCTATTTTCAGGGGGCAGCACCTCACATTTGGCTTTCTCATCACCTTTCACCACACAGGAATTTCTGCATAGAAACATGGAGTGAAAGGCGGCTCCCCAGAATCTTCTCTTCTCCAGACTGAACAACCCCAGCTGCCTCAGCCTGTGCTCACAGCAGAGCTGCTCCAGCTCTTGGATCATGTTTGTGGCCTCCTCTGGACTCTCTCCACCAGCTCTGTGTCCTTGTTATGCTGGGGACACAGAACTGGAGGCAGGATTGGAAGTGAGGTCTCAGCAGAGCAGAGTCAAAGGGTAGAATCCCCTCTCTTGCCCTGCTGCCCACACTCCTTTGGATGCAGCCTAGGACACGATTTGCCTTCTGGGCAGCATGAGGGCACTGCCAGCTCAACATACACACATGACAATGGTTTGGTTTGCTCCACTTTGTAATTCACTCCCAGTTACCACGTTTTTACAGCTTAAACTCACACTATTTTTAATAGCACTTCTTACAAACAGACCTTAAAACACTGCAGGAGATGAGTGTTATATCAGTTTCACAGCTGGAGAAATGCAAGTATGGAGTTGTGAAATAATTTCTCATTTAGAAGACCAGCTTAAAAACTAGAAGCTCAGATCCTTCCAAATCCTGCTCAACAATAACTGGTATCTGTCACAGTGTCTCCCATCACTGCTCTGTTTTCAGCATCCTCTCCAAGAACCTCCCTACCTTCACAGTTCTTCTCATCTGAGTTGTCCTGGCAGTTTGCTTCTCCATTGCAACGGAGGGCACTGTCTATGCACTGCCCACTCTCACACTGGAACTGGCTGTCTGAGCACACTGGGCAGTTCTTTTCATCACTGTGGTCTTCACATTCGGTGAACCCATCACAGCGCCAGGCAACCGGGATGCAGTCAATCTCACCTGTGAAACAGGTGAACTGCTGAGGAGAGCATGTTGGTGGTTCTTTAAAAATCAAGCAAAGAAACAGAAATTAAAAATCCAGGTGAACAAACAGCAGATCAGGACAGGCAAAGACAAGGTGAGCTCTACTGCTTTCATTTATCAAGCAGCTGATAGATGTGCCCTGTCATAAGGCAGCTTCCACCCCTCCACTGCCTCCACAGATTTTGAGCTCCATAAGACTGATGCAGGCTGACATCAATGTGGGCTCATTACATAAAGAACAAGAGGAACAGAGAAATATGCACAGGCAAACCCATTGTTTTCTTCCTTTCACTTTCATAGAATCATAGAATGGTTTAGGTTGGAAGGGACCTCAAGGATCATCCAGCTCCAACCCCCTGCCATAGGCAGGGACACCTCCCACTAGAGCAGGTTGCTCAAGGCCTCATCCAGCCTGGCTTTAAATGCCTCCAGGGAGGAAGCATCCACAACCTCCCTGGGCAACCCGTTCCAGTGTCTTACCACCCTCTAACATCCTTCAGCCTCTAACATCCTTCTCTTACTAGGTCTTCAAAAGTCTTAATTTAAAGACAACACACTTCTCCTCCTTTCCAGCAGCAGCACCACCATACTCAGGGTGGATGGCTCCCTCTTATTTGTAATGCTCCACAGTCATTGCATAGAAAAACATTCAATGGATGTAATGGGCTGCAGATGGATGCAGTGTGACTCAGTGTCTAGTTATGTGCCCTCAACAGCTCTCCTCTGTCAAAAATTCTTTTAAAATGACAAAAATCTGTTCCAGCTAGTCAAGTCCTGCTATCCCAACACAGCTGTTAGCTGTTATTTTGCATTTACTACAGTAACTGTTAATCTCACGCAGTAAGTAAATGTGGATTTTCTCCCTACTTCCTCCTTCCCCATTTTTGGCCTGGAATTAAACTTTTTCTGAGAAAATATCTGGATTATGTTAGCTCTTGTTCTATTGTTAGACCACATGTCGCCTCGATGGCCAGCAGATTGCATAATAAATCCATTCAGTGGCACGAAGAGACTCAAGCACCAAAGTGCCTCTCCTCCATTTCAACCCCACCCATAGAGAGACACCACAGCATAGCCTACAGTGGCTACACTGCCATGGAGAGGGTGAGCTGCCCTTCTGGGACTTGCAGTTTGGATAAGCTACAGTGACTACACTGCCACAGAGGGGGTGAGCTGCCCTCCTGGGACTTGCAGTTTGGATAAGCTACAGTGACTACACTGCCACAGAGGGGGTGAGCTGCCCTCCTGGGACTTGCAGTTTGGATAAGCTACAGTGACTACACTGCCACAGAGGGGGTGAGCTGCCCTCCTGGGACTTGCAGTTTGGATAAGCTACAGTGTCTATATTGCCATGGAGGGGGGGAACTGCCCCTGCAGGACTGCAAGTTGCAAAGACATGCATAGGGTGAGCTCGAGAAGGCCAGTGGAGAAGAATGAAATGGCACAGATATGGTCCAAAAGAATGTGAAAATCTACTATTATCTGAAAAAGGAGAACATACAGAGTGGTTGGAAAAAGTAATAGAAGTAATAAGATATAAAAAAAATCAAGATTAAATAATTTAGTGACCTTAAGTAGAAGGGGTGAATAGGAATCCTTACTGAGCAAACAGCTAATGAACCTTCACTCTTCCCTCACTAAGTCTTCACTGAGCAGTCAGCTAGTGAACTTTTCCTCTTCCCTTACTAAATCCTTACTGAGCAGCCAGCTAATGAACTTCTCTTCCCTTATTGCTCTGCACTTGGAAATTTGGCTGGGGAGAAGGCAAAGAAATGAGCACACAGAAGCGTTTAAAAGCATCTCATCCAGTCACATTCTTTCTATTCATAAGCAGCCCCTGAAGATTGAGACTTTTCCCCACCAGAAGCTGAGTGTTCAGTGACAAAGAGCACAGGAAGGACTTACCTCCACAAGACAGCTCATCCTGCAACAGAACAAGGTGCACGGGGCAAGAGCAGCGTGTGGTGCCATCACCCTTCACGATGCAAATGTGTGAGCAGCCACCATTGTCTTGAGAACAAGGATGTTGTCCTGGGATTTTAGAAATAAGACAAACAGGTACTGACAAGAAATCCCCACCTCTTTCCCCACATTTCAGTGTTGGCTTTTTTCAACAGGCAGGACTCCATTCTTTCCTTCTCCCTGGGGAGAGCACTACTGAAAACAACTCAAAGAGTATTTTGTGGTGTAGGTTTGTTTCTTTTTATACATGTTACTAATTACCATGCACAGAGATTCACAAATCCACAGAATGGTTTGGGTTGGAAGGGACCTTTAAGACCATCTAGTTCCAACCCTCCTGCCATGGGCAGGGACACGTTCCATTAGACCAGGTTGCTCAATGCCAGCCTGGCCTTGAACCCCTCCAGGGAGGGGGGCATTCATAGCTGTGGGTGACCTGTTCCAGTGTCTCACCACCCTCATTGAAAAGAATTTCTTCCTGATCTCTGGTCTAAATCTGCCCTCTTTCAGCTTAAATCCATTCATCCCCTTCCTATCACTGCAGGCCTTTGTAAACAGTCCCTCTTTAGCCTTCTTGTAGTCCCTGTTCAAGTACTGGAAGGCTGTTCGAAGGTCTCCCCAGAGCCTTCTCTTCTCCAGGCTGAACAGCCCCAACTCTCAGCCTATCCCCACAGGGGAGGTTCTCCAGCCCTCTGATCATCTTTGCGGCCCTCCTCTGGACCCACTCCAGCAGTTCCATGTCCCACTTACGCTGCGGGCAGCAGAACTGGAGGCAGTGCTGCAGGTGGGGTCTCACAGAGCAGAGGGGTAGAATCCACTCCTAGTTCTGCTGCTCTCAGTCCTTTGGATGCAGCCCAGCGCACAGCTGCCTTCTGGGCTGCCAGTGACCACTGCTGGCTCATGGGGAGTTTGTCATCAACTGACACCCCCAAATTCTTCTCAAGACTGCTCTCAATCCATTCTTCCCCTAGTTTATATTTGTCCCTGGATTGCCCCCAATCAAGTACAATATAATATGAATTGTAGAATCAACCAGGTTGGAAGAGACCTCCAAGATCATCCAGTCCAACCTAGCACCCAGCCCTGTCCAATCAACCAGACCATGGCACTAAGTGCCTCATCCAGGCTTTGCTTGAACACCTCCAGGGATGGTGACTCCACCACCTCCCTGGGCAGGCCATTCAAATGCCAATCATTCTCTCTGGCAACAACTTCCTCCTAACATCCAGTCTAGACTTCCCCCAGGTACAACTTGAGACTGTGTCCCCTTGTTCTGTTGCTGGTTGCCTGGGAGAGGAGACCAAACCCCATCTGGCTACAGCCTCCCTTCAGGTAGTTGTAGACAGCAATGAGGTCACTCCTGAGCCTCCTTTTCTCCAGGCTAAACAAGCCCAGCTCCCTCAGCCTCTCCTCATAAGGTTTGTGTTCCAGGCCCCTCACCAGCTTTGTCGCCCTTCTCTGGACAAGTTCCAGCACCTCAACATCTCTCTTGAATTGAGGAGCCCAGAACTGGACACAGTACTCAAGGTGTGGCCTGACCAGTGTTGAGCACAGGGGAAGAAGAACCTCCCTCCTCCTACTGGCCACACTGTTCCTGATCCAGGCCAGGAGGCCATTGGCTCTCTTGGTCACTTGGGCACACTGCTGGCTCTTGTTCAGCTACTACCTACCAGTAGCCTCAGGTTTCTTTCTTCCTGGCTGCTCTCCAGCCACTCTGCCTCCCCAGTCTGTAGCGCTGCTTGGGGTTGTTATGGCCAAAGTGTAGAACCCTGCACTTGGCCTTGTTAAATCTCAAGAAGAGATGCCTTGGATTCCATACTTCATTAAAAAAAATAAAGTTCTGTGGGAGTTCTGAAATTTCTGTGCTGCAACTCAAATTACCATGCTCTAGATAAATATGTCTCCTCATTTTAATGTTTAATAAGGACAACACACTTATCTTAGAACTCCTGACAGATTTACTGAGATTAATAGCAAACAAAACTAGTAGTAGTCTGCACTGATGCTTTAATTAAACATCCCCAGACATTTTTCTACATATGTCTCCAAGGCATGCACCACAGCCTATTAAACAGCCACGTTTCCTCCAGGATGACAGCAGCTCCACTGCTTTAACCAGCCAGTTCCCATCGTTCCAAGTGCATGTGTGGAAGGCTACATCCTGGTGTACAGAGAGCTTTCCAAAGTGCAGCCATGTTCAAAACAAGCTCACTGAAGACACATTGCCCTGATGCAATGCAACACTGCTTTTCTGGCTTTGACTTCTGATACCAGTGGCCACCAATAAGAAGTGTTTGAGACAGGCAGATCACTGAAACACTTAATGCTAGCAAAACGCCCCAAGAGCCATGCTTGTCTCAGTGTCTCAAACACCTACGAGGATGACCAGGGGACTTGAACATCTCTGCTATGAAGAAAGGCTGAGAGACCTGGGGCCGCTCAGTCTGGAGAGGAGAAGGCTGACAGGGGATCTGATTAACCTCTATCAATATTTGAGGGGTGGGTGTCAAGATGAAGGTGACAGGCTACTTTTGGTGGTGCCCAGTGATTGAACAAGGAATAACAGGTACAAGCTGGAATACAGGAGGTTCCACCTCAACACAAGAAGGCACTTTATGGTGACGGTGCCAGAGCCCTGCAACAGGCTGCTCAAAGAGGCTGTAAAGTCTCCTTCTCTGCATCCACTTGGATGCATTCCTGTATGACCTGCCCTAGGTGATCATGTTTTGACAGGAGGTTGGATTGGATGATCTCTGGAGGTGCCTTCCAATCCCTAACATTCTGTGATTTCCACTCTGCCTACAGACACTCAAATGGCAGGTGCCTTGTATGAGACTACCAGTAAGCTGTCATCAGCAACAAAATGTGATGCTGGGTTTGTGGCAGATTTCCTGCCTATTGCCAACCGCCTGAAGGCAACAAACTTAATTGCACCCTGGCAACGTCCAGACACAGAACAATACCAAGTTGTGTCCCCTCAGATCTGCACTGCCATGGATCAGTGCCAAGGCAAATCAAACTGGTCTCCCTGCAGCCTCCCCATGGCTGAAGCCCCACAGGGTGCTCTTTGCACTTGCAAGCTGGGGATTACACTCACTGTACTCCTGAAGGTTGAGCTCCTTCACAGCGTGGATGTCACTGAGCTGTGCAATCCGAGCCTGGACCTTGGTGCGCCCTTCTCGCCCGGTCATGTCGATCTTCTCGATCATCTGCTGCTGCCTGTCGATCCAGTACAGCCAGTTCTCAAACACAGTCAGGCCCACAGGCTGCAGGATATTGGAGTCCTCCAACACGATCCGGTTAGCACCTGTGGAAGGCAAAGGCTGCTTTATAGCTCCACTAGAATGAACTGAAAACCCATCAGAAACATTTTATACACTGCTCCCACAGCTGTTTGCTACTTGACACTGCCAGGCAAGGCTCCTATAAAAACACAACCCTGGGCTCCCCAATGCAAGACTGATGGATTTTGCAGACAGATGATCAATTTTGTTTTCTGCTTTCATCAAGAAGCCAGTTCTCATGCTTCAAATCTCTTTACTGTATTCAAGCATCATCTGGAGCTGGGAGCTCAGCCTTCAGGAGGCTATCCAGTCTTTTATCAATATGATGGGAATTGGTCATTCTTTTCATTCTTCTTTTTGGAGAGATTAACTGCTTTGTCTTGGCATACAACAGGGAATAAGAAGATCGATTATTAGCTTGAGTTAACTAAAGCAAGATAAAATCCAAGTGAAGATGAGGTAGTTAGGACTTCTCCCATGAATTAGGAGATTAAGGTAAACACTTGACTTCTGACTTCCTCATGTTCTTTCATTTCAATTATCTTATCTCCACTAAGGTTTTCAGGCTAAATTGGAAAAGGCTCCTTTTTTTTTGTAGCAAAAACTTGCTTTTCCTCAGTTCCTTTAGCAATGATCAGCAGCAGATAAAAGGTCTTAGGCCTCTGAGGAGCACTTCTTGACTTTTACGCCGATTAACTGCTATTAAAAACAGTCAAAAGCAACTGCCACATTTCACACATGAACAGAGCACAGTCCACAACTGCTTTATAAGTATCACTGAAGATACCAAAGACTTCCTGGCTCATACACAGTTGGAAAAGAAGCTATTCAAAATTTGAGAGTTCAGGAATGAGAATTAATCACAGAGCATAAAATTACTCAAAACCACAAAGAATCTGCTTCAGTTACGAAATGCTGGAACAGTATCACAGAGTCTGAATGTGTGCCACACGGAAAATTCACATAGCAGTCCCAGTGTTTCAGGTATCTTACTTTTCACTTTGCCTACAGCAAACAGCTTTGCCTACGTTCATTCACAACACAAATTCCAGTAAGCTTTTGTATTGTGTCCTGTAAAATGACACTGTACAGCTGAATACCACAGATAAAAACCTACCATGGCTCTACCACACCTACACAAGATAATGACATGGGACAAAAGACAAACCTTTCATGATTTTATACTTCAATTCAGTTCTATCCCTCCACTTCCTTTGAGAGCAAGAACAGGTTTTGACGTGTTGAGAATTTAATCGACAGCTATGATGACCTACAACAGGGGTGCTGCCTACTTGGAGCCTGGGTTAGGGATGCTGTTAGGAAAATTTCTAGTCTGGTGTGCTCTAGGGACTACTACCCATTATTGATCTTCCATGTAGGAGGAGAAGCAGTAACAACTGGTAGTCCCAGAACAATCAAAAAAGACTTCAGGGCCTTGGGACGAGTGGCACAAGATTCAGGGACACAAATCACCTTCTCTTCTGTTCTTCCAACGGATGGCGGAGACACTGGATTAGGCAGCCACACACAGTCTTTTAATACATGGCTCCACGAGTGGTGTCACCACCATAAATTTGGCTTCTTTGACAATGGCATGATCTATACAGCACCAGAGGTGTTGACACCAAACAGGAGACACCTCTCTCGAAGAGGGAAGAGGGTCTTTGCGGAGGAGGTGGCAGGGCTAGTTGACAGGGCTTTACATGGGATGTGAAGGGGGAGGGGGACAAAGTCATCAGGCTTCCATGTGGCAAGCTGTGGGAGGACACACCAGTGTGGGAGCAATGGGGGACTAGTAAGGGCTCTCAACCTGCTGCCCAGAAGCATGCTGGTGACAAAATCATGCACTTGAAGTCTTACAGAGACAAGCCAGATCCCCTTCAGGTAGTAGCTGCCAACAGGGAAACATCATGTGGTAGTGATGACATGAGGGACAGAGATAGACTGATAGCTCCAGAGGTGCCTGAGCACAGACAGGTGGGATCTGACCCTAAGGTTGAAGTACAGACTGAGAAAAGAGTGCCCGAAGAACAGGGTAAGAGAAAATCAGTCAGCAAGTCAGCTCCAATAGAGGCACAACTGAAATGCCTCTACACTAATGCAAAGAGCACAGAGCACAAACAGAAGAATTGCAAATCTGTGCAAGTCTACAGGGCTATGATGTCATTGGCATCACTGAGACATGGTGGGATGGATCTCATGATTGGAGCTTGGGGATAGATGGTTATAGACTCTTCAGGAGGCACAGGCAGGGGAGAAGGGGAGGTGGTTTATCACATCAGTGATAAACTAGAGTCCATAGAGCTCCACCTGAGGATGTGCAATGCAAAACCAGAGAGTTTATGGGTAAAGGTCAAAGGGAAGGCACAAGAAGGTGACATCATAGTAGGAATCTGCTACAGACCTCCTGATCAGGAAAGTGAAGCAGATAAGGCCTTCTACAAACAAACAGAAGAAGCTGCATGCTTACAAGCCCTGGTCCTCATGGGGGACTTCAACCACCCTGACATCTGTTGGAAGGACAAGAGAGCACCAGCACCAGCAACCTAAGAGGTTCCTGGAGTGCATTGATGGTCGTGGTAGAGGAATCCACAAGAAAAGGTGCTGTGCTGGACCTAGTCCTCACCAACAAGTAGAGGCTAGAGAGTGAAGCTGAAGGGTAACCTTGGCTGCAGTGATCATGAAATGGTAGAGTTTAAGATCCTCAAGGCATCAAGGAGGGTGCATAGCAAACTCACTGCTCTGGACTTCAGAAGAGCAGACTCCAATCTCTTCAGGCACCTCCCTAGCAGAGTACCACAGGGAAAACCTCTGGAAGGAAGGGGGGCCCAGGAAAGCTGCTCAATGTTCAAGGATCACCTCCTCCAGGCCCAGAGGCAATGCATCCCAAAAAAGAGGAAGGCAGGTAAGAATGCCAGGAGGCCTGCATGGATGAATAAAGAGCTCCTGGACACACTCAGACACAAGAAGAAAGCCTACAGAGAGTGGAAGCAAGGACAGGGAACCTGGGATGAATACAAAGAATTGCTTGTGTCACCAGAGCTCAGGTTAGGAAAGCTAAAGCACAGCTGGAACTGAATCTGGCTAGGGACAGTAAGCGGAACAAGAAGAACTTCTTTGGGTATATTAGTGAGAAAAGGAGGACTAGGGAGAAAGTGGGACCCTTCCAGAAGGGAAATGGACAGCTGGTGACAAAGGATATGGAGAATGCTGAGGTGCTCAATGACTTCTTTGCCTCAGTCTTCCAAGCAAGGGCTTCAACCACAATGTCCAAGTCCCAGAGGGCAAAAGGACTGGGAGAAGGAAGATCTGCTCACTGTAATTGAAGATCATGTTTGTGTGCACCTAGGGAATCTGAACGTGCTCAAGTCCATGGGGCCTGATGAGATCCACCCATGGGTCCTGAGGGAACTGGTGGATGAAGCTGCTAAACCACTGTCCATCACATCTGAAAGGTCATGGCAGAGTGTTGAAGTTCCTGCTGACTGGAAAAGGGCAAACATAAGGCCCATCTGCAAGAAGGGAAAAAAAAGCATGACCCTGGGAACTACAGAGCAGTCAGTCTCAACTCTGTGCCTGGCAACATCATGGAGCAGATCCTCCTGAAGGCTCTGCTAAGGCAAATGGAAAACAAAGCAGAGGTGACTGGTGGTAACCAGCAATGGCTTCACCAAGGGCCAGTCAGGCCTGGCAAATGCAGTAGCTTTTTATGATGAAATCACAGCAATAGTGGACAAGGGAAGGACAACTGACATCATCTACCAGGACCTGAGTAAGGCTTTTGGCTCTGTCCCACATGACATCCTGGTCACCAAACTGGAAAAGCACAGACTGGATGGGTGGAGCACTGCTGGATAAGGAATTGGTTGGATGATGGCAGGCAAAGAGCGGTCATCCACTATGTCCACCCGGAGACCAGTGCCTAGTGGCATCCCTCAGGAGTCAGTGCTGGCACCAGTGGTATTTAACATCTTTGGCAGTGACATGGACAGAGGAATCGAGTGCACCCTCAGCAAGTGTGCAGGTGACACCAAGCTGTGTGGCACTGTTGACTTGCTAGAGGGCAGGGATCCATCCAGAGGGACCTCGACAGGCTGAAGAGGTGAGGCCAGGCCAACCTCATGACATTCAACAAGGCCACGTGTAAGGTCCTGCACCTGGCTCGACACAACCCCAAGCACAGAAACAGGTTGGTTAGCAAATGGCTGAGAGCAGCTCTGAGGAAAAGGCCCTGGGGGTCTGGGATGATGAAAAGCTCAACAGGAGCCGGCAATGTGTGAGCACAGCCTAGACAGCACCTGTGTGCTGGGCTACACAAGGACATGGAACTGTTGGAACGAGTCCAGAGGAGGGCCACAAAGACGATCAGAAGGCTGGAGAACCTCTGCTATGGGGACAGGCTACAAGAGTTGGGGCTCTGCAGCCTGGAGGAGAGAAGGCTTCAAGGAGACCTGATAGTGGCCTTCCAGTATCTGAAGGGGGCCTACAGGAAGGCTGGGGAGGGACTATTTACAAAGTCTTGTAATGACAGGACGAGGGGGAATGGGTTTAAACTGGCAGAGAGGAGATTCAAACTAGATGTTAGGAAAGGGTTCTTTACAGTGAGAGTGGTGAGACACTGGCACAGGTTTTCCAGGGAGGTTGTGGATGCTCCCTCCCTGGAGGTGTTCAAGGCCATGTTGGATAAGGCCTTGAGCAACCTGTTCTAGTGAGAGATATCCCTCCTTGTGGTGGGAGGCTGGAACTACATGATCCTCAAGATCCCTTCCAACCCAAACCACTGTATGAAAATTCAGCCATGGAAAGTGTCAGTATCCCCTTTTCACTAAATGCATACAGAGCTCCGAATTTAAACAACCTTCCAAACATTTAGCAAGTGGCAACGGCTAAAGCAGAACCCAGACATTCAAATATTAATCCTCAGATGGACTGAGCTCATGCCCATCACTTTGGAACAACACTAGCCATAATCTGATTAAGAAAAGATGTTGGTGGATTCTGGAGGAGACTACACCCAGAATGATTTAGAAATTAACAGAATGAATGATGCAAGTCAAACTAAATAATAACTGCAACCATCTCTTAACCACCATCAATATGAATCACTGCATAAGGTAAGAAACAGCAACCTGCAAGGAGAAGAAAAACTAGAAAAACTAAGCTGGGCATAGGGGAAAATGCAAAGATGACAGGGAGGAACCTAGTTAAAAACAAGACCCCGATGAAGCCTGTACTGCCTTGCTCTGCCATGCCCAAGTTAATCAGCATGGCATTTTGCTCAAGAAATTTCACTGCTTTAATGTCTTAATCTTTCTTTTTCATCTTTGTGACCAAGTGTAGCTGACTTCTGATGAAACCAAGACACTGAAATCTCCCCTTCTGTAAAGCAACAATGAAATTCCAAATGGACTCATCAGGACACTAGTCCCCTTTCTTGGGAATATCAGATGAAAAGGAGGTGTGACTAAGAGCAGCTTTGTCTCCTGGCATTGCCATTCTCTTCCCAGCAATACCTTTGACAAAAATACTTAAACCCAACCAAATAAACACAAAATCCAGGGCACACCCACAGTCCATTCTATTTCCAAATAAAAATTACTTAATTCCAGAATCATCAGATGTTTCCAAATCACACCAACTATTCTGGAAGGGAAGAACTTATTTTCAAATAGTTTCCATGACAGAGAGCTAATTCCAGTCATCTTTTCAGAAACAACCCTTTAATCATGTGAAGAATCTGGTTAGCTTCAATAGGATCTTGCATTTGGGCAGCAGAACTTAGTCCTAATGCATGCCTGAAGGACTGGGAGGAAGACAAGGACTGTATCACATAAAAGGCATTCTAGCTCTCCTTCTCTGGCACTGGCAACTACAGGGTCGACAGAGCATGAAGCTGTGCCTCTTTTTAAGACACCAGCATGCAGAAAAAGGACTCTGCTGGTGAAAAAAAAGCCTATTAATAAGCATTCCTAAGCAGAGGAATGTAGCTCAGCAGTTAGCAATTTATCGTAGCGATTACAGCAGTCTATTTGTGGTGCAAATGCTAAAAAGCAAGACAGGTTTGGAATGATATTCCCTCTTGTTCTAGGAAAACATGGTGAGCTTTTACTACACCACACCGGGGATCCAACAGCAGCATTTTCAGAAACACTAAAAAAATAGCCAAGCAGAATCATTCAACTCAGACTGAACGAGGATTCAGACTTGTCTCCATCTCTGCTGTCCTAGTTTCTGGAGAGAGAAAACAAGCACATATGAAGTCTTGCCACCCAAAATCCACTGGAGAGAGTCCAAGGAAGAGCTAAGAGGATAAATTGGGGGATTTGAACATCTCTGCTATGAAGAGAGACTGAAAGACCTGGGGCTGGTTAGTCTGGAGAGGAGAAGGCTAAGAGAGGATCTGATTAATCTCTGTCAATATCTGAGGGGTGAGTGTCAAGATGAAGGTGCCAGGCTCTTCGTGCTGGTGCCCAGTGACAGGACAAGGAACATCAGGTACAAGCTGGAACACAGAAGGTTCCACCTCAACATGAGAAGACACTTCTTTATGGTGAGGGTGCCAGAGCCCTAAAGCAGGCTGCCCAGAGAGGCTGTGGAGTCTCCTTCTCTGGAGACATTCCAAACCCACCTGGATGTGGTTCCTGTGTGACCTGCCCTAGGTGGTCATGCTCTGGCAGGGGGGCTGTACTGGATGATCTCTGGAGGTTCCTTTCAACCCTTAATATTCTGTAGTTGCTTTTCTCATGCAGACTCTGGCTCTGGGAGAGTTTAGAACAACCTGAGATACAGCAGACCTTTTTAAAAAAACGTTTTCAGAATAATTCCCTAATTCAGGCTCTGGCCTGTGTTTTAAAATAGTAAACAATCAGAATATTCCAAATTCATTAGTGACTCTGAGTCACCAGTGACACACCACATGAATCATTGGGGAAAAAAATGCTATCTCTCTCGGCCTAAAGTCCAACTATCTCAAAATGATTGGCAAAACAAAAGCACACTATAGCAACTTAATAAAAAGATGAAAACCCCAGTGGTGCCAATGGGATTACAGCCTGCTGCTCTGAATAATGGGAGCATGTCAGCAGTGCAAGACATTACCACAAACCTGCTCAGAGATTGCAAAGGGGGTCCTTATTTCCTTACACCTGTATTCACCTCAAGTACAGCGACGTACACCATTCAAACTGGGGATGGATTTACTGGAGAGTGAAGAGACTCTGCTGTTGCAGAGTAGCAGCAGTGTGAGGAGGGCACAGATCTCATAACCTACTTGAAATGGGTATGCACATGCTTAGAACACCTTGTCACTGCCAACAGCAACATCCAGCCCAATTCATAGAGTCATAGCATGGGTTGGGTTGGAAGGGACCTTCAAAGCTCATCTAGTCCAACTCCCCTGCAGTCAGCAGAGACATACATCAGGTCGCTCAGAGCCTTGTCCAGTCTCACCTTGAATAGCTCCAGGGATTTGGCCTTAACCACCTCCCTGAGCAACTCCTTTCAGTGTTCCACCACCCTTATGCTAAAGAACTTGTTCCTAACACCCAATCTAACTCTGCTCTTCTCTCATTTCAAACCATTGCCCTCGTCCTGTCACTGCAGGCCTTTGCAAACAGTCCCTCTACAGCCTTCTTGGAAGCCTCTTCAGCTACTGGAATTCATATCGTAAAAAATTACTGCTGAAGCCACATGAGAGAGTTGAGCTGATCCAGCAGCTTGCTGGATCTGGCTAGTAAATAAGAGACATCTCAGCTTCTCTCACTCAATCTGACTGCATAGCTTTCCCTCTGCTCTTGCTCCAGTTCTGGATGCTTGCTGGACCCTTTCCTGAATCGGTTCAGCTTCCTAAACCAACAGAACACTGATCTCTGATTTTCTTTTCCTGTATATTACATTACTGTTTTGCTTACATGAGCTGAATCAACTCACAGAAGGTCAGACAAGCAGCAAAACCAACCTTGGGGAGCAGGCAAAGAGGGAGTTTTATTACCTTTTGAGAACAGAGAGATGTCCTATCTTCCCTATCCTTCTCTGCATGACAGATACAGGAAAGAATTTTTTTCCACTAACAGCAAACTTTCCTCTGCTTGACTTCTTACTGCACCAAAATCAATGCCTTCAGAAACAACCCTCTCCCTTCCCAAACTGCCACAGTTCATCTGTGAACTGCTTTTGGAATACCACACAAAGGTCTTGCAATGAGAAATGGAACTAAACAGCATGTGGAGCAATTAATAATGCAAATCACAGTTAGAAGCATGAGACTGTAAAGTCACAGTGCATGAATCATGCACATTCCCTGGCTGAGAATGTAGGGAGAGATTAGAATCACAGTACAGACTGTTTATAGTAGGAAGGCAAAACCAACGGCTCTCTCTTCCCTCCCCCACATCCACAGCACTCAAGTGAATCACTGAATTCAAGTGATACTCTACCTGACAGGTCGCTGCTCTCAATTCTGCGCAGGTCTGAGTCAGCCCAGAACAACTTGCCCAGTTGGCTGTCGAGGGCTAAGGCTATAGGCTTGCTCAAGCCACTGAAAAAAAGCACCTCTCGTTCAGTTCCGTCCAGTGCCGCCCTCTCGATTTTAGGAGACCTTTCCTGCAGGTTGGTGAAATACATGTACCTGGAACCAGAGTGAGCAGAGGAACAAAACTTTATTTGATCTTTCCATGGTTTTGTTGTATGACAAAGACACCTTAACAAATTCGGGGATTCACAGAATGCTTTAGGTTGGAAGAGACCTCAAAGATTATCTAGTTCCAACCACCACGTCATAGGCAGGGACACCTCCCACTAGACCAGGTTGCTCGAGGCCTCATCCAACTTGGCTTTAAATCCCTCCAGGGAGGGGGCCTTCACAGTTGCCTACCTGGGCAATCTGTTCCAGCAACTCATCATCCTCACTGGAAAGAATTTCTTCCTAATCTCCAGTCTAAATCTGTCCTCTTCAAGCTTCAAACCATTCCCTCTCATCCTATCACTAAAAGCCCTTGTCAAAAGTCCCCTCTTGGCTTTCTTGTAGGTCCCCTTCAGGTACTGAAAATGTCAAAGGCATTTTCATTGTGACAAACAGTAACCAACCCACAGCAAGCAAACAGTCTGATTCTCAAGACCCTCAGCCCAAAATTCCCCACGTGGCTCTTTCGGCTACACACCCTTTCTCTGGATTCACCACAATGGCCCTGGGCCTATCCTGATCTCCTTTGAGCACCACTCCCAAGGGTCTCCCATCCAGGCGGGTGACATTGATCACATTGGTAGCTTCACAGGTCCAGTAGATATAGCGGCTGTAGATGTCAATGCTCAGGTCATATGGCTGCATATCCAGGTTCTGGTTGGGAACTGGACTTGTCACCACAGTCAGGCTCTACACAGAAAAGAATAACAAGCCACAGAAGAGCGTTTAATCTGCCCTAACACGATGTGCTAGTTTGAGGCTAATTGGAATATTTTAATGAGGAAAAAAATTAGATTATAGGCTGTGAAAAGGAAAGAATGGTGATGACTACTTCCCTCACAGGCTTCCTGAGATGTATAAAAGCAAGGACACAAATATAGATAAGACAGTGTGTGTGTGTCTCTGTCTCTCGGAATCTGTGTTTCTCCCCTGGCTTCTGTGTAACTAATCCTTCTGCTTCTAACCTCCCTTGCCAATCCTCCAAACTCACCTTGCATGTAGGCATGCTCTGGGATAAAGTAGAGGGGTGGAAAGAAGGAGGAAGGGTGGTTTGGAGCCCCTCCTGGGGACTCTAATTTCTGGGAAGGGTACTGTTTTTTTCTGTATTACCTTTAACTTGTATATTTCTGCATACAGCTGTATATATTTGTAATATACTGTAAATATCTGCTTGCATATTGTGCTAAGCTGTGAATATAAAGCTTCATTCCTTAACTTCTAGCCAGCTGCATCTAGTCTGGGTGATTTCATAAAAGTGGAGGGCAGGTAACTCCCAAACCATCACACATGAGCAGATTCATCTGCTATGGACGCACCACACCAAGCTACTGCTCAGCAAAACGAGGTTGCCAAAATATTATCATTAGCTAGTGAGACATCCAGCTCCAGTTGCTCCACCAACACCTCTGATCAGATATCACTTAGTGCTGAGAGTTTGCTGTAATGGCAATCACATCAGTTGGTTGCAGCTCCTAAGACTTAGAAAGTCTGACTAGTAAGCTCAGCTTGTTTCTGTGCTCAATATTCAGGGTCAGCTTCTTGTTTCTTCTGTTTTCTTGACAGTCCTATAGTTTGGATAGACCTAAACTCAGTGCATGTAGCACTCTGCAACGGAAACTCATTACAACTAATTCCAAAGCTGCAGCTGAACAGCTGAAAACAGAAGCAAAGTGAGGCCAGACAGCACTTGAAATTCATGCCTCATTCTTCTCCACCATCACTGCCATCGCACTTGGGGCACATAACGTAGTGATGAAAAGGAAACGAAAAGGCAGCTCTGCCAACAGACAGGAAGGACCTTGGCTTGCATACAAAAGTGACTTGAGAACATTCTCAGCTAAGACCTTTCCACTTCAAAGTTCTTGCCTTCTGCTGGTCCTGACCTCTGGAGTTCACATGCTTGCCTGTTTTTTTTTTTCCATAGCCTCTCTGGAGTCAAAGGTGAACCTAACTGACATCTTCCAAAAAATGTGAAGTGACCAGTAACAGCTGAACCACATCCTTACATCACCTTTTTGGAAAGCTATGCTTTTGGGGTGAGCAGCCTCCAACTCTCATCTCCCACATTAAACTGCACCAGAAAACTTGCCTAACTTTATTTGGCTTGTCACCTCTATGGAAGGGTGTGCCTGCAAGTCTGACTTTTGTTTATTCTGCTGAAGTTGCCAAAAGCCTGGTGCCTTCGACTAGCTTTGAGTATTCAACTATTTAGATGTTTCAAAATTCAAGCCATTACTAAATTAAAAGTTAAGGTTGAAGGGCACTCAGCAGGATTCAGCTACTACCACACCCACCACCAGAAACCACACTCTCTTACAAATAAAACTCAATACAGCAGCTCCGTGTGGTTCATTTTAGTCTCCTGCTCCTCCCCCATTCAAAAGCTCAGGCAGGATTTATCTGAACACGTGAAAATGATTAAGCAGGCATTGCTCATAATTCATGTCATTGAACTTGTATAATCTTTTGCCTCCTCATTCTGTACTCCTCAGTCAAATACATTTTGCCCACCCTGCTACAATTCTTACAGGTCAATAGTGTCAAATTCCTCGCTCAGTGCCTTGGTGGTTGACAATTCTTCTCCTGTCCCCATCAGAACCTGGCTTTGGACACAGCCAGACATTCACAAAGGACAGCTCTCTATATCAGAGTCTCAGTTTAGACCTACAAGCTATCCAGGACTGAAAGACAATAATGACACTCCTTTGGAAGAGTAAGAATGAAGATACTGCACACTGATTGGAAGTTTAAAGGGAGATTCTATTCAGAAGCGCATACATAAAAAAGCCAATGAGGCAGAATGAATACATCCACCAGCTGGGCCAAGTCTATTGGACTAAAACCTTCTAGAATCCTCCACCCCTTCCACACTCAGCAGCCCTGAGAGTAGGCCAGAACTGCCCTCCCCATCTTAGGCCCACAAGGCCTCAGCAGACTGCATGACACAGCTCAAAATTCCCTGCCAACCAGAAGCCATCTTCCCCACACAAACCATGAGATAAGTTGGGATTCCGCTCGTCCCAGAAAATAGAAGTGAAGGGAGAAAGGGGAAGGGCAGGGGGGAGGGGAGAGCGGGAGAGGAGAGGGGAAAGTCTCTTGTGTGCACTCCCATTTCTCTCAAGAACCTTCTCTTCCATGCTTCACTTCTCACACACTGAGGTTTTCAACAGTCCCCAGACAGAAGACAGCACTGGCCAAACGCATCAGCACCTGGAACCTAACTTTTGTTTTCCCATGTCTTATTTCTTGCTGCACCTCCTGAATTACAAGCTGATGACTCCAGAAACCCCAGATGCCACTTGCTTTGCCAAGTGACAGTCAGAAATCTCCAGGAAGTCCATGTATCTACAGGACTGATGGTTGGGTGCAGAGCATGCCTGCCCCATCTCTCAGGAACTCCATCACCCACAGCATACCTGGCTGCCGTCCTCCTGTGCCTTCCGGATGATGTTCTGCCGAGAGTCAATCCAATAGAGCTGCTTCTCCAGGGGGTCATAGTCAATGGCTCGAACGTTCCTCAGGCTGTGGATGGGCAGTATGATGTCTGGACTCTGCTGCTCATCTACCACCATGCGGTTAATTGCATTCTTCTGACTGAACAACAGAAAGGTTGTAGGAGCTTGATTGGGTGGGAGAACAAAAAGAGGGTGACAAGGTTACAGGCAGCAGTAACACTGGGTATTGCACACAGAATTGCAGACTGTTAGGGATTAGAAGAGACCTCCAGACATCATCCAGTCCAACCTCCCTCCCAGAGCAGGATTACCTAGGGCAGGTCACACAGGAACACATCCAGGTGGGTTTAAAAAGTCTCCAGAGAAGGAGAGTCCACAAGTACTCTGGGCAGCCTGCTCCAGAGCTCTGCCACCCTCACGAGAAAGAAGTTTTTCCTTCTGTTCCTGTGGCACCTCTCCTCTGTTCCAGCTTGCCCCCATTGCCCCTTGTGGACATCCTTGAGCAGAGCCTGGCTCCATCCTCCCGACACTGCCCTGCACATCTTTATCAACATGAATGAGGGCAGCCCTCAGGCTCCTCTGCTCCAAGCTAAAGAGCCCCAGCTCCCTCAGCCTGTCCTCACAGGGAGATGTTCCACTGCCTTCAGCAGCTCTTTGGCTCTCTGCTGGACTCTCTCAAGCAGTTCCCTAATATGCTTCTTGAATTGAGTGGCCCAGAACTGGATGCAATATTCCAAGTGCAGCCTCACCAGGGCAGAGTAGAGGGGGAGGAGAACCTCTCTTGACCTACTAACCACAACCCTTCTAATCTATCCCAGGATGCCCTTGGCCTTCTTGGCCACAAGAGCATATTGCCGGCTCATGGGCATGCTGCTGTCCAGCAGGCTCCCCAAGTCCCTCTTCTCTATGCCGCTCGCTCTCCAACAAATCAGCCCTCAACCTCTACTGGTCCATGGGGTTGTTCTTTCCCAGATGCAAGACTCCACACTTCATCTTGGCATTGGCCTTAATCTCTGCTCAGTTTCAAAGGCTTTTCAAATGCCCTTTTTTTGCTATAAATGTCTGAATGTGGATGTAACAGGCACAGATAGTTTTTTAAGTTGCAAGACTAATGGATACAAAGACTTCTGTCACAATCACTTCAAAGAAGATCCATCAACCATGTCTCTATAATACCTGTCCATTTTCTTTCTAAAGCAGTTCCAGGGAAATGCAGCTGCACTGTTTTGATGCTAAACCTTTTGCTAGGTGCACTTCTACTTTGAGAGGAAGTTGAATGAATGCCAGCACTGGTTCCTTACTCAGAGGTCCAGGGCATAAAGTGCCACTGGAGTGGCTAAGCCATGTTCCCACAAACCTTCTTTCTGCCTATGCTGGAATAGAATCACAACTAACTCACAGGAATATCTCTTAAGTGTATTTGCTCTTCCAAAATTTATCTATCTTTCTTATTTTTCAGTGCTGATCTGGGAATACTGAGCTGCAATCAGGAAAAAAAAAATCTGATTCTCTGCTCAGGCTTTCCAGATGAATAGCAAAGATTTCCTGGACAAATTATTTTGTTCTTAGAAATACCATCAAACACCAGAAATAAGAATTCTTTACTCCAGATAGCTGCAGTTTACTGGCTGTACCTCACAGTAAGTGCAGAAGGCACTCAATGCATGGTCACAAAGAAATTATCCCTGCGTTAGGTAACTGGGTCAGAAATCAGAGGAGGCAGTTCAAGCATTTTTTCCCTTTTCACAGCTCTCTTTTCAATAATGTGCTACCTGGAGCCACTGCTGTGCAAAAGAGCACAAGAGCAAGAAATGTAGTTTGCAGCCTCCCTGAAGTTTGTGCAAGCAATTCTCCAGAGCACAAGTCTGGAGAGATTAGCAGTGGGGACACTGCACTCACTGAATCCAGCCTGCAAAACAGGTAATGCGGCACCTTGCACAGAGGAGGTAGCTAAAGTCTTCAGAGAACATCATCGCCTTTCTTTGTTATTTTAAGCAAACAATTTGAACGTTTGTTCTGGCTGCTGAAAAAAGGTGAAGAGGAGTTTCCTTGGTAACTAGCACTCAGTCCTAACATCTTGTAACAAGCAGGCCTAACTGCAAGGTATTTGTGCTTTCTGGAAAATCTCTGTTGTCCCTCCAAGCATTTCTCCAATCATTTAAGCCTTCTATTTAGCTCTAAACTGTAGAAGAAAGCACAAAAAAGGCAAAGCAAAGTTTAGACGCACTTGGACAGCAAAATAACGATCCAGAAAACATCAGTATTTTACCAAGCAGTCAGGAGAATAATGGAAAAGGAAGAGATAAAGCAACGCAGTTAAACACACCATCAAACACCTACAATTCTTTCTCCTTTTCCCAGCAATGTCTCACTGAGACTGCCTGGCTTGCAACTTCCAATTGAGTCATTATAAAAAGCTACAGCAGAATTTCCCCCTTGAGTCCTCCTGTCTCTGAACCAGCACCAATTCCAGAAACCCCTTTCCAGTTTTCATCATTCTCCCTCCCAGCAGTCACAGATTTTAACTAGCTTTTTGGCAGGCAAATGGAGTGCAATGAGCATGTCTCCTGAGTAACATTCCCTTCAAACTTCAGGACATGTGGTAGGTCTGATGAGATGCCACAGCTCATCAGAGCAGTATGTCCTTCCTATAATTAAAAGAATCTATACATGAATAAGCAGAGTAATCCAGGAGGGAGGATCTGGCCTCTAGACAGGGCTTGAGCTAATGATAATATTCAGGAGTACATAAGCAAGTAAAACAGGCATAAGAGGTAAAAACAATTCAGGCTCAAACTCTAGTGGCCAAGAAAAAATAAATTACATTCTATGCAGAGAAGGCTAAGTCTCCAATTACCTACAGATGACTTGGAAAGTTCACAGATTTGAACATGGCAGAAGGGAAACTCCTAATAGGTCATGAGGAGCCCTGAACTGCAACACAGAGAAAGTGTTCTGTTTCGCTCATATTTCCTGGGTTTTCTGGTTTCTTTTGTTCCTCAAAGCATTTTCACAGGAAAACATGACCTTTGATCATTTTGCTATTGAAATTCCACTGGAAGTCAAACTCCTCTACCTACAAAATCAGCCATCACCACAGAGGTGCCAGTTGTTCTCTATCACAGGAACAGCTGAGAACAGTAAGAGTACAAGACTGCAGTTGCAAGTGCCCCGTGTCACAAACCAGGAAAGGAATAGGAGAGGTGGAAAAGCAGCATTTTCTATTTTCCAAAGATCATGATACTCAAAAAATGTGGCATTTGTGGAACCAGCTGCCCTGGTTTTGGTTTTAAAGCAACAGCTGGATGTCTCTACTCATGCATAATGTGGATGAGATGCAATCTGTCTCTCTGCACCATGAATCTCTTCACCCACTGACAAATCTGAGTGACACCAGTGGAAATCAGCCATCCAATGTGGCTGCCAAAATTATGAGAGCCTCACTTGCAGCCAGTTATTGAGAGATGGATAAATTATTTGGTTAGAAACTAATTACACACAGCCTGAGGGACCTTGCAGTTCATATCCTGCACAACAATAAAGAAAAATGGGGCTTAGCTGCACTGAGAACAGAAATCTCTGCTGTTGTGCCTCTCCTCACTGAGCAGGAATCACATGTAGGAGTATGACAGTGGTGATCCCAGCATCTCATCAGCCAGGAAACACAGCTGCTATAGAATGAAATCATAGCCACCTAAAGGCTCCACATAGTCCAGAGTACATATCAAACTATCACTTATCCTTTATGCCAGGCAGGATTAGAAATAAGAAAGCTGATAAATAAGCAAGTAAGCAAGCACCCGAGAAGGGTCTGACACAAATACAGAATCCAAAGCGCGTTGAGCTTTCCTGTTTACACAGATTTATCTGACTCACTGGAACAGCTCACTAACAGCCACTCTCCTTATTTGAAGGTGTTACTGGTATGTTGCAAGACTTTGTTTTTCTTTCAGTATTCTAAATTTTCTCAAAAGTCAGTAGGATGCTAGTGTTAAGCAATTCTATTAAAAAAAAGTACATCATTTGATTGCCATCTTTATCCAGATACACCTCCTGCTTCCTCTGGAGAAAGTGAGACAAAGAAACCAAACATTTTTCAAATAGCTTTAACTTGGCCCATCAGCAAAAAAGCTTCACTGTCTCATGCTGAAAACCAAAATCAAATTCCTCTTCTCTCCAAGTAAAGTGTCTGCATCTGTCACTGACTTTATATTCATTCATTCCAGCTTACCGCTACAGGTCCTGTTGTCGGAGTTGAGGGAATAGTGAGCTGGACAGCCACAGACAAAACCACCAACAGGGACCGCTAAGCAGAGGTGAGAGCAGTGACCGTTGCTAGAAGCACACTCATTCCAGCCTGCCTGTCTGGAGGAATGGAAGACCAAGATGTCCATAACGTAATCCAGGTGCCCTTGGATGATAGTTCTGTTCTGGCCACTGGTCTTGTTGGCTCGTTCGATGCTGCGCCGGCTCCAGTCTGTCCAGTAAATGTAATCCTGGTACTGAGTCAAGCCAAAAGGGTGAGGCAAGTCATCAGCTATAATCTCACGGTCAAGGCCTGTTTGCAAAAAAGGAAGGGAGAGAAAAAGTAGAATTATGTGCAAATTAAACACTCTTCAATGCTACTAGACGTTGGGTTGGACTTGACGCAGGGTTGGACTTGATGATGTGTGAGGTCTCTTCCAACCTTGGTGATACTGTGATACTGTTCACCCTGCACAGAAAGGTTAACTGTTAATTTAAGGTTATTATTTACAATTTACTTTTGTAATAATGAAGATAATGTGCACTATTCAAAAAGGCCATCCTGATGTCTCAGAGCCTATCACACAAATATGCTCATCTTGCTTGTGACAAGCAGAAGACAATATGAGTTTACTAAAAAAGAAGTCTCTGTTTCGAAAATTATTAGGGTTCTGTGCTATGCCTCCTCCCTGAAGCAAACAAGATCACCCTGAAGGAGGGGCAGGATTCTGTGTTACCAGTTCAGCATCTCTCACACCAGATTTGAGTCTCTGGCTGCTGCTTCCAGAGAGGGAACTGAAATGAGCTTCATAATATTCTACATCATATTATGGGAAAAATTAACTGCACAAGGTTAAGCTAACCTGTCTCTGGAAAGTCTAAACAGGAAAGAGCAGTCAGGCACTCAAGGCAGGAAACAGTTAAATGTGTATACAGTGGAAATGTTAAGAGACCTTAAGGAGGGGAGCACAGGAGGTAAATGATCTCAAACCACTTTGTTACCACGGAAATGCTGCTGCCCAGCCACAGAAAATGAGTGGGGGATTCTGAAGCAAGAAGTTATTCCCCCTTTGCACAGGGCAGTCAAGGATGCACAGCCCTGCATTCTCTGCTGTTACTAGCCATAGACACAGACACAGGACGAAGTTCCAGTGCTGCATCCTGTTCCACATAGGAGCAACACTGAACCAGTCTCAACAGCATAGCAAAACACATGAGGAGCTGAAAAGAAAGCTTTTGCTTCACATGTAATTCCTAGATTGCATGTTCCTGTTTTGACCTTTTTGTAGCTTTCTTCCACTACTGTAAACATACTGTTTAAAGCAGATTGTAACTTCTTCAGCCTGCAATACTGGCTAGTGATAATGCTCGTTTGAATAACGTGGCACACAACAAGGCAGTCCAAAGCTGAGTGCCAAGAAAATGGAAAAAAAAAAAAAAAAAAGATACTGTGCAAATCTGAGAGGGTTTAGGTCCTCAGTGCACTACACTAGAACAGTGACACAACAAAACATTCTGCCTTCACTTAGCCGCAATGTTACAAACCAGCTGCACAGACCTCAAGTGTGACCAGCACTAGGGCAGTGATGGTGTCCCTGTACTCAGCCCTGGTGAGGACACAGCTTGAGCTTGGGCTTCACTTTTGGATGTCACAGCATAAGAAAGAAATTGAGGGGCTGGAGGGTGTCCAGAGAAGAGCAACAAGGCAGGGAGAAGGTTTGGAGGGCATCATACAAGGAGCAGCTGAGGGAGCTGGGAGAGCTTACTCTGGAGAAGAGAAGGCTGAGGAGAGATCTCATTGCTCTCTACAGCTACCTGAAAGGGGGTTGGAGTGAGGGTGGTGTTGGTCTCTTCTGCCAAGCAACCAGAAACAGGAGAGGAGGAAATGAGTTTGAGTTGTGCCAGGGGAGGTTTAGGTTGGACATGAGGAAAAACTTGTTTAGTGGAGAGTGGTGAGGGCTTGCAACAGGCTGTCCAGGGATGTGGTGGAGCCACCATGCCTGGAGGTGCTTCAGGACATGATTTAGTTATCATGGTAGTTGGGTTACAATTGAGTTAGATGATCTTGGAGGTCTTTTCCAACCTTAATCATTCTATGACTCTGCTAACCAGGAATAGCTCCTTAATGTGCAAGGATACTGGCAATAACAATGCCTGAAACCTGAGAATACCAACTAAGATTAAACCCCAAATAGTATTAAACTACATTATGAAACATGCCCACTGAGCTGCTGTTATCTTGGATTTCTTTCCACTCTTTCACAGATGAAGTGTTTATGTTTGCCAGTACTCTTCAGAACAGCAGAACAGAAAACAGGAGTCTCCAAAACACTGAAAGCTGACAGCTTTGTCCTACTTGTACAGCTTGTGTAATTTTAACTTTGTGAGCAACTCTCTCACCTACAAGAAAATTGAGGCCTTGCTAAATGGCAGCATTGCATAAACATCAGTTACAGAAACATCAAATGTAAAGACCTCTGAATTTAGAGAAATCTATTTTTGTTTTAAGATCTCTGTCTTTGCATTATTTAAGCCACAAGGAGCTGTGGAAAAGCAGCATCATCCTCACGATACTGCTGTGGGGCTTACCTAACATATTGGAGGATTCTATCAGGTTGGTGTCGAGGTCAGTCCAGTAGAGACGCCGTTTAGCATAATCAATTGTTAAGCCATTGGCACGTCCCACATTGGGTACCAAGGTGGTCCTCTCGCTGCCATCCATAGCAGCTCGGTCAATCTTTGGCTTACCACCCCATTCAGTCCAGTACATAAACCTGATGAAAAGGACAAAATAAATCAACCAATCACATTCAGTCTAAAAGAGAACTTGAAGCAGGAAAGAAAACCAGAACAAAAACCCTTGGAAAGAAAAGAGAAAAGCAAGAGCTGTGAAATCTGAGCATTCATTGAGTCCCTTCACACTAAATGTTGTTTGCAAAATACAAGCAAGGTAGTGAGGCAATTTTCATCAGAATGCTTTCAACATCATTTTTTCCACTTGGAGCTGAATTTCAACCAGCAAGTTCCATATGAAAGCACTTCTGTCACAACCAATTCAGGCATGTCAGTTGAGAGAAAAAAGGTTGGTTATTGGGTATCCCCACTTCACAGAACAGTAGGGGTTGGAAGGGACCTCCAGACATCATCCAGTACAAGCCCCCTGCCAGAGCAGGTCACGCATGAACGCATCCAGGGGGATTTGGAATATGTCCAGAGAAGAAGGAGACTCCACCACCTCTCTGGGCAGCCTGTTCCAGGGCTCTGGCACCCTCAAAGTGAAAAACCTTCTCCCTATGTTCACAGGGAACCTCCTCTTCTCCAGCTTGCCCTCGTTGCCCCTTGCCCTAAACATCTGAATCTGAGAAGGTTTTTTTTGAGGAGAGATGCGTATAAATGTTTCCATCTGTTCTCTGTCTCTGCTTCCCTTGTCTACACCAACTGAAAGTGCTGTTTCATCTGAAGGGGGACACACCTGCCTTATTCTCAGACAGTAAGCTTCAATCCCTCACTCTTGAGTTAAATTATTTAATATTTCATTGGACTCTATCTTGTGATATAAAGGATCCTTTTTAAAAGGACAAATATTTTCTTTTCATTCCTATCGTCCTTTTCTAATTAATGAATTTCATCAGCCTAGAACTGCTTTGATTCATTGGTTAATTAAAAAACTAAATATAAATCCCTTTTTAATGAACTGCTCTGATTTTTTTTGGTTTTTGGGTAGTATTCTTAATGATTGTTCAGGACATTAGAAGCATACCCTTAGGAAGAAGTTATTCACTATGAGGGTGGTGAGACTCTGGAATAGGCTGCCCAAGGAGGCTGTGGATACGTCCTCCCTGGGGGTGTTGAAGGCCAAGCTGGATGAGGTCTTGAGCATCTGAGTCTAGCTGAGAGGTGTCCCTGCCCATGGCAGAGAGTTTGGAGTAGGTGAGCTCTGAGTTGCCTTCCAACCTGAGACATTCTAGGATTCCTCCAGCCCCCTTACTCTAAATTAGCAGGTGGTAATTTAGCTCAGTTCTCTCAGGACTTGCAGGCAATGCTTAACTGCCATGCCTGAGAGGAAGCAGCATTGTGATGTTCTTCCCAGCTCCTGAACATAAAATTAAATCAGCAGCTTACCCCTCAGCAGGGTCCAATGCCAGCGCACGAGGACTGTCCAGATCTTTCCACACCAACACCTGGCGGTGCTGCCCATCCAGCTTGGACACCTCTATGCGGTTGGTTCCAGTGTCAGCCCAGTACAAATTCTTCCCCAGCCAGTCTACGGCCATGCCTTCTGGGTAATCCAAGCCAAACTCCACCACGTGCTCCAGTGCGCTGCCATTCATGAACGCTCTGCTGATGGTCTGCAGGGATCCAGAGATACACAGGCAAATGAGAACCTTCACCTCTCTGTCACTGGCCTGCTCAGCTGCTTTGTTGCTTTTTAAACACTTTCAGATTTTAAGCATGGCAGAGGAAAGAGGAACTCGCAATATGCTCCTTATTTGCAAGGCAAACAATGCTGCTGTTCAGGAGTAATGATTTACTGTACTCTGTGAATGTATTCTGCCAATTACTGCAGTGTTTCACTGGGGAAATAAATGGGATATCTAGTTTAGGTCAATTAAGCAGTCTGCATGCCAAAGTGACCTTAACGACTTAGTGCAGACTTTAAAAGAGAAAGGTTTTGGCTCTCCCAGGACTCTATAAAAGCATCAATGCTATAGCACAGAACACTTCTTTAAAGCAGCCTACAGGAAAAGTTCAAGACAGAACAGCAAACAGAAGAAACCACCAACGAATGACTGATTCACAGAATCACACGTTGTTAGAGGTTGGAAGGGACCTCCAGACATCATCCAGTCCAACCTCCCTGCCAGAGCAGGATCACCCAGAGCAGGTCACACAGGAACACAACCAGGTGAGTTTGGAATGTCTCCACAGAAGAAGACTCCACAGCCTCTCTGGGCAGCCTGCTCCAGGGCTCTGGCACCCTCACAGGAAAAAGATTTCCCTTCTGTTCCTGTGGAATCTCCTCTGCTCCAGCTTGCCCCCAATGCCCCTTGTCCTGTCATTGGACATCCTTGAGCAGAGCCTGGTTTTGTCCTCCCCACACTGCCCTGCACATCTTTATCCACATGAATGAGGACAGCCCTGAGGCTCCTCTGATCCAAGCTAAAGAGCCCCAGCTCCCTCAGCCTGTCCTCACAAGGCAGATACCCCACTCCCTTCATGGTGGCCTTCTTGGCCACAAGGGCACATTGCTGGCTCATGGTCATCTTGTTGTCTGTGAGGACCCACAGGTCCCTTTCCCTTATGCTGCTCTCCGACAGGTCAGTCCCCAACCTCTAGTGGTCCAGGGGCTGGAAGACTCTCCACCTGTCCTTGTTGTATTTCATTAGTGCTTTAGTATTGATGGTTTGATTTCATTTAACTAAGGATAATTTGTTATAGTCTTTTACTCCAAAGACTTCTTTCAACTCTTGCCACCATAGATCTACCTGTGAAAGCAGAATTAGATTTTAATTATATGTCAGAGTTTGTGCACTTCCTGATTTACTATGAACACCTAATAAGCCTGGAAATAAAGAAATAACATTAAGATGGTACAAAAGTCTTCTTGGAAAATGTAGGTTTGCTTCTTGTCTTCTTAATATTCCTCTCTGCACAGACTCTTCAAATTGCTAACCCACAAAGACTGATTTCTTGTTTACTTCCCAATTTGGATGTCTGCTAATTATGGCAGTTTGTGACAGTACACAGCAGGTAAGTTTGCATCTCAGTCTTCAGCTCTCTCACCCTTGATCAGACTGTTGTTTTATTTTTCTTTCAATCACAGATCAAATGAATCCCATACCTACGGAGTTCAGCCAAGTCACCTCTCTCAAACCGACTTAAACTGTGCTCTGAACTGTTACAGAAGTCCATGGGTTATTACTATCACAGAGCTCAATCCAACTGCAGAAAACTTTATTTCATTAAATCATTTTTGGTGCTCCCAATTCTAATCACAGCTACAACCCAGGAAAAAACACAGGTAACAACTAAGCTCACTGAGCACAGAGATGCCAGACAGAGCATACGCAGGCTTCTGTCACTCCCTTACCCACCGCAATTCAACACCTACCCTCAACCTTTTCCAGTTTGTCAGTCCAGACTCTAGACCCGTTTCCCAAAGCCTGTGATTCTCCATGTCTCATATGCAGTAGCTACGTAAGTTAATGAACAGGTAAAATCCATTTTCACTTCCTGATCCAAGACAAGACTTCACCCCACTAAGCACATCTGGAAAAACATCTGTGACCCCTAAAATCTCCTGCTATATGGCATTTTCCTCATCTTTCTGACAAAAAGAGTAGCTAATTTTTGCAAAGTTACCTTTTATGTGAAAATGTATACATTAGATTTGAATGATGTGATGACCTGAGCCTGGCTGGATGCCAGGTGATCAGTGAAGCCCTCCATCACCCTCCCTCCAGCTATGACAGAAGGCTTGTGCATTGAGACAAGTGCACGGAGGGATCACTCAGCAACTACTGTCACAGGCAAAGCAGGCTCAACTCAGGGAGATTAATTTATTTTACTACTAATGAAATCAGATCAGAATAATGAGAAACAAAATTGGACCTTAAATCACCTTCCTCTCAACTCTCCCTTCTCTGGTTCAATCCTGATTTTGTCTACCTCCTCCCATCCAGAAGCAAGGGGGGACAGGGAACAGGAGCTGTGGTCAGTTCATCACACAGTGTCTACTGCTCCTTCCTCCTCAGGGAGAGAACTCCTCATGCTCTTCTTGTGTTCCTGTATGGAAACCCTTTCATGGAGTGCAATCCTTCAGGAACAGACTGCTCCAGCAGAAGTCTCCCAAGGGATCACAAGTTCTGCCAGCAAACTTGCTCCAGTGTGACCTCTCCTCTCTGACAGACTTTCATAGATGTCTCCATATGTCCACAGATCCTGACAGGAGCCTGCTCCAGTATGGGGTTCCCACAGAGTCCCAGCCTCCTTTGAGCACCCACCTGCTCCAGAGCGAGATCCTGCAGGTGGCTATCTGCTCCACTGTTAATCTCCATCGGCTGTAGGGGCACAGCCTGCCACACCATGGTATTCACTACAAGTTGCAGTACCTGGATTACCTCCTCTCCCACCTCCTTCATCAGCTTCAGTGCCTCCAGAGTTGCTTCTCTTACTCCTCTCTCTGGCTGCAATTGTTTCCCTTCATATAAATGTTATCACAGAGGCACCATCACATGCTGATGGGCCTGGCCTTAACCAGTGGCAGGCCTATCTTGGAGTCAGCAGGCACTGGCTCTGTCTATAAAGGAAGCTTCTAGCAGCTTCTCACAGAAGTCCCCTCTGGAACCCTCTCTCCTGTTAGCACAACCTTGCCACACAAACCCAATACAAATGATTTAGAGAAGAAAATCCGGAGGACAAAAATGTAGGACACCCTTAGAACAATTTCTTCTGCCTATTTCTTGACTCTTGTAAATCACATTTGTCAATCCAGTCTTGAGTAGCTCAAGAATCCTGTAACAACTTTTAAGTCAATATGGAATAAAGTTCTACCTTCAGTGAAATGTCAGTCCAGTAGATCCGATTGTCTGTCACATCAAAATCCAGGGCAGAAGCTTCCTTGACTCCCGTGAGTGGAATGGCAACATTGTTGTTGTTGGTTTCTAAGGAGATTCTCCTGATATCTGCTCTCCGAGAGAAGAGCAAGAAAGCTTCTGGGACAATGCAGGTCTTCATATCACTGATGAGCTCCAAGCCTATGGGGCAAGCACAGCGAAGGCCTTGGGGCCTGTAGAGACACAGGTGGCTGCAGCCACCGTTATCCTCGGCACATGGGTTTGTACCTAAGCAGGTAAAAAAAGCAAAGCAATCAACTGCAAGCTGAAATCAGTTAGGAGAGGAAGCCAGCCCTCAAATGCACCAAGAACACTGTAAGAAAGACATCTATTTTGTCACCTTCTATTGTCTGAATCAAGTCACTTTTACCCATTTCCTGTAACCCTTCAGACAGATGTTACTCATCTGGAAAGCCAGTGCTTGTTTTCCTGACTCCATGAAACAAACCCAGTATAAGGGATCTGAACTCCAACAGCTACTGATGTTCCCAACTCAGAGCACAAGCATCGATGGCAATAAGCAAGCATTTATTCTGCTGCCTTTTACAGTTAAACATCCCAGTGGTGCTCCTAGAGACAAAAAACTTGCAGATCTGTTTTAACATCCATTCAACATTCTCTTCTCCCCAGGATGCTTGTAAAGCAGCTCTTTGCAATACTACCTTGTGTACTAGCACATGCTGGTAGCTGTACCATCTACTAAGAGAGGTCCAGAATTACCAAGCTCAGTCAGTGAAATAGTTGGAAAAGGAGATGCATTTAAACCACATGTACCTTAGGGCATCTTGTTAACGTGGCACCAGCACTGCCAACATGCACCTCAGCTACATTTGACTCATTTCCTGGAACACAATCCAGACGCAGCAGTGAGAAGCTGCAAGTCCAGTCCACACAGCAGGATATTCAGAGAACATGATGAGTTCTGCAATTCTACATTAAACTGCTACCAGCATTTGGAAAACCAACAAGAGCAAATGTAAAGCTAGATCCTGCTTTTTCACTCTATATATGCTACCAAAGAGAAAGTACTTCCAGTTACTTTTAAAGATGGTTTTGCAGTATTCATGTGAAAAAGCACTGAGCAGACTAAAACTGGCTTATTGTGAACTTTTGCATACCAGAAGCACATGTTCAGATTGCAAGATGAAAAGCTGCTATAGCTGCAGCTTCGCAAACATCTGGGTAACCTAATAGATGGCTGCTATGAAGTGAAATTCTCACTTTCCATGATCATCCTTCTCCCCTTACTGGATTCAGGGTTGTTCAGACCTATAAGCTGCTCCAATTCTCTGAAAAGCATCTGTTTTGTGGGGTGCTTGGCTGTTTTCCAGATTGGTACTCATCCAAGTAGAGAACTAAAGCATCTCACAAAAGACTTCACCATCCCATCCAACTGCAGCCTGCAGTTCTCACGCAATAAAAATGGACACTGCCCATTTCTAAACATGTGCCCTGGGATAAGTGGTACCTGCAGAAGAGCACTGCTGACATTGTTTCATTTGACTTGCCTGGCTAGCAGACTCACTCACCAATGATCTGATGCACATTTGTAGCTTTCAGGCCCATCAGATCAGGAAGCTGATCTATGATGATCTCTCTCTCTGCTGTGCGCTTATTCACGCGTTCAATGCTGCGTCTCTGCCAGTCTGTCCAATAAACGTAGTCCCCCAGCAATGTGAATCCGAAGATGTGAGGCAGCTTGTCCTCCACCAGAACTTTTCTCCCAGTTCCATCAGCATTCATGACCTGTGGATACACACACACACGAATTTATTACATATACAGAATAATTCTGACCCCTTTTATCAATGAACCAGCTGCTCCAGTTAGATTTCAGATTAAAACCCAATCTCCTTAGTCATTCAAATGATAGCAAACCTACTCATCAGTCTAACAGAAAAACAGGCATTATTGCCACAGGTACTTACTTTAAAGGCCATGCAGGATCCCTTCTGCACAAGGCTAGTCGCAGAAGCAGATCACAATGTGAAATGTGGACTCAATATTCCTTATATTTGCTTTAGGAAGTAACATGTGCTTAAGTTAAATGTTGCCTCTCCTTCTCTCTCACTTGTAGCTGATGTCCCTTGGGTTAGTTTTACATGGTAGACACTGTTTAGCATAAAGAAAGCCAAGCTTGCAATGTCAAGCAGCCCTAGCTCAGCAGCTGGCAGTCAACAGCCCCTCCCATGCAAGATTTGCCCAGGTTACAGACAGCAACAACAGAAGGCCTCACATACATTCTAGAAGCCAAACAGTCAAGAAGACCTATGGAATGTGTTTATATTCCCAACTCTGAATAAATCACCAGTTTTACATTCTTCAAAAATAAGTGCTGAAAGGAACAGTGAGAGTCTGTAAATAATAGCATGTCTTTGATCCAAGACATTTGAATTTACTCTCATTCTTCCCTACTGCTAAAATGAAGTGTGGCAGGTTTACACCACTTCAGAGTTCAGGATTTACTCCCAAAGGTACTCAGAAGTTTGGATGTAAAATGAAATTATTATGCACAAAGTAGGCAAAATATAAAAGGTAATAAACATATACAAATACATATGTACATTTACAACTAGACAAAAATCCAACCAACTTCCCAGAACAAAACCCAGAGACCCCCCTGTACAAACCTAGACTCCTCTGGACAAAAGCCCAGAGGGCTGCCACCAGCTAAGACAATATTATCTCTTCCCCACTCCCAGTCTTAAACAAATTGTTGGCACAGAGCAGGCAAGGCCAGGAGGGAGAGAAACAGTGAGAAAAGCAGGCAAGCAAGAGAAAGATGACTCTGAAGCTCAGATTATATAGGAAAATTAAAAAATGAAATGAGGTAAATTTATCTCTTATCACAGAAACATTCAGGTTGGAAAAGGTCTTCAGGATCACCAAGTTCAACCAATACCCCTACTACTCTACAAGGTTTACCCTATCCCCAGGCATCACATCCAAACAACCTTTAAATACATCCAGGGGTGGTGACTTAACCACTTCCTTGGGCAATCTAATCCAATGCCTGAACACTCTTTTTGTGAATTTTTTTCCTTAATATCTAGTCTAAACCTACCCAGTTGCATCTTGAGGCCATTCCCTCTTGTTCTATCATTAGTTACCTCTGAGAAGTGACCAGCACCAACCTCTCCACAACATCCTTTCAGGTAGCTGATGTTGTGCCGTCTTACACTTTTTTTACAGCGATGAGGTCTCGCCTCAGCCTGCTTTTTTTCAAACTAAACAGCCCCAGCTTCTTCAACACAGAATCGTGGAACATCAAGGGCTGGAAGGGACCTCTAAAGAACATCCAGTCCAATCCCCCTGCCAGAGCAGGAAACCTGTAGCAAATCACACAGGAGTGTTTCCAAATCTCTCTCTTGCTGTATGGAATTAAGAGAGCCATAGACAAGTGTGGATGGGCTTGGGCTTGATCTTCAGAGGTCACTTCCAGCCCCAACCATTCTGATGCCCATGCTTCCCATGGCTCAGACTTGTGCAATGACAACCTTCAGGTTTAGCAACTCTCACTGAATGGATGATGTTTTGTGGTCAGAAGGCCAGTGTGGAGCAACTCTTACCTTTTGCCTACCCAAGCACAGATGGCAAGGGAGGAAAACAATAAAGAAACAGAACTGAAACCCACACAGCATACAGGATAATGTGTATGGTAATAAAGTATTTTTAAGTTTACTAAAAAAAAAGTGGAAGAAAATGTTATAATATTCACAGAACTACTACTCCTCGTCATAAACTTCCTGCCATTGCAACACTTACTCTCAGTGTGCCTCGGAGAACAGAAGGCTTCAGTGAGACCTAAAAATGGCCTTCCAGTACCTGAAGGGGGCCAGAAGAAGGCTGCAGGAGAACTGTGCCTGCAGTTATAGGACATGGGGCAATGGCTTGAAATGAGGAAAGAGCAGATTTAGACTGGATGAGAGGAACAAGTTCTGCACCATCAGGGTGGCTGAGCACTGGAGCAGGTTGCTCAGGGAGACAGTAGAGGCCCCATCCATGGAGATATTCTAGGCAAGGCTGGACAAGGCTCTGAGCAACCTGAGCTAGTGGAAGATGTCTCTGCTGACTGCAGGGGAGTTGGACTGGATGACCTTTGGAGGTCCCTTCCAACCCAAATCACCCTGTGATTCTACGTCAGAATGGAAATTGGACACTGATATATTCATTTCCCACAAATAAATGTTGAAGGGCTCTGCATACTGCTGGAATAAACTCCCTATCTGCTTTCTTTAGGAACAGCTCCTAAGCACTCTGTGGAATCAGCTTGCCAAAACTCCTTCAGTCAAGGAGCATACCTGGCACACCTGTACAAATGCACCAGCACCCACACATTTTTATCCCCTGTGAATTCTCACTAAGAATCTTTAGAAAGTTAAGAGCAGCACTTGGACCTTCACTTTAGTTTTACTGTGCATTTACTATCCTGAAGCTGTAACTGATGTCCTTCCCACTGATAAACAAATCAAAACATAGCTTTTACTATCACAGATTGTTTAGCTGGGCTCAGAGCCCAGCATAATTGCCTAATTTCTGGCCTTCCCTCTGAAAATAAGCCCTGCTATTTCATTTATTCTACTTCAGAAAGTCTCAGCATCTGCTGGCTCTCTCTCAATTCCTAGCAGCATGCCTCCTACACTCTGTTTTGATAAATGAGGTTGTTCAACAACAGACTAATAGCTAACTTTAGAATCAGGGACCGAGATTCGACATCTGTAAGATAAATTGTCAGTTACAGCCCTGAAGTGCATCACCCCTTCATGAAACCATCACCACTAGCAAGCAAAACTGGCCATGCCTCTTTGTTTACCATGGCTTTCCTAACCCTAAAGCATCTTACAGCTCTGTGCTGCCTTGTTTTCCCCTCCCCCTCAAAACTGCAGAGATAAGCCATTTGCTTGAAGCTAATTAATACATGCCAATTAGTGCTTGCTAAGCAGACCAAACAGATACACAGAATGGATGGATGTTGCAAAGCAAATCAACTACAGCCACACAGGAAGAACCACTAAACAAGCACTAGCACAAAGCAGTAGTTTTAGATGCTAGACCTTTTGCCTAGTAGTTATGAAGAGAAAAAGCTTCTGGATTTCAGGGGTGTGCTTAACTGTGAAAAAGAAATTTAGCTGGAAGTTGTACACTGCAAGATGAATTTTGGTAAACTTCAAAAGAGAAGCTGTCCAAAGAAGCCTCCAGCCTCTCTCTTACCATAGAATGGGACCTCCAGAGATAACCCAGTCCAACCCTCCTCCTAGAACAGGATCACCCAGGGCAGGTCACACAGGAACATATCCAGGTGGGGTTGCAATGTCTTCAGAGAAGGAGCCTCCACAACCTCTCTGGGCAGCCTGCTCCAAGGCTCTGTCACACTCACAGGGAAAAAGTTTTCCCTTTTTTTCCTGTGGCACCTCCTCTTCTCCAGCTTGCCCCCATTGCCCCTTGTCCTATCATTGGACATTCCTGAGCAGAGCCTGGCTCTGTCCTCCCCACACTGCCCTGCACATCTTTATCAACACAAATGAAACTAATAAACACAAGGGAATAGAAACATTCAATGAAGTATTTCAGCACCGCATTTTCACACACAGATATTCAGGTGACAGCCATGTCCCAGACAGCTCTGCTTTATGCATTCACTCCCCTTCCCCAGCTCACCACAGTGAACTTCCCACACCAGAACCCCAGCTTCTGCTGCTCTGAGGCAGTGTCCCAAGCCATTTAAGCTGCCTCTAACCACAATGTGGTGTGGGTTTCACATTCTGAGGCCACTGTCAATACCACAAACCACGTTGAGAACACAGTCTACAACAGCTGTGGTACAACCACAAAACGCCACCTTTCCTGAAAAAAAAAAAAAAAAAAAAAAAGAGGAGTCCCACAAAAAAAAAAAAAAACAACCCAAACACCACAAAATAAAATGAACTCCACTGCAGTGAAATCCTGACAAATCAGCAGCAGGGAATACCTGGAACCCTTTGTATTTGCTTCAGAAGCCGAACGCCTCCAGCCAACTCTACCATTTCTTACTGTTAATTGTTTTCTAATAGCCATTACCAATTTCTAATTTAACAGTTCCCCAGCTCCCTCCATTTCCTTTGGAGCTGTAATTATTTTTTGGAAAAAAAAAAATCACTATTTGTCCTGAACATGGATAATACTCCTAATAGGGCTGAACTGAAGATAAATATGTGGAAACAGAATAGAGATTAACTTCATAAATAGCCTTTTCAATCGTGCTGCAGTGTTATAAGCTCATTTCTTTCCCCATAAGACAAGTTTCCCAGCTTGCTGATCAATCACTGTCAACAGCAGAACTGTTTTCTCAGCAAGTTTAGCAACAACTGCTTGAGTATGCAATGAGAAGGCTCAGGTCAAGTGAACTGACAAGCAGGTAAGCAAATCATAGAATCAACCAAGATCTTTCAAGATCATCCAGTCCAATCTAGCACCCAGCCCTATCCAGTCAACTAGACCATGGCACTAAGTGCCTCATCCAGGCTTTTCCCGAACACCCCCAGGGACAGTGACTCCACCACCTCCCTGGGCAGCCCATTCCAATGCCAATCACTCTCTCTGCCAACAACTTCCTCCTAACATCCAGCCTACACTTCCCTCAATACAACTTAAGCCCGTGTCCCCTTCTTCTGTTGCTGGTTGCCTGGCAGAAGAGACCAACCCCCACCTGGCTACAGCCTCCCTTCAGGTAGTTTATAACCACTATGACACCTAGGCAATCTCATGCAAGGCAAAACCCCCTGCATTTGGAAGGAATAGACTAAGACAAAAAAGATGAGCTGAAATAATGAACAGGTTGGAAGAGAGGATTTCACAGGGAAAAAAGAGACTCCTCTCAGAAGATTCAGGGGTAAAACAGGTGCATAAAGATATTTGGCTATAGAAATTAATTAAGGTGATTCTGCCCCTTGATTTGACTCTGCTGAGACCTCACCTCCAATCCTGCCTCCAGTTCTGGTGTCCTCAGCATAAGAGGGACACAGAGCTGTTGGAGTGAGACCAGAGCAGGGCCACAAAGATGATCCAAGGCCTGGAGCACCTCTGCTAGGAGGACAGGCTGAATGAGCTGGGGTTGTTCAGCCTGGAGAAGAGAAGAAGACTCTAGAAGGACCTTAGAAATGCCATCCAATTCCTGAAGGGATCCTACAAGAAGGCTGCAGAGGGATTTTTCATGAGGTTGTCTAGAGACAGAATAAGGGGGGATGGTTTGAAGCTAAGGAACAGCAGGGTCAGACTGGATCTTGGGAAGAAGTTCTTCAATCCAAGGGTGGCGAGACTCTGCAATAGGTTGCCCAGGGAGACTGTAGTTGTCTCCTCCCTGGGGCTGTTCAAGGCCAGGCTGGATGAGGCATCCCTGCCCATGGTGGGGAGGTTGGCATAGATGAGCTCTGAGGTGCCTCCCAACCTGAGCAATTCTAGTATTCTATTCTCTTCTTTGGCCCACTAATACATCGAGTAGCAACAGTCAGAGGGTGTTCTCTTCCTTCCTGAAGCATCTTTCCAGTATCTTGCCCCAGGAATTTCTCCTTTTTAAACTGTTCTCTAACTTGGTGCTTTCCAGACTCCTTCCTAAGGAACTGCAATTGAGGTTTTGTAGAAGAAAAGAGCATGGAAAGTTTTCTGATGTTCTGACATGTCCAAGTGGTTCAGCGAACAGTCCATTGAGTGACACCGTTCACCAAATCCCTTCAATTCCAAAGATCTCTGAATGTCCAAAAGCTCGGTTTTCTACCATATGTATTTACCTGCCTAATAAAAGGCATTAACTTTCTTCTCCTCCTTTTCTCAGAGATCTTTGCAAAGTCACAACATCATGGATGGTATAAAAATTGCTTTAGGTTAGGACTACAAAATTTCAGAGTGAAGTAAAAAGTCTGTGTGAGCAAAGCTGTTGTTGAGAGGATCACAGGTCATGTGAATGCTTCTGAAGAAGCCCAAGTCCAAGATCAGTACAATTTCATTTTGTTCAGCAATGTTAGAAAGCTTGGGAGATAAGAAACAAGCCAGAGAGCAAGGAGATAATAGCTGATTGATAAACAGCACTCAGCTGAATCAGAAATGCATTCCTCAGCTTACCTTCAAACATTATTTTAACTATGTCAGACTCAGTGAGGTCAGATGATGGCTCCAATTGTTCAAGTTTGAGAGACTTTAGGGTTTTCCCTTAGATAACTGATGCCCATTGCCAGCAGAGGCTCATAACTTTCTAGATGAGACAACAGTATAAACTTAAAACACAATTTCCTATCTCCAATGGGAAAAACCTAGGAAGCATGCATGGCACGTTACTGGGATCCACACACTGTACTTCAATCAACTTCACGTCGGGCCATTGGGAGCTGTAAGGTTTACAGAACTTTCACGAGCAAAACATCACTGCTCATCTGTTAGCAAAGCTTGTGAAAAACACCTCTGGATTTCCAACACAGAAAAAATTTCAGCCAGGCTGCACAGATGTAAGCAGAAAGAGGCAAACTTTTACTACTAACAGTAACATACAAAAACGTTCTAGAGTATTTTCTGCTCAAACGTGTCTCAAGGGTGTGCATCAGGGCAAGAGAAGGCAACTTACTGTAGGTCTCTGTATCTCATCAGATGAAACCACCCTCAGATTTCAGAGAAAAATGCAAATCTACAGCAAGAGAACCACCTTAAAATTGAAAGTTGAAGTCTTCTGCAATACCACATCATTTTTAAGGCAGTAATTTATCTTCTTATAAAAACACCATGCTTGGTACCCAGACCAGAGTCAAGTTACTCTTGAACTAGACTTCTGATTGTACCTACCCAAACCCTTCCCTCAGTATCCTATTTCTGTTGCAAGATTCTGGGAACCATTCCTTGTTCCATTAAATGACAGCCTACTGACAGCAGCTCTCTCAGGACTTGTCTGAGAACTTGTCAGCACAAGTGCTTTGTAAGGGGTGTCTCAATAACCAAACTTTTCACATTTACATGTTCTCAATTACCAAAAATAACATAAAGTTGACTCTTCAGTGTTCCTGAGTTGAAACTGGCATTTAAAATGTATCTTAATTTTTACTTTTATGCTAAACCACTCTGAACAGCTGCAAAAGGTAGAGGCCTAAGTGCAGTACCAGCAAAAGGAATGAAACTATTATTACTGTTATCATCATCATCGTCTCATAGCATCAGGTCTCAGTTCAGCTTTTGACAGGCACGACTATGAGGCCAATAAAATTCTTGTACCCAGCTCCTCCATAGTCAGAAGACCTTACTAATATGTGGTCTGTGGCTGCCATCCCCCATATCCTAGGTTGCATCAAGAGAAGTGTGGCCAGCAGGTCAAGAGAGGTGATTCTCTCCCTCTAAAGCACTCTTGTGAGACCCCATCTGGAGTACTGCAACCAGTTCTGGAACCCCTATTAGAGGAAAGATATGGACATGTTAGAACGTGTCCAGAGAAGGGCCATGAGGATGATGATCAGAGGGCTGGAACTCTTCTACATGGAAAGGCTGAGAGAGTTGGGGTTGTCCAGTCTGGAGAAGAGAAGGCTCCAAGAAGACCTCATTGTGGCCTTTCAGTGTCTTCGGGGGGCCAAAAGAAAGCTGGTGAGGGACTTTTTTAGGGTCTTGGGTAGTCAGTGATAGGACTAGGGGGAATGGGTCCAAGGCAGAGGAGGAAAGACTTAGACTGGATGTTAGGAAGAAGTTCTTCACCATGAGGGTGGTGAGACACTGGAACAGATTGCCCAGGGAGGTGGTGGAGACCAGGCTGGATGTGACTCTGGGCAACCTGATCTAGTGGAGGGTGTCCCTGCCCATGGCAGAGGGGTTGGAACTAGATGATCCTTGGGGTCCCATCCAACCCTGACAATTCTATGGTTCTGTTATTCATTGGGTTTGTAACAGTGTTTTCCTATCTTGGGTTTGCATCACGAAATTTAATTATTCCCTAAGTTCATTCAGAGTTATAGAAAGTATTGAGTTAGAAGTGATCTCCAATGGTCATCAGTGTAACACCTCCTGCAGTCAGCAGGGACATCCTCCACTACAGCAGGTTGCTCAGAGCCTTGTTCAGATGCACATTGTGGCCCCATGTCTGGAGCTATTCAACTACCTCCCTGGGCAACCTGTTTCAGTGTTCCAGTGCTAAAGAACTTGTTACATCCAATCTAAATCTCCTCTCATTTCAAGCCACTGCCCTCATCCTATTGCTGGAGACCTTTGCAAAAAGCCCTTCTACAGCCTTCCAGTTGTCCCTTTCAGGTACTGAAGGTTGCTATAGGTCTCCCTGGAGTTTTCTCCTCTCCAGGCTGAACAAACTCAAGAAGTTCAAGAGAAACCTCCCAAACAGAAATTACACAAAGTAGAAACTTCTTTGTTTTTTTGAAGTGACCCCTTACTACTGTTGTTTTTTAAACACACACCTACTAATTCCACAGCTCTGTAGCTTTTGTTAATGTAGGCCTAGCAGGTGTTAAGAAATGGCAGAAATTCCCTGACAAAGTAAACCTTAAATTCCTGAAACCGGGACAGAGTGGAGAGATCCACCCCCACCCTCTGAAGCACGCAGTTCCTGTTCTTCACTGAATAAAGTTCCCAAGTGCTACAACTATCTCTAACAAGAGGACAAAGCAGATTGTCAAAACAAACAGTAAAGCAATTTCAGGTGTTTTTCTTGAGCACTTTATTTCACCCTTACCTGCAAAAGCTTCATGTTTGTCTCAACCACTTTAGCCCTTACCCGCAAAAGCTTCATGCAAACACGTAAAGGCAGCTGTGTTCAACAGCTGGCAATTCAATGCTTTCTGCTTCTCAATTTTCAAACCTCTGCTTCAAAGTAGGGTGGATGGGGTATGATCAGTAACCAGGCTTAGAAGTCATCAGCATTTCACAGCACAAAGACTAATTATATCGGACAAAATTTCACTGAAAATAAACGGAGAAAGCTTAGAAAACAAAATTCCCTTATTAGAGTGGGGCTGAAATTGAGGGAGTTGTCATCGGAGGAAAATGTAGCCCTGCAATTTCAGGATTAGAATATGAATTAGAGCATTCTCTAGATGCCAAGCTATTATCTCCTAGGTCAGAGACAAAGAGGTCTTCTCTGTTCAAGATGTCTGTGCTCACAAAAAGTCTTAGCAGCATTTGTTTTCTCTTGTCCTGCAAGTTTAGGCTCGGAAGACTTGTGGGTACTTATGCTGAAAAACCAGCAGGATCTAAGACTTTCCATATTAATAATGAGGATTAGAGGCAGTAGTGCCAGGCACAGCTAATAGATTTGGGAATGCAGAAGCACTTGAAGTTAGAGCTGCACTCAGCAACGACTAGCTAATGGTTGATCCGCAGAGGAGGCAGACAGTCCTTTCTTTACAGTCACCACTAGTAGGTGTCCCCCCGTGCCACCTCTGGCTCAAAGAATGGAGAATAGCAAAGAAGATGAATAAAGAAAAATGAAGCACAGGTTGAAAATTTGTGAGAAATCAGCCATATTATCATTATTCCCTCTTAATGCACCCGGCCACACACACACAGACAGCCATTTCTAATTGCTTTATCAATACAGGCTCTGCTGACCAGTTTTAATCCAACCTATGCCTTAAAACAGGTAGCGGACGTGCTCAGAAGACAAAGATTCACTTGAGCAGGAAAACATACGACCAATTCAACGGAGCAGATCATACATTTTTAACCTCATAGCACGGCAGGAAAATGCTTTAAACCTGTAGCAAGTCAATGAGAAATCTTCCCTACTGGTAAGCACAATAGCAGCCATCCATTTCAATAGAAGTTTATCAGCAGTGAAACCTGACCGAGATAAATGACGAAGCTGTTGAGCCACAGCCTGCTTCTGCCTGCTGCAGGCTGCCAGATAAAATGGGAACAAAAGCTCCCTGCTGTACCCCCTACCAGTCTCCATTAACCCCTGCTGATGCTTTATTATCGTCTGGGGGCTCCAGAACAGTGTAGCATCAATCAGTGTGTAAAAAAATAAATAATAAAAACTCATGTGCAGCACAAACAAACCAGAAACAGAGCTTGCAAGAAATGTTCATGCAATTAAATCACGCATCTGAGGAATTCTACAGACTAAAAAGAGAAGTACAACGTGTGTAACATCTCACATGAAAAACTACATGCAGGCAACAGAGTGCAAGTACACAAACACCCTTCTCCTGCTTTTAGATCCCCTTCCAAATATATACCAGCACATACAAGTAAATCAGGGACCACTCATACATAGAGTCTGTGCCTTCGAGTCAAATTCCAAGTTTCAAAGATCCTCTTTGCTCCATCTCCTCCAGTGCCCATTCTCCAAACATACGTTTAAAACATACTGAAGGTCAAAGCATCTTCTATTAAACTGATATTAAAAAAATGGATGAGAAGAGCAGGAAAAGTGTTACAAATCTCCTCGGGATTCGTGGTTGCCACAGGAGAGAGGCAGTGGGAGGAAGAAGGCAGACCTGAAATGTCAGCAACGTTTTAGCCACCCCAGATTCAGATATGTTGTTGCAAGCTGAGATTTCTGTAGCCTACCATAACAAAATCAGTCTCTTAGATTACAGAGAGGTCATCAAGATTCATCGGTAAAGACACTCACCACTACATCTGTGTTGCTTAGCACATTAGAGGGGAAAAACTAAATCCATTTCAGAGTGACCCATTCACTTGAATGTTCCCTCCACATCCTATAGAGCCTTTCCATGCTTTATTAATTACAGAAGTTGTACTGAACTCAATCCGATCTATCACTATCATAGGTCATCGATTTTCAACCTGTTCCTGCCCCTCTGAAGTGCAGTTAGCAAGCAGCTCTATTACATCTAAAGAAGAATATGAAGTTTTTCATAAAGCTATTGCAAGAAGCTAACAGAATAAAGACTCCCCAAAGCTTCAAGGAATAGAATGGCCTCACACAGGAAAAAAGAGATGCTGTATGGGTTCAATCCAACAGTTCACGCATCCCACTATGCTGTCTTGGAGGATAATCACAATGTACCTCTGCAGAACAGCACAACTCACAGATTTGTAAAACGGTTTAGGTTGGAAGAGACCTTAAAGATCATCCAGTTCCACCCCCCTGCCATGGGCAGGGACACCTCCCACTAGGCCAGGCTGCCCAAGGCCTCATCCAACCTGGCCTTTAACACCTCCAGGCAGAGAGCATCCATAACCTCCCTGGGCAACCTGTTCCAGTGTCTCACCATCCTCACTGTAAAGAACCCTTTCCTAACATCTAGTCTAAATCTCCTCTCTGCCAGTTTAATCCCATTACTTCTTGTCCTGTCATTACAAGATCTTGTCAATAGTCCCTCCCCAGCCTTCCTGTAGGCCTCTTCAGATACTGGAAGGCCTCACTGGAAAGAATTTCTTCCTAATTTCCAGTCACAATCTGCCCTCCTCAAGCTTCAATCCATTCCCTCTCATTCTATCCTTACAAGCTCTTGTTAAAAGTCCCTCCCCACTTTCTTGTAGCCCACTCCAGGTACTGGAAGGATGCTCTAAGGTCTCCCAAGAGCCTTCTTTTCCACAGGCTGAAAAGCCCCAACATTCCCCAGCTTGTCCTCATCGGAGAAGTTCTCCAGCCCTCTGATCAACTTTGTGACCCTCCTCTGGAGTCACTCCAACAGTTCTGTGTCCTTCTTATGCTGGGGACACCAGAACTGGAGGCAGTACTGAAGGTGGAGTCTCAGCAGAGCAGAGGGGCAGAATTGCCTCCCTATCCTGCTACTCTCACTGCTTTGGATGCAGCCCAGGACACAGCTGCCTTCTGGACTGCTAGCAACCATTGCTGGCTCATAGGGAGTTTGTCATCAGCCAACACCCCCAAGTGTTTCTCCTCCAGACTGCTGACCAGCCACTCTTCACCCAGTCTGGCTCTTGCACTTGGGATTGCACCATATAAGTTGCAGTACCTTGCACTTGCCCTTGTTTAACTGCAAGAGGCTGGCTTGGCCCCACCTCTCCAGCCTGTCCAGGATAGACCCATTCCCTCCTGCATGTCAACTGGGCCACACAGCTTGGCGTCATCTGCAAACTTGCTGAAGGTGTCTCCATCCCAGTGTCCATGCTGCTGACAAAGATGTTACACAGCACTGGTTGCAGTACCGACCCCTGGGTACTAGGGTGCCAGGTGTGTAAAGCAAATACACACTGAAGCTTTTCAAGACTTTCCATTCTACAGCAGCTTCCAGCTCAGTGATTTGTGGTTCAGAAGGCAGCTCTGTCTTCCAGTGAACTGCCCTGGAATTCCTTTCCACAGATGTATCCAGTCTTTCCAGTAACACATGGAAACTTTTAACATCCACAACCATTTCCACAACTTAGTGGCACAGCATTTGAGGAACCATCTGCTTTTGTTTGTTCTGCACCCATCACCTGCCAGTATTATTTATAAATGCCTATTCCTTCTGTCATAAAAATGCATGGGGAGGAAGCCCTGGTCACCTTAAGACATAATTTTCTAGATTTTATAGGTCTCTGTCTAAACACCCCTAAATTAACATCATCTGCAAACCAAACCAAGCAACAACCAGCCCCCAGTGAAACTCAGGGAGAATTTAATCTGTGTTGCTTTAAAGGTTTTAGCAAAACTTTTCCCCCAAGATTTTTTGGGCATTGCTAAGAGTCAACAAATGTTAACTTTGACTACAAAGCAGCAGCAGTAAAATCACAACTCTAACATTTGAAGCTTCATAGGAAAAAAAAATAAATCAGTAATTCTGAAACCTTAAAATGATCCAAATTCTGTGATGTCCTGCATAGATTCTACACGACAACTTGGAGTAAACTCACTGTGCTGGTTCTTTTTGGTTTAAAAACAATGAAATGGAAATGTTCCCAGCAGACACCTTGCCAGATCAGATATCATCTGTCCTGCCACAGACATTGTCATGTTGGCATAAACACTGTGTCATGTGTTCTAGCCAGGCTGACAGAACTGCAGCAGTGAGCTCATGCCTGATCTGGATGAAAATTTCTAACCACAAAATGATCTAGCACTGGATCCAGCACTGAACAGGATCATTATTAATGAATATGGAACAAGGGTGTAAGTAAAACTGAAGCAAGTGACAAAATGCCTCTGTTTGAGCAAGCATTAGAGCAAAGAACAACCAATTTTCCTTTTGCAGAATACACTCAAGTACAGGACAGTATTACAGAATGGCTCAGGTCAGAAGGGAACTCTGAGATCATCCACTCGGATCCCACCACCGTGGGCAGAGACCCCCAAGCAGGAAGCAGCCACAACCTCCCTGGGCAGCCTATTCCAGAGTCTCACCACCTGAAGACTGAAGAAGGTCTTGCTAAGAGCCAGTCTAAACCTGTGCTCTCTCAGCTTCAAACCATTCCACCTTGTCCTGTCTCCAGACACCCTCAGGAAAAGTCTCTCTACAGCCTTCTTGTAGGATCCCTTCACAAAATGGAAGGCAGCTCTAAGGTCCCCCCGGAGTCTTCTCTTCTCCAGGCTGAACAACCCCAGTTCCCTCAGCGTATCCTCACAGCAGTGGTGCACCAGAGTGCTCCATCTGTTATAAATAAATATCTAAGCTTAGCTAAGACTCTTCCCCCTACTCTTTTCTCAGAGCTAGTATAACATTATGTGAATATATTACAGACAAAAAAATATTGTTTACAGACAAAGAAAACTCCTCCCTGAAGCTCCCTCCCAGAGTGCTTCAAAAACCACTCACCTTGCAAGACCGGAGTTAGCCTGACTCTGGAGAAGAGCAAGCAGTTATGTGACCTTCCAGCACAAGAGTATGACTTTGACTTATTTTCAGTTATAAATAAATAAAACAACTTTTTAAGGCTAGAGAAGACATTGTGCCAACTATGTTAAGTGCTGAAAATTCTTTGCAATGCTAAGAAAAGGTAGAATTCATAAAAAGAAAGGAAAAATTATGAGGATATAGCAAAAGTTAGATGGTGCCACCATGACAGGTAGTGGCCAAGTCTCCTCCTTCCAGATAAACTTCTGTCTTCGGTATTTGTTCAGTTTACTACTAATAGTATTTTTTTTCAAAGATGGACAGAGACAATACATGTCAAACTTACTCCAGGAAAGTTATGTAACAAACTAAACACAACATTTTCAATGCGTGACAGAAGAAAAACATCACTTCCCCCTCCCCCCATCAAAAGTTTCAACAGAAAGGAAAATTTATCTCCTCACTGGAACCCTAATAAAAAAAGGAGATTCAAAGATCAGAGGATTTGTGGGAACATAAATATATATGTGTGGGATTTGTGGGAACACAAATAATTATATGTGAAATGAGATTTAGTTCTTTAAAATACATTCTCCTGGCATCCCAGCTGAGTAGCGTAAGAAATGAAAGATGAAATTTTTTAAACCTACAAACATCACCCTCAGCAAAAAGCTTTCCCCCCCCTGCTGTGATGACCTAAGAAAATCTTTTCACACATTCTTAAAAGATGGAACTACTACAAGGATATAATTTCCATTTTACACACAGAAAAATGAGGGAAGAGTAGTGAGTGTCTTGTCCAAAGACAAAGAAACTGAATTCCTTCTTAAAGCACAACTCAGTCATTATCCCATTGCCCTTTTGGGCTAGATCAGAATTTGAATACCCAGAAAAAGAGTAGCTATGGAATTCAAAATGCAGGTGTAATTACAAACCTCTATTTTGTCTGTTTTGGCATCTCCCCAGTATATCTTGCTTTCTGCATAATCCAAAGCTAGTCCATTAGGCCAGCCAAGCGAGGTGTTCACCAGCACAGTTCTGTCTGAGCCATCTAATGCTGCCCTCTCGATCTTTGGGATTTCTCCCCAGTCCGTCCAATACATGTACCTGCAAAGGAAACACAATCTTAAGAACTCTTACCAATCCAGACTTCAATATTTACACAGCCTCTTCTGAACCAAGGCCATACTGCAGAAAAGTACACTTTTAAGACATCCTTACCTAATTAGTGGAATGAGTTGCCCAGAGAGGTGGTTGAGGCCCCATTCCTGGAGATATTCAAGGTAGAGGCCTGACAGGGCTCTGGGCAACCTGATCTAGTTGAGGATGTCACTGCAGGGGGAGTTGAACTAGATGACCTTTAGAGGTCTCTTCCAAACCAAACCATTCTATGATTCCACAAATTAAGTCCACTCAAACCATTCAGAAAGCACAGACATGCAAACACACTGTCCTCTATGGGTCTGCTCAGTAAGCCAAAAGTTCTTCACTGAGAGTCATTGGCTACTGGAATGGGCTGCTCAGGGAGGTGGTGGAGTTGCTGTCCCTGGAGCTGTTCAAGGCAGGATTGGACGTGGCACTTGGTGCCATGGTCTAGCCTTGAGCTCTGTGGTAAAGGGTTGGACTTGATGATCTATGAGGTCTCTTCTAACCTTAATGATACTGTGATAATATAATCAGTGCTGTTAGCTACAACAAATAAACACATCCACACAGTTCCCAAACATGTTAAAATAAAACACAAAGACACAAGATGAGCACCCAAGTGGTCAAGATAGAGAGGCAGTCCCTGTGTCTCAGAACCTTGACTTTCAAAGAACTCCAGTGTTCCCATTCTGAAGGTTCAGAAGCTCATCCCTGCATCGAGGTAGGCAAAGGCACATTCTTTACATTACTAATATACTTTAAATGCTTATGAACAGCTCCTCACCCAACCATGGGATCCAGCACGATAGCTCTGGGTTCTTCCAGGTCTTCTGAGATCAGAATTTTCCTCATGGTGCCATTAAGCCTCGTGACTTCAATGCGGTCTGTGCCGGTGTCCGTCCAGTACAGGTTCCGGGCGACCCAGTCCACAGCGATACCATCGGGATGCGCAATCTGCGCTGTGACAACAAACTGACTGCCCGAGCCATCGAGGAAGGAGCGGCGGATGGCCCTGACCTCATCGTCAGTCCAGTAGATGTATCCCTCCAGAGGGTCGAAGTCGATGGCTATGGCGTGGCGGATGTCCTCCAGCGGCAGAACGATATCTGTAAAATCAGGCGTGTCCAAGGAAATCCGCCTCAAGTCTGTCCGCCGGGCCAGAAGCAGCAGTTCAGTGGCACCTACACGAAGGGAGCAAAAACACAACCATCATAAAAATGCTGTGCTGGAAGTCTGGGAATAGTCAGTCTGAAGCTGTACTGTTAGCATAAGCTGGTCTAGCTACATTGATTTGGACGTTAGGAACAGGTTCTTTACCATGAGGGTAGCGGAACACTGAAACAGGTTGGTTGGGACCCCACCCCTGGAGATATTCAAGGTGAAGCTCAACAGGGCTCTGGGCAACCTGATCTAGTGGAGGATGCTCCTGCTGACTGCAGAGGGGGTCCCTTTCAAGCCAGACCATTCTATGAATCTATAATTCTATTTCATAGGACCAAAACAAACTGATAAGACACTAGCAGAGAACCTCACTCAAAAGCTCCAAATGGGAGGTTATTCTGCTGCAGAGCAACTCAAATGTGTTTACAGAGAAAACACCTGTGCTTTTCCCCTTGTTCAAAATCTGTTTTCCTTGCTCAAAATGCATCCTGTTGGACGTTTTCTATCTATATTGTTCCTTTCAAAGCTATTGAAATACTTACTTATTGACCACGCTGCTGCTTTATGCAAATCAACAGATGGCCTGCAGCCTCTTAGATGAAAAATTAATTAGTTAAATAATTTACTGGCTGTTTGCTGTTGTTGGTATAGGGGACAATCACAACAAACAAGCTGCATGTTTCAACAACATCCTTAGAAGGGGGGGCAGAAGTATAGAACAGAATGCCACAAACATATCTCCTTTGAGAAAGTCCCATTGGAGGAATCCAATTTGGGAAGCGACAACTGCCCAGAGACCAGACAAAGCAGGAGGGCTATCAGCTTCTCCCTTATTTAACGAACACAAGCTTATTTAAGACAGGAAGATAGATAATAGTGCCCAGTTTAGAGTTGAGGCATACAAAAGCTTTGCTGCTTTTTAGGTTAGAAGTCAGAATCACAATTACTAACCAGATCAGCTTGCACTGCAGAAGATATTTTCCAACAGACCTGGTTAATGGTACACGTGCTGGGCATCTGATCAGTGCCAGATGTACTCCTTGGCTATTCAAATTCATGTTCATTTCACTTTCTAGACTATGTCACTAAATTTCAATGTGATGAAGGATAACCACCACACCCCCACTGAAACTGGCTTATCAGTTTGCAGTCTCAGGAAGATAAGGTGAAAAAAATGTGCATTCTAAATGCAAGGAGTGTTGCAACTGTCTCCTCAAACTGTGAGGGGAAATGGTTTGTCAGGGAGTGATGAAGGTGTGAGCACAGCAGTGGGGCAGGGAAGCTTTAGGAAAATAAATGCATCAACAACACTGTGAAAAAGAGCCATCCACATGCCACAATCTGTCCATCTGTTGGACCTTAGAGAGGTAGAAATACCAAGACTGGAAGACTGAAGGAGCAACAACTAAAGCAAGTAGGTTGCTGAAGAAATAGGCATTTTGGTGTCTGATGACAACTTTCTTATGTATAAAGTAATTGTTGGTGGTGCTAGATGAAACCTTTCTGCATGCCAAACTTTGGAGAGATGCCAAAGCAGCCACTGCTTCATTCGCAGCAAATTTAAAACAAAACATTAAAACCATCTAAGACACTTTCACAACCTTGCAAGACACAGCACCTTTCAACAACTCGAGCTGAAAACAGTATTACAAATGTTCCTGCTAGTCCAGAACGGATGAAAATCAGCTTTGGGATCCTCTGTCCTGAAACACCTTGTGTTCAGAAACACATGTACACACTACTCAATCTTTCCTTTAGTGAACAATCCTTCCACATTAATTAGTATCAGGAAGGGGATCCTGTAATTACATGTCTGTGCATCCTTCAACAACATGAAGCACATGATAGAGAAAATGGAAGCCAGGCATGTTAGTAAGGTTTTTCTGTAATTACAGAATCAATTAATCCAGTCCCAGCAGACAATCAGTACATCTGCATTTGTTGCTACTAAGGATATCAAACAATTCAGCATCCAGATCTAAGCACTCAGCTGTGGTACAGCCATATAAAGTATTCATGCATAACTAATCCAAACAATTCAGATGCAAGAAAGAAATCCCTACTCTGTACTCCCTACTCACCACCTGCAGTTTTTTACCCAGCTTGCCTTTTAAACACTCTGAAAATTAGATTAAAAATTCACACAAGAATACCTTTTCTGCACTATCTGCTGAAACTGAAGTTGAGCAAATGCACTCTCTTCAGATTTCTAACCAGTCAGAAAGCTAGATATGGTCTATCACACACAGAATCCTAGACTGGCTCAGGTTAGAAGGAACCTCAGAGATCACCTCATCTCTTCCAACCTCCCCACCATGGGCAGGGACACCTCTCAACTAGATTCGGCTGCTCAAGGCCTCATCCAACCTGGCCTTCAACACCCTCAGGCAGGAAGCAGCCACAGCCTCCCTGGGCAGCCTATTCCGGAGTCTCACCACCCTCACACTGAAGAATTTCTTCCTAAGATCCAGTCTAACCCTGCTCTCCCTCAGCGTCAAACCATTCCCCCTTGTCCTGTCTCTAGACACCTTGAGGAAAAGCCACTCTGCAGCCTTCCTGGAAGAGCTCTTCAGCTGTTGGAAGGCAGCTCTAAGGTCTCCCCAGAGTCTCCTTCAGGCTGAACAATCCCAGCTCACTCAGCCTGTCCTCATAGCAGAGGTGCTCCAGCCCTTGGATCATCTTCATGGCCCTCCAACAAGTGTTGGAATTGTTGAATGTGGTCTCACTCCAACAGCTCTGTGTCCTCGTGCTGGGGACACCAGACCTGGAGGCAGAAGTGGAGGTGATGTCTTAGCAGAGCAGAGTCAAGGGGCAAGACCTCCTCTCTTGCCCTGCTGCCCACACTCCTCTGGATGCAGCCCAGCACAGGGCTGCCTTCTGGGCTGCAGGAGGGCACTGCTGGCTCATGGGGAGCTTCTCAGCAACCAACACCCCCATGTCTCTTTCTTCAGGGCCACTCTCAACCCACTCCGCACTCAGCCTAGATTTGTGTCTGGAGTTGGCCTGGCCCAGATGCAAAAATCATCTACTCGACCTGAAGCTGAGCATCATTTTGAAACAATGCCATGTCTCCAGACAGATTTGCCTTGCTGAAACTAATCCTTAAAACTAACTGACCTTTTAGTTCTTCTCAAAGAGGTTCCATTTCAACAGCTTCAGCCTTCTGCTTTCAGGTTGTGTAGTCAAATGACTCACAGTATCTAAGCTTTAATTTAGCACTGGGAAATGACTGGCCTTCAGCCAATCCATGATGGACTCTGCATCACTAAGCTAAGAATTTCATGGTCTTCATCTGCAGGGCTGACTAACATTCCAGCCCAAATCAAACACCACCACCCCTCCAATAAAGCAATAAAATCTTTAAAGCTTACTTTAGAGCTATTACCCAACCATCTGCAAACTGGCACCTCAGCTGCTTAGTTGGATCGCCAGTCATTCTGTTTAGGACAAAGAAACTGAGTTGCAGAGAAGCATCTCACCTCCAGGGTTGAGGACAAGAGTTATCTGAATGCCCTCAGCCTGGTCCCAGCAACAGTAAAAAACAAGAGCTGGGCACATTTGTGGACTAATCTCATATGACCTTGCTAGTCAAAGAAAGGGAAGGTGCTTCTCACTACCAAATCCATTTGTATTGGTGGTAACACCAGCTGCACAAAGCTTACCTAATTAGGCAGTGATGATTACTCAGAAGACTCTCAAGGTACTCAAAGTTACCAGGACCTAAGAGAAACACTTTTGCTCACTTCTATTCCAAAATTCAGTTACAGTGCATGGAGGCTGTAAGCAGAGCTCTGCCCACAGCATGTGCATTCTGCAGACTTGGGGCAGTTTCTCCTCTCAACACCTTGGACTGCACATCCAAGGACGAATCAGCTCAGATCAACACACAAGGAACTAGGAGCAGCACTTCCTGCCTGTGCTGCCATCTTCTCTCCAGCTACCACACCAAACACAGGCATGCCTATAGGTACAAGTGCACCTCAAATACAGTGCTGGGCTTGAGGCACAGCTCATCAGCAAGGTGTCTGCTCACTGCCTTCAAACCATGGTGTTAACGAATTATGCAAAATTAATAACTGATATTAACTTTGATATCCAGGTGGGGATTGTTAGTAACTATGAAAGTTGTCCATTAACATTAGATCTTGCCAGAAAACTTATTTACAATGTTGGAAATGGTTTGGACACTTATACACACAGGAGACAGGCAAAACTAGAACACTTTAAGAAATAACCAGCAAATGCAAACATTAAAACTGGAAAGAGGCTCCTAGTTCCAATTATACCTCTTGCCCACCAGGGGACTTGAGAGGCTCCTTTCTGCTACTACGGCAGAAAGGCACAATAGAATCTAGTCAATCTAGTTCTTAGAGAGAGGCTTTGAATATTTACTCACAAAATACTATCAGACAGTACCCAAAACTCAAAGGGAATTCTCCTGGTGTCCTGAAAGTCACTGCAGGAGAAGCAGAGCATAACGCAGCAGGGCAGAGCAGGCACAGCAAAAGTAAAAGCAAAAGCGTGCATGTGGCAGAGCCAATTTATTGTTTTGCCCAAATGTAGTGGCTCCTTTGGCCACACAAATCCAACAATCAAAATGACACTTTGCCAAACCTGACCATATTAGGTGAAGTCATAGAATCACAGAACCAACCAAGTTGGAAGAGACCTCCAAGATCACCCAGGCCAACCTATCACCCAGCCCTACCTTTCTGACAAATGCCATAAGGGAAATGAGCGATCTTCTCTGATTGCCACTGCGAGTGGTAGAGGGGATAAGATGAGCCCCTTGGTCTGACAGTAGCCCTGGCAATCTACAATCATAGAATCAATCAGGTTGGAGGAGACCTCCAGTCCAACCTAGCACCCAGCCCTAGGCAATCAACTAGACCATGGCAGGAAATGCCTCATCCAGGCTTTTCTTGAACACCTCCAGGAACAGCGACTCCACCACCTCCCTGGGCAGCCCATTCCAATGCCAATCACTCCATCTGGGAAGAACTTGCTTTCCCTTATTTGGGAGGAACAAGTCTGGGCAAGTCTTTGACCCTCAAAGTGGTTGTCTCCAAGCCTTTTGTCTTTTCCCTGCGCTCTNTGTCTTTTCCCTTCGCTCTGCTTCCTCTCCCTCCAGAAGAGGGAAGGGACCATGGGATCATGCCTGGGCAAGCCAAGACTTGTATCTTCCATGACACATGGCACGCAAAGTTTCCATGCAAGCACTTGCAGGCAGAGCAGACATATGCCAGTCCTGTATTTAAGGAATGACCCTTCTGCCTATCCTCCACGGTCTAGTGATGTTAGGACGAGGGGGAATGGGTTTAAGCTGGAAGAGGGGAGATTCCGACTGGATGTTAGGAGAAAGTGAGGGTGGTAAGACACTGGAACGGGTTGCCCAGGGAGGTTGTGGATGCTTCCTCCCTGGAGGCGTTTAAAGCCAGGCTGGATGAGGCCTTGAGCAGCCTGCTCTAGTGGGAGGTGTCCCTGCCTATGGCAGGGGGTTGGAGCTGGATGATCCTGGAGGTCCCTTCCAACCTAAACCATTCTATGATTCTATGATCTCTCACACCACTCCAAGAAATTTTAGGAAGCCAGCATTTATTTTTAAGAAGCCCTCCTAAACTATTAAAATTGGAGACCAAGCTCAAGATTCTTTTTAGTAATGCTTCCAGCCATGGGGTATTCACAGAGTTAGCAATTTTTCTAAACTCAAGTCCCTTACTTAAGATGTCTAAATATGGACATAAAAGCTTTACTCCACTCTCTTATTTTTTTGAGAGCTTTAGCCTACTTTTCTTAAGCACTTTGAAAGCTGGGATTACAAGCTCACGGATGGTGCATTACATTAGTCCTGTAACTAATACTTTCCTCAAAAAGTCACTATTAAAAACCAAAATAATTTAAATCTGTGTGCTAGCTGAAGTCAAGGGGAGGGGGAGAGCAGAGGAAACAGGGCAAGCATGTAGATACATACAGTGTTTAAAGTTCAGTGTCTAATGCCCTCCTAACCTTTAAAATTAATTACTTCTTCTCAACAATATCCAGGCCTTGGTTATTTGTAGGTTGCTGAGCTTTAAAACCATCAGTGATTGCTGAGGCCAGAAGAGCTGCACAGCCTCAGGAGCTCATATATAAGAAGTACAAGAAGTAGGATGAGATACAATGCATTCTCTGTATCCAAGAAATCAAAACTATTAATACATCCTCAACAGAATTACCACACATTTGACTAAAATATTTCTTTCTTAAATGTCTTTCCCCAGTTATAAAATCACTATCAGCATTGATACTAGAACAACATGTTTTCACCTAGATAAGCTTAACCTTAAACTACAAAAGGACATACACCTGCAATTACATTTTTCCCCTTCCTTTTAAAGAAAAGAATCAGGGCTTTATATAAACATCTTCATTTGTACAGTCAAATCAGGATTCCATACTTGTAGTAGCAAGGAGTAAGTAAAATATACTAGAGGTAGAGGCAGAAGCTGAGCACGTACCCAGAGATCCTGAAGCAGTAATAAAATTGTACCTCCAATGACAACCTCACAAATTTTCTCACAAAACCAGCTGTCAAACAGATCATTAAATTCAGCACTGCCAAACTCAGCACAGCAGTGCTGGGAAAAACAAACAAACAAACAAACAAACAGAAATCTCAGTATGCCCTGCACAAGGGGACAATAAATTCTGAAAAGTATTATCAAATGAGTAAAATCTCTCAGGTAGAAGTGCCTGGGTGCTCAGACAGGACTCTCTGCTTCAGATCTTACTGACCAAGAAATGAAAGCTGCTTCCTCTGCCTCTCTTTTCTTTGAGGTTTTACAACTTTTCACCTAGGCAGTGAGGGAGTTAAGAGCTTGCTCCATTGTCCACATCTCTGTTACTTAACTGTTTTGTTTTGTAAGAAAAAGAGAAACTAAGACATGAACCACCTGCCAGTATCCTCAGTTATTAGAAAACCAGCTAATTCATTTTATTCTCAATTATCACCCTTCTCTGAAGCACTACAGACAAGTGTTTCTACAGGAGGAGTGGAGTGGTTTCATATTCATAGCTGTCAGAAGAACTGTTAAAACTCCTCTAAGGTGTGAGGAAAAAAAAACCTAGTAAAACCCAGAGAAACTAACACTGGGAGAAAAGGGAGGGAGGAAAAGATTTCCTATAAACCAAGATTATTCAAAAATACTGGGTTGTCATGGAAACTGCTGAAGGAGGGTCAGCCAGCCTCACCTTTGGCTGCAAGGATCATCTGTCAATGCCAAAGCACTGCAAACACCACCAGCACACACTCAACATCCACCCATTGCAGTCTTTCCAGTTCACACTGGTACCCTTAACAACATAGCATGAAATTAAGTTCTCTCCTCAAAGACAGCACAAAACAATTTGGTTTAGGAACAAGACTGATTTTAGTCTACTGCTAGGAGATAAAACCACCCTAAAGAAGAGAAATGTAGCCTCATTTTTCACCTTTCTTCACCTGTAAGTCACCCCTCCCTTCCTCCCCAGTTATGTACATGTTCTAACTGCAAATGGAGATTTAATCACTTCAGCGTAACAGATGCATACCGAAGTGATCCAAGGCAAAACTTCATTTCTCAGGGTTCTGCTCTGCTGTCAAAGCAGATAAAGTAAACAGGCTGGTACAAAAGGAAAAAATACCCCAAGACACCAGAACCAACTCCCTTGCCTCACACACCTGGAACAGAGGAAATAAACTTACTTTCCAAAGGGCAGTGAGTAGCCCAAAAAAGCAAGTCAGCAGACAAATACATACAGATTTAAATCTCAAAATCTGATTTGTGGCTACTCTTGTTCTTTTAGCTCCCTTCCCTGAATCAGCAACTGCAGCCTTTGCAACTATGAGAAGAAATTCCAGTGCTTTTCCTTAAAGAGCTTTGGAAGTTGTAGATCACTTGCAAGAGCCCTAAGTCTTCCACCCACTCCCCTCTTCAGTAAGATGAGTTAAAAAAGGTAAAAAATATTTCAATATTTTGGGGTAAGCTGAGCTCTTACTGCTGAACCTGAAGCTCCCTGATGCTCCTCTCTAAAGTCAGCTCCGCAGAGGATCATCAAAGTTAAGTGAAACCAATGGATCTGATGCACAGTCAGAGCAGATTGCTCCACCTGGCTGATGTGCTAACTGGTTTCTAAGTTCAAGAAGCAGTGCTGTGCATCACTCAGCCAAATAAACACAGATTGAGGTTTGCTACCCCTGCTTCCCCACCCATTTCTGTTCTTGAAAAGGGAAGGAGGGGAAAGACACAGTAGCAGAAGGGGGTTTAAAAATGCAGCACCATATTGAGAAGCTAAGATAAATAATTGTTGTTTAAAGTGTTTTGCATGCAAACAGACAAGGTGCTGGAGAAAATTGGTTAACAAAGCTGCTGACAAAAGCAGAGCTCTCTTTGGTCAGCCAAAGAGACTGTGTGGCCAACTGAGAACATCCAATTTGGCTTCTTCTATTTTTTAGGAGTGGAAGAAAAGAGCAATAGCTTTAAATATTGAGGCATAAGGAATAGCTGAAAAAGTGACCTGATGATTTTGAGTACTTCTGCATGAGAAAACACAAGTCTCTGGGAATTTGCTTTGGTATACTAGGAAGCTGCCATGCAGCTTTTCACCCCAGGGCAGTGGACCTGGGTGGTAGTTTGCCTCCACAAGGCCATGGAGTTGAACTGAGCAGTGAAGTGGGTGCCTCGGTGCTACAACCACCTACTCCTTGGAACAAAGCACATGGGGAACAAAAAGACACAGTCCCTTTTGCCTAAATTCCCTGGCCCTTTACCTATTAGCAGCAAGTGAAATGGATGCAAATTCACTCTCTTTAATCCTTCCACAGCTTGTTTCTACTGCTGTCCTTAGTCCTTCAGCCTCTGCTGCCTTACCTTTCTACCTCTGCTTGACAGGTGACCAAACCTTCACCACCCCTCACCCCTACATGGATTTTTGTGTAGCTCTGTCTTGAGAAATGTGCCTGCACTGGTCAATAACTACTTTAGCTATCTGCTGCCACAAAGGAGTTTCTCTGTGCCTATCAAGTATGAATTTGTGTCACATTCTGACTAAGTATGACCAACCCATAGCAGTGTTATTAAAGCTTGTTCCTTCCAGTGGAAGAAAAACATCTTGTGCATGTATTAGTAAATTCTTACAAACAACCCTGCAAGGCTAAATTGCGAGTTGCTTTTACAGTTTTACACATAAAAGCAGCAATTTATTTTAACAAGGTTCACAGAGACACAAACAGCCACACAAAAATAATCAGCAGAGAGCATGAAATGAAATGAAGCAAAACACTGAAGAGCATCTGAGAAGCCTAGAAGACTCTTGCAAATATAAAATGACAACTTAACCAAAATTCTTTCTGTATCTACTTTAGTTTGCCCCTGTACAGCAAGTCCTGCTGTATTTGCTTCTACTTCCATTTACCTTTGTTATAAGGGATGATCTGCATGAAAGATGGTTATTTATGAGAGCTAATTATCTCCCAGTGTTTATTTTGAACTTGCTAATGCAGCACAGCACAATGTTGCAAGACCTATATTTACAAAACATAGCCATTTAAGATCATATACATTAGCCCACAATGAGACACTAAAAACTGTTTGGGGGTGAATACTTGGAGCCCTAAGTCTCAGTCATATATCTTAAGGCTAGAACACTTTTACCACCTCTAAAAAGATGCCATTCTTTTCAGTTCCTCTATGCAGAGGTAGGTGCCTAACCTTCTGTTTATGAAACAAGAGATATTCCAGGTGTAGGGGTGTGTGCATAAGGTCATAACAAAAATTGTGTTTGCTCCTAATAGCCAAATAATAATTAATGACCAGTGATGTTAGAAACATTTTAGAGACAACACAGAGGGCAGGTATTACTATCACCTTCTCTAAGAAAAACAACAGAGCCTCCCCCCCAAAACTTACAGAGAATTAGTGACAGAGAACTGCCACCTAAAATGTTGTAACTGAAGATAACCTGCCCTTCAGCTATGAAACTCCTTCCCTTTCTGAAAATCTGAGGGTATCTTCCAATCACTTTTATCTGCACTGGCAAATCATGCATGATTTCACAATCTGTCATCCTTCAAGTGCATGCTGCAGCACAGCTACAAGCACCCCTTTCCCTCCAAAAGCTACTTTGTGCTTAATCTATAAGAAACGTTAAAAACACAGCCTACCATCTTTGCAGGTCTTGCCATTCTCAAGAAGTTTCACACCAGTGGGACATGCACACTGATAAGAGGGCTTGGTAGGAGACATCAAACACAAGTGGGAGCAGCCACCATTATTAATTCCACATGGGTTTGTAGCTGTTAAACACAAATCACACAGATTAATGTTTCTGATAACGAATGACCTCATCTTGTGTTAAGACACATACAGCACTGGAGTGGTAGAAGTGGTGGCAACAGCAACACAGATTAAAGAAGGAAATGATAAACACAGAACAAGATAAAATTAATTCCAAGTGTTGAGTAGTAGGGTATATATAGTACCAAAAAGCATGGATGTTGAATGTTTCCTTTCTCGGGGAAGTGGCACTTGGCCCTAAGCAAAAGCTTTGTTTCAGCTCTTCCCAGGCTATTTAGCACATTGGTGCTAAATGCAGAGCAGGTTGTATACATAAAAACAAAATGCAAACATAGTAAACCCACACAATGGGTAAGAGAGTGGTTATTACACAGAGCTAGCCTTGCTTAATATCACCTGCCAGGTTAACACTACTTTCCATTCAGGAACTACCCCTTGGAAAAAAAAAAACCCAAAGATATTATGCTGCCTAAAGTTATTGCACACCAAATAGAAAATGAATGCAACAACAAGATAAATCTCTCAGGCTGGAAAGGAAGGAAGGGAAGGGTTTTGCCCTTAAAAAACCAACACAGAGAATACTTGGTGGTTGCTTTGGGTCTTTTCCCAACCTCTGCATTGGAAAAAACTGCATCATGACACGAGTGAAGCCACCCACTGCCATACAGAAAGACTGATGAAGATTTTTTTGCAAATCAGTTCCAACTCACAGTTAAAAAAAGCAAGCAAGACAGCTTACCATTTGGCTGCCTCTTCTGGCTGAAAGCATGGATATCCATGGGAGAGAAGATGTTGGAATGTACTTCACGCAGGTCCTCCCCGGAGTACTTGCTGCAGGCCAAGATGGAGTGCGTGTTCCAGTCAGTCCAGTACAACGTGTCCCCAAACAGCGTCAGAGCGAAGGGATGGGGAAGGGAGCCTTTAACCACTGCTTGCCTAACAGAGGAGAGGGAAGGAAATGAATGCGCCAACAAAACTTACGTTACGGTTCTGCTTGAACAGAGCTTCTGGGAATAGAAGTGCTACAGCAGCAATCAGTGCTGATCAGAATTTTCTCTTTAGTTGTGGGGGAAAACCAGAGCCCATCTACTTTGGGAAACAGCACAGGAGTCCTACTTCCAGGCTGCCTGCTGACACCAGAGTGGTCAAGAGACGCAAACTGGAAATCCTTACCCAGGTCTGCGGCTTTCTTTCAGCACCCTTTTAAACACTCAGCACCTACAGGTCTCTGTGTGCACCACGTGCAAGAAAGGAGAACACCAGCTGATGTTATGCAAGCCTAATTGCTACCTGCTGATTTACTATCTCAGACATCCTCAGCAGATTTCAAACTCAGACAGCATTTAGCCAACTAGCAGCACATCCATCTCTTCCAGGCTCACTCTTTTGAACAGAAAGAATGCTCTAGTAACAAAAAGTTCCACTGTAAAGAAATCCTTCAGGTGACTTTTTGTGTATCATTACTATGATAACTACTAAGCTGTTGTCTTTATTGTAAGCAGTGCCATTAAAGGGAGTTCTGCTGATCTGCTGGCATGGTAATGGTACCTGCTCTGAGCAAACTGGGTCACCGCCTGTCTGCGGGTTCATACACAAAATTAAAGAGCAGACCCATGTATTTTATGTATATATACAAACACATCCTCATTAGCCACGACAGAAATGCAGCACACATTGCTGAAGACAGTTTTTCCAGGTTCTTGTGATGTAGAAACTAATTATCTGTAGCCAGGTTCCTCAGAACAGGATTAAGTAGCTTAGTTTATAAGCTTACTTTACTCAGAATCATAAAAAAAAACAACAACTTAGGACAGAAATGATGCTGGAGGCCACCTGGACCAACATCCTGTTCAGAGGAGGGCCCTACACAAGTACCACTGACAGATGTACCTCTTCCCATCTCTTTGCTCCTCACCTGTGTGTGTGTATGAGTGTTTCCATCTACACAAGCTCCCACTGAACAGCAGAGACCACCCCTCTTCTCAGACTAAAAGTGTAAGAGATAGATAGATAACACTACTTACTACTCCTTCAGGTATAGGATATGCTGTGATCACCAACCTCCTAATTTTGTTCTTGCAGGGAAGGGTTAGTTATCTGTGTATTTACTAAGCAAACACCCCCACGCCCTTCCTGCAAAGAAGCTGGGAATTGAGGTAGTTTAGAAGAGGACAAACTCACTCTTCTTTTCTAAATGTTTTCTATTAAAACATAACAGAAGTGTACATTAAAGCAAGACACTTGAAGATGTCTTCTGCCCATGATTTTTAAGTACAAAGAGACTGCAGCCATCACTGCTTTTTCAGCTGAGCTTCTGCAACAAAATGTCTTCTCTGTAAAGCTTCTATTTTATCCCACTCCCAAGCAAAACACATACAATGCCTCGTTTGTCACACCAGTGTTCCAATTCTACACCAAACAAAAAATTCTACTTCTTCATATTCTACACTCAAAAGTAGGACATGTTATCTCCTCTTGCCTATCTCTGTCTGAAGTCAGGTATATATTTGCTTCTAATTAAGAGCATCAGCTAAGCATCTTATAAAAGCCTGTGGTAATACAATTTACAGCTGAAACCTACCAGCCAAAGAGTGAAAGGAGAATTACACAATAAGCTGCTGCACCAAGAATAAAACATTTTTATCAACCCCCTCCCTACCCATTTACCTCCAGATTTGAAAGATTTTACTCTACAGCAGGTTTGGAGGCTAAGTCTTTATGACAAGTTCTGACACTTATCCTATGGGACAGAAGCAACACAAGTCTAAAGCCCAGACTATAACCAAATCTGCACCAAAGGCAGCATTCCCGTGCACAAGGGAAACCACATTTCATCTGCAATTCACTTCAAAATTTAAAAAAACAAAACCAACAGCAAAAACAACAACAACCAAAAAAACCAAACAACAACAGCAGCAACAACAAAAAAAGAAACAAACCAAACCAAAATCATCAGAGGATTTTAAAATGCCATTAGTGCCCAGCACCTCTGGTGGGAATCAATCTTAGAGCACAACAAAGTCTGCATGACATGCTCAACTTTCAGACAACCATCCATTCCAGTGACAATGCACAAGGTGAACTGTGTGACCCTTATTTAAACCAGGCTCACCTTGAGAGATCAAGGAGCACTTCATCTGACTGCACCTTCAGCCACAGCCTTGAAGCAGTGGTTAGGTTGTGCTAAATGAGCTGCCACAGCCTAAGGGCAGGCAGGGGGGATGGAATGCCAAGGTGCTAAATTAAAACAACAGGAAAAAGGAAGGGGAGAAGGAACAAGAAATGTCTTTCTGATGACTGCCAAGAAGCAATAATGCTTTAGCATGGTTTGTAAGACTCTGCTTTTTCAAGTGAAAATAGAAGTCCCAATTATTATTTCCAGGGGATCGCAGAATCATAGAATCACCTGAGGTTGGAAGAGGCCTCCAAAGGTCATCCAGTCCAACTCCCCTGCAGTGAGCAGGGGAATCCTCAACTAGATCAATTCATCCAGAGCATCATCAAGCCTCACCTTGAGTATCCCCAGGGATGGGGCCTCAACCACCTCTCTGTGCAACCTATTCCAGTGCTCAAATACCCTCATTGTGAAGAACTTTTTTAATAGACCCATGTGAAAGAGGGAGACCAGAATGTCACTCATGGCACCCAGCTGCTGCACAGGGTTGACAGAAGCAGGTGCATCTCACACACATTGTGCTTCAGAAGCACAAGGGGTCAGGAAGAAGCCAGGGCTCCACATTCTTGGCCTCACTAATAAAGCCACCAACCTGAGTACCATGTACTGTGCTGCAGGTGTAATTAGATTGACAAACTGACAGCTTCTTGGTTGCAACCACCTTCAGCCTGCACATTAGCAGCTCAGGTTTGACTGGAACAAGCAATAGCACAGCAAAAAGCACCACTTCCTATTAGACTTAACTAGGCTCTTCAGTTCCTTCAAACTGATGTACTCATAGCATTGGTTTTGTTAAAAGGAGACACCAGAGATGATGAGCTAGTGAGGGATGAGGATAGGGAATAATGTTATTGGTGGAAGAGACATCTCTAGGACTTCAGCAACATGGAAACTGGCTACATATGAGAAGTCAACAAGCACAAACCAACTTTAATCATCTCCCCTGTGCCAGGCAGATAATCACACAATACTGCCTTATATATCTTCTTGGCTACTGGCATTTAAAGTACCCCCATCTCTGTACTCTTCAGTTAGCTGGGAAGGGGCCAGCAGAGAAGGAAGGAAGGAAGAGGAGGAGACAGGGAAAACAAGCAGTTTCCACAGGAATTTAATTTAATCCCTGAAGTGTATCATGATTTCCTCAACACCATTCTTTATGGCATCAGTCCTGGTGATCAGAGATGCATTTACCATAGTGAAGAGTTGTGTAGTGCCTGAAGAAAATGAAGATCCAATTTCAATCCACCCACCTTTGTTTCATTCTTAGGCTGTTAAAAAGGCCTGGGAACTACTTTGTGAAGAGAAAGGAAACAAATAACAAACAAGATAAAGCAGGCACTAGAAGAGAGGTTACTGATGTCTGAAATGGAATACCCACAAGGAAATCCACAGACTGACAAGGAAAAAATGCTCCTGCTCCAGGAGAAAATGCATTTCAGACAAAGACTAAAGTTATCTGAAACAGAAATTAAAAGCAAAATGCCCAAAAAACCCCAAAACAAAACAAAAAACAGATCATTTTTGATGTCCTATCACAACCAGGATTTCCTCACCCTGCTTTTTTTCTTCTATTTCCCCTCAACTAACAGTCAAACACAAATCTAGATCATAGGAATCCTATGATATCTTACGTTAGAAGGGACCTTAAAGATCACCTCATCTATTCCAACCTCCCCACCATGGGCAGGGACACCTCTCAACTAGATTCGGCTGCTCAAGGCCTCATCCAACCTGGCCTTCAACACCCTCAGGCAGGAAGCAGCCACAGCCTCCCTGGGCAGCCTATTCCGGAGTCTCACCACCCTCACACTGAAGAACTTCTTCCTCAGATCCAGTCTAACCCTGCTCTCCCTCAGCTTCAAACCATTCCCACTTGTCCTGTCTCTAGGCACTCCCAGGAAAAGTTCTTCAGCAGCCTTGCTGGAGGATCCCTTCAGCTATTGGAAGGCAGCTCTAAGGTCACCCTGGACTCTTCTCCAGGCTGAACAACCCCAGCTCCCTCAGTTAGTCCTCATAGCAGAGGTGCTCCAGGCCCTGGATCATCTTTGTGGCGTCTTCTGGACTCACTCCAGCAGCTCTGTGTCCTTCTTATGCTGGGGACACCAGAATTAAAGGCAGGATTGGAGGTGAGGTCTCAGCAGAGCAGAGTCAAGGGGCAGAATCCCCTCTCTTGCCCTGCTGCTCACACTCCTCTGGCTGCAGCTCAGCACAGGGCTGCCTTCTGGGCTGCAGGAGGGCATTGCTGGCTCATGGGGAGCTTTTCAGGAACCAACACCCCCAAGTCTCTTTCTGCAGGGCTACTCTCAACCCACTGTATATCCTGGCCTGTACATCTCTAAAATGTTAACATGCCAGCTTTACAGTAGCTAAATGCCTTTCAGGTGACCTTTTAGCTCATCTCCAGAGCAAGGTTCAAGTATTTTCACCTTCAGATTTCAATCCATTTCTCCACGTTCCCCTGGAGGATCCTGTGTCTGCTCCCAGCTCCCGTACAACTACAGAGTGGAAACAACAATAAACTTAGTGGTGTACCAGACTCTGTAATCCTCCCTTCAAGTACAACTGTGAAAACCAGGGGAAAAGGCAAGTAATTCACCTTAACACTGTAATTTCAATACCAAAGAGTGAACAGAAGAGATGAACCTGTATTAAAGCTCCCTCTTACGCCTCTAAACTCCAGACACCCTAAAAGAGAAAGGTAAGTAAAGATACATTATGAAAATGAAGGCTTACAGCACCTAGTTAGTGAGGCACTGTGCACATGGACAACTCAGTGATGCAGCCTGAGGACAGAGCAGTGCCTGGCCCACGCTGAAGAGCTATGGCCAGGCTTCACAGCACTAACCTTTTCCATCAGTGGGACAGTTCTGTAGTGGGATGAATACCCACAGCTTGAGCCAGAGATGATCAACCAGCACACCCAACGAGTCTGTTCAGAAAGCATACAAGTGCTTGGTGTTTGCTTGATCAATTCCACTGCTCTGAGATGCCTTCATTTAGAGCGAATACAATTCTCCAGCAGCAAGGTACAGAGGCACAATTACACAGAAAATGGAAATGAACTTAGAGAGTCTACATAAATCACCCACTGCTGTTAGCTGCCCAAGGGTCTCTCTTTCTAGAGCCTGAAGATTCAGTGTGTGTTCCTGTTTTTCAGGACAGAAGGAAAGCAAACTTCCAGTTCCTCAGGGAGTTAGTCAAGAGGACGCCCCGGGAAATGGTCCTCAGGGACAGGGGAGCAGAGCAGAGCTGGAAGATCTTTAAGGATGCTTCCAATAAAGCATAAGAGCTCTTGATCACTGGAGCTAAGAAATCAGGCAAGAATGACTGAGTAGAGAGAGACCTTCTGGTCAAAATAAAGAGCAAGAGGGAACTGCACAGACAATGGAAGCAGGGACAGGTAACCCGGAAGGAGCACAGGAACCCTTCCTGATTGTGCAGGGATGAGGTCAAGAAGGCCAAGGCACAGCTGGGGCTGCACTTGGCAAGAGATGAAAGGAAAAACATGAAGGGCTTCTGCAGGTCAATCAACCAGCACAGGAAGGTTAAAAGAAAGTGTACTCTTGATGAGTAAGGATGGTGAGCCACTAACAAAAGACAAGGAGTAGGCTAAGGTACTCAACAACTTGCTTGCCTCAGTCTTCACTATCAACCTCTCTCCCCACACCTCCCCAGCTGATGAACCACAAGACGCAGACCAGGAGGGTAAAATCCCTCCCACTGTAAGAGAAGAGCTGGCTCGTGACCACATAAGAACTTGCACATACCTAGATGTGTAGGACCTGACGAGATGCATCCCAGAGTCCTGAGGGAATTGGCTGATGGAGTTGCCAAGGCACCCTCTAGGATATTTGAAGTCCTGGCAGTCAGGTGAAGTGACTGGAGACTGGAAGAAGGGAAATATTGTGCCCATTTTTAAAAAGGTTTGAAAGGAGGACTCTGGAAACTACCAACCTGTCAGCTTCACCTCTGTGCTCGGGAAGATCACAGAATAGATCCTCCCAGAAGCTCTCATGAGGCACATGGAGGCCAGGGAGGTGATTCAAGACAGCCAGCATGGCTTTACCCTGCCTCACCACCCAGTGGTTTTCTATGATGGGGTGATTATATCAGTGGACAAGGGAAGAGCCACACATGTCATCTGTTTGGATTTCTGTAAAGCCTTTGACACAATCCCCCACAGCATCCCTCTCTCTGAGTTGGAGAGATACGGATTTGGCGGCTGGACTGTTCGGTGGCTCAGGAACTAGCTGGCAATGGCCCAACCAATGGCTCATCAGTCAGATGGAGATCAGTGACAAAAGATGTCCCTCAAGGGTCTGTACTGGGTCCATACTGGACCCAGGAAGAGGAATCTACGCAGGGAGGTGGTGGAGTCACCATCCCTGAGTATGTTTAAAGGTTGTTTTGATGTGGTGCTCAGCACTATGGTTTTGTGGTGAACTTGACAGAGTAGGGTTAATGATTGGACCTGATGATCTTGAGGGGCTTTCCTAGCCTGAAAGATTCTGTGAAAACATCTTATGCAATAGTAAAAAACTTCCCAGGCACTGTCAAACTCTAGCAGACTGGCATGTTAAGAGCTAGTCAAAGCTTTCTGGTAAGTCCATACGTTGCTGATGAAGTCTTCAAGAGGTGCTCCCACCTGCATTTACTCAATTTGATTTCATTTTCCTTTTTATGCTATACTAGATCAGTTAATACAAATGGAGGCATACATTCTTATCAGGCCTTTTAAAAATTATTATTTACCTCTTAGTGTAAGAGAAACAGAATAGGAAGTTGTTATGCTGCAACTCCCATTAAATATTCCTTCACAAGAGATTAAAAATAGAACTATCTGTCCTCTGAACCTTGCTTTTAGTGCTCATCATGTTAAAGAAAGCAAATAACAAAGCAAATACAGCAGAAAAAAAAATGTTCACTGAAAGGGTTGCCAGGCACTGGAAGAAGCTGCCCAGAGGGGTGGCTGAGTCACTGCCCCTGGATGTGTTTAAAAGCCATGTAGGTGCTTGGGGATATGGCTTAGTGGTGGACGTGGCAGAGTAGGATTAATGGCTGGACACAATGATATTGAAGATTCCATGGCTTTATGAGGAGGGACATGGAGCTATTGGAGAGAGTCCAACAGAGGCTTCAAAGATGACAAGAGGACTGAGGTCTTCTTGGAGGACGTTAGGAAGAGAGGCTGAGACACCTGAGGCTGTTCAGCCTGGAGTGAGAGGGGATCAAAACTTATCAATATCTAAGAGGGGGCATCAAGAGGATGAGGCCAATCTTTCTTCCGTGGTGCTCAGTGACACAATAAGGGCCAACAGGCACAAACTGGAACAGAGAAAGGTCCACCTAAGCTTCCTGTGAGGCTGTCAGAGCATTGAAACAGTCTGCCCAAAGGTTGTGGAGTCTTCTCTGCAGACTATCAAAACCCACCCAGGTTCTTCCGCAACATGCTCTGAATGAACCTGCTTTAGCAGGGGGCTTAGACCAGATAGTCCCCAGAGGCCCCTTCCAATCCCTACTACTCTGTAATTCTGTAACAGACAAGACTGCATGAAGCAAATAAGAGTATTTTACACAAAAAGCTTCCCTCCTTCTCCAGATGACATAATACCTGAACAATCAGAAGATCCCAAGAACTACACAATTCTGGCTTGTGGAAGTTGGAAACACTGGCAAGTGACTGAAGCACTGAAGAGACAAATCCTAAACACAATCAAATGAAGCAGCTAGAAGACCAGGAGATGCACTAAGATGCCCCCAGGGAGGGAGGGCAGGCACCTCCAGCTCCCTCAGAAGTATCCAGGTTTCCTCTCCTGCTAACCTAACAAAAAGATTTGTAAAACAAACAAAACTAAACTGGATTTTTACCATGAATGCTTGTTCAAAACACTTCTTAGAATATCAGGCTGCTTCCAATCACCTGAAAAAAGTAATCAGGAAACATGGCTTGTAGAAGGGAATACTGTCTGTTAAAGCCAAGTTATTTTCTTTTTTTGCCAGTTCTTTAAGCCACAATTGTTACATTCCCAGAAAGTGTATTTAGCATCCAACAGGTCTAGCCATGACATTTCCAATCCCATCTTCAATGAAAGTATGATCAAGTCAATCAGGACTAAAACCAAGGCTGAGAAATGAAGTCACTCTGTGGGTCATTTTTCAGGCAAACACCCCCCTGACAGGCAGTGCAGATGAAAAGCCAATGGAAAGAGGGGAGAAGGTTGGGAAGCCAGCAGGGAGCCAGGCGTGAGGGTTAGGTGACACAAAGAGGTCTGTGTGCTTCCTAACCCACATTGCTCTTCCTTCACTTTCAGCAGGGCTGGGATCCTGCACTAATGCTGCATTTCCTGTCTCAGGTCCTTGAAGCAGTATTGATGAGCTGCTTCACTGAGCCACTTGGGCTAATGGCTCTGTGCTACAGATTTCTATCTAAAGGCTACCAACACGCAGTAAGCTGTGCCCTGGTGCCTGGCTATACACACAAAGCACGTCCTTCACACACAGCCCATCACAGAGCTTTGAAGCTCCACCTTTCCACCATTTTATTTCAGAAGCACCTTGGGGAAGAACCAAGAAATTCACCTTAGCTCTGCGTCCAAATAAGCTAATTAATTCTGCTTAGGCAGGCTTCTCTAGCAGTTTTAATTAGAGCAGAATTCATCTTCTGCACTGGTTTGTAATGTGTCGCTGAGGCTTTTCACCATAGCCTACTTCCTCTTCACTGCTTGAGGGTATTTAGCATTTTTACCTCATGGAAACATACAGAAGGCTATACAGAGAGCACAGTATTTTATCCCTTCCACATAGTGTCATTTGCTGCGTGCATTACATGCACAGAATGAAAACAGCAACCCTGCCAGATGCAGAGGGGTGGTATTTTTAGTGTTTCATCAAACCTGCAACTCATCATCTGGCAGACAGACATGAGCTGATGCTTGAAAACAGAAACTGGGAAAAATCAATGCTTGGGTGCAAACTTAAGACATTCACCTCCTTGCAAGCTCTTCCCAGCTTTCTGACAGTTGCTGAAAGTATGTTTTCTTACCCTCAAAACCCATCTCATTAGCACAAACACTTCCTGAGGGACCTTGTAAGTGCATTTCCCTTCAGCCAGTAATGTGTTAACTTATTAATTAGAACTGCTGCTGCAGGGTAAAGGAAGAGAAAATTAATTCAAGAGCTGCCTTAGCAGGCCAACCTATCTCGGGTACTCTACTCACAGGAGAGCTGTCTGCAATTCAGTTTTGTTTAATTAGTCCCACAAAAAGCAACTGTTCACTCTGATAAGAGCAGGGTGAGCGCTGCAGAAAACAAAACCATCTCTTCTGTGCACCAATTTCAGTGTTTAATTATTGCATTCTGACATGAAAATTCTCTTCAGTCCTTTCTCTCGCTGGCAAACCAAGGGCATTAGTCATCAACTTCTGTGCTCTTCCTCCAGATTCTAACGAGCCCTTCACGGCAGTAGCTAGGGCTAATAAATCCCAGGGCTAGCAGGTAACGACAATTTATCATCCCTGCAAAATCTCCTGGAGATGTTTCCTCAGGAATTTATGACTCTGCCACATATTTACTGTGTGCTACTGCCAGTGCTGTCATGCTGCTTACTAGTTTTGATGTGGAGGCTCAGCACCTCCAAAGAGAGCTTATCCTGGTCCTGTCCAAAGAGGTGACAAAGAAAATAATTAAAGAAGCAATTAAAAAGCAAGGCCTCCTTTGTTTCTCCCCCTGCATGTTCCTCCCACCTGCCTGCTGTACTCATGCAAGTAAGAAGCAAAGCATCTACGCATATCAATGTCCTCTTCTGACATACAAATGTTTAAATTTTAATTCCTGTGTAGTGCCAGGTGTAGAGATGTGATAGTCAGCCTTACAGGAATAGAAATACAAAAGGAGTTAGGGATTTCTTACAGAATTAGAAACACGACAAGAACGTTCCCCTTTCATTCATTCCGAATCTTAGAACACAGAGTTCTGAATCTCAGCACTTTCATACTGCCAGTGACACTAATTAAAGTTTTTTCCTATTTACATTGTATTCTCTCTCACCATCCACATCACAAAAGCACTTTTTTTGAGCTGCCTAAAATTCCTTCTTGATACGAAGATGTTAGTTCCTGCTAAATGCTTCTCACTTCCCCCAAAGCAATTAAAACTCGAGTCATCCTGCTTTGCGTGAAGCTTTTACAACCACATTTATCTGCTGTAGGCTCTTTCCCATCTTGTGTTAGGCAACACCAGAAGATTTTAGACAGGTCAAATCTTACACTTCTAGTTCCCTTGCTGAAGGTTATCACAATTATTCAGATTCAGAACATCATATTTTTACAAATCATAGAATCATCAAGGCTGGAAAAAGACCTTTAAAATCATCAAGTCCAATCATAACCCAACTACGATAACCACTAACCCATGTCCTGAAGCACCACATCTACAGCTTCTTGAACACCTCCAGGGATGGCAACTTCATCAGTTGCATTTTTCATTCCTTCAAAAAGCTCCAGATTCTAGAAACATATTTTCCCAAACATACTGAAGCAGGTAAAGCACCAGAGAAACTACTAACACTTTGCAAGAATAAAATATAGAACAGCAAGAATAAAATATAGAACAGCCCTATTTTAATCAGGACAAATTTAGATAATAAGAAAAACAAACTTACTTTTGAAATATGAAAGAGCACTTAGAAAATGGTGCAAATACCTACAACAATCCATGAAGATGCTGAAGGCAGTGGAACATCTCCCTGTTGAGGACAGGCTGAGGGAGCTGGGGCTCTTTAGCCTGGAGCAGAGGAGCCTGAGGGCTGCCCTCATTCATGTGGATAAAGATGTGCAGAGAAATGTCAGGAGGACAGAGTCAGGCTCTGTTCAGGGATGTCCACTGACAGGACAAGGGGCAATGGGGGCAAGCTGGAGCAGAGGAGGGGCCATGGGAACAGAAGGGACAAACCACTGTGAGGGTGGCAGAGCCCTGGAGCAGGCTGCCCAGAGAGGTCGTGGAGTCTCCTTCTCTGGAGATACTCAAAACCTTCCTGGACGTGTTCCTGTGTGACCTGCCCTGGGTGATCTTGCTCTGGCAAGGGGGTTAGATTAGATGATGTCTCGAGATCCCTTCCAACCTTTAATATGAAGTTTCTGTGAAAACTAGCAGTTTCTAAATATGCCAAAACATCTGTTTTAAGTTGGATTATGCATTATTATCCAAAGACAATGATCTTGCCTTCCCCCACTCTTAACTCTTAAGGAAAACTACTCTAAAGGTGGCCCTGCTCAAAGGGGATTCTAAAAGGTGGCAGCAGCTGGCTAATCACACAATGTCACCTTTGCATAGGGAAGCAAAGCTATTTGATCATTTTACCTGTGTCTGTACAGTATCTATCTCCTTCAACTCCACAACCCAACGCTTCTTGTAAGTCTTGGCCGAATTCAGGAAAGCAGAGATCTCAAAGATATTATTATTTTTGCTTTTTGCACCTTTGCCTTTACAAATGGATGGTCTTGAGGATGTGAGCAACTCAAAATCCCAGTATTCAACCCAGCTGAAATAAGCTGCCTAGGAACACTTTGTTGAGCTGCCAGACCCTGAAACCATGCATCAAGGAACACAGACAGCAGGAAGGGATCATATTGGGTGAAGGAATCTAAGGAGCCATGGGATGGCAAGAACAAGGAAGAAAAAAAAGGAGGTGTATGCATGCACATGGCATGTGTGCACAGAGGTACAGAGAGAGAAGCCAGAGGAAGTGCTGCTGGAGCAGAAGCAGAAATGGAAATCCCTCTAAAGCAGTATGATGGTAGTTCCACTCTTCACAGAAAAACTTAATTGTCTTCTTTTTTGGGGGGGGAAAGTGTTTTGGGTTGTTTTCTTAGTTTTTTTGGGGTGGGCAATGACTAGGAGAAAAGACTGAAGGCATAGTGGAATTCGGTTTTGGATGGCTGGTTGGGTTTTCTTTCCCACTTCAGAGGAAGATCTCAAGGTTCATTTGGGGGGTTTTGTTTGCTTGTTTGTTTTCTTTCTCTGCAGCATTAGAAATTATTTTATTTTTCAGTATTAGAAAATCAGTTACTGAAAAAGATGGATAAAATAATCAAGAGCCAAAACCCTGAACTACACCTGCAAGATACATTGCTAAGAGTGCATTTACTGAATAACTGACAGTATTTAACAAGAAAGAACCACTTCAGACTCAGAATACCTTTTTTCTTAGGACAGGCAAATGCTATGAGGTTACAGCAGAGGAAAAAAAAACAACACATAAAATCCCACTGTAGAACTTCTGCAGTTCTTTCATTTTTTCCCCCTTCATGATGATGTAATTGCAAAGAATTGAAAAAAAGAAAAAAAGCTGGACACAGATGTTGACTATTTTATGAAGCTTAAGAACTTTCTCACATGCCTAGGGAAAAACAGGTGCTGTTAGAAGTGCTGTTTGCTTCTGAGTGCTTAAGGGAAGTCATATGTGCTTTCCTCTCTAAAGATGATTTCCCTTTCTCCCCTTCAAATGGTAACATTTAGCCTCCTGACATGAAATATTTCTGATACATTTCAGTCTGTTTAGAAATTAAACCCAACAACTTTAAAGGATTAGACTGGGTTTTTTTGTTTGCTTTTATGAATATGTAATAAAGAATTAGGAGATCTAAAAATCTAAATTTCCTGTCTTTACATGTCTTTATTACAGGTTTCACCAATTACAGAGAATTTGTTCTGGAATGAATGAGGTAACTGCTGAGACCCAGGTGACTTCACTTCTATGTCATGAGACAGCTGTTAGATGCAGCTCCCTGAATTCAGGCAACATTGATTAGCCCCTTGTACCAAGAACGATCAGCACCTTCACAGCCTCATCTCTAGAAGGCATCACTTTGAGGTTAGCTGAAGGCAGACCATGGAATAAACACCAGGAAAACAAAAACAAAGTACCAAAACTGCAACACTGTTTTGCAACACAGCACCAATAAGGCAAGAACTGCAAAGAATGGGGAGTGGTTTGAAGTTGAAAGAGAGTAAGTTTAGAGTGAATCTTAGGAAGAATTTCTTCATTTTGAGGGTGGTGAGACCCTGGAACAGGCTGCCCAGGGAGGCTGTGGGTGCCTCCTCTCTGGGAGTGTTCAAAGCCAGGTTGGATGAGGTCTAGCTGACACTGTGTCAGCAGAGCAGAAGCAAGGGTCAGAATCCCCTCTCTTGCCCTGCTGCCCACACCCCTCTGGATGCAGCCCTGCACAGGGCTGCCTTCTGAGCTGCATGAGGGCACTGCAGGCTCATGGGGAGCTTCTCAGCAACCAATACCCCCAAGTCTCTTTCTTCAGAGCTGCTCTCAACCCACTCTGCACCCAGCCTGGATTTGTGCCCGGGGCTGGCCCAACCGAGATACAGATATCCATTATCTCCATGTTTTGCACAAACAAAGCTAGTTATGATATTTATATCCAACTCTCGTTACTGCTTATGAACAGAGAGGGAGAATTTAACAACAAAATTACCTAAGCTTTCAAAGCAGTGTTACTAGAAACTGCAGTTCAAAATAAATATCCCAGGAAGACCGTGGATATGTCTGTGTTCCTACTTAAACGTTTCATGAGTGCTATGTTCCTACTCACAAGTCCACACAAAACACCTGTCTCATCAATAGGATCGATTTCTTTATGCTAAATTAACACAAGGGGACAGTCTCCAGTTGTGCTGGGGGAAGTATAGGCTGGGTGTTAGGAGGAAGTTCTTCACAGAGAAAGTGATTGCCATTGGAATGGACTGCCCAGGGAGGTGGTGGAGGCACCGTCTCTGGGGGTCTTCAAGAAAAGACTGGATGAGGCACTTAGTACCATGGTCTAGATAACTGGATAGGGCTGGGTGCTAGGTTGGACTGGATGATCTTGGAGGTCTCTTCCAACTTGGTTGATTCTATGATTTGTGGTGAAAGAAGAGACAGGTCTCCAGGAAGTCAGAATGAGGAGCAGAAGATAATTAATTCTCAGATAAACCAGCTGAAGCATCACAGAAACTTGCAAAGAATAACTTCAAAAGAATCTATGTTTCTATAGGATACTTTGGGCACAAGTAACTGTATGTGCAAACAGTACTTGTCAAAGCTATCTTGTTGAATGAAGAGGGCCTTCAGCTCAGTTAGTGATAGACCCACCTACACAAAGTACCACTCTTATCCTTCATAAAGTAGCCATGAGTGGATCAAAAAGAATTACATCATTGCTACAAAGCTGTTACAGGAAAACAATAATTTCAACACAGTTCTCTGTAAACTGTTTTTCACTGATTTCCCACCCTCCAGACTGATGAAACTGAAGCACTTGTATGATCCATTTTTTTTCCAAGATTCTTTCCTTGCTGAACACCTGTGATGGTGTGAGGCAAATTGGAATATTTTGATGAGAGAAAATAGATCATTGGTTGTGAAAAGAAAATAATGATGCAGTCTATATTATTCATTGGTTTGCTAAAAGGAATAAAAAGCCAAAATGTAAACAATTTCTTCCATTCTGTTCTGCAATGTTGCTTCTATTCACTTCTCCTTCACTCTGCTCTAATCTCTTCATTAACAAATAGCAACCTAAGCTTTGCTAGTTGTTTTTGTTTGCCTGCCTGGAAAAGTATAGAGAGAAAGAGAGGGTAGCTTTGAGCTCCTTCTGGGCAGTTTCTTTGTCCAGGAGGGAATCTGCATTGCTGTATGACTTTTGATTCGTATATAGTTATAAGTAGGTGTAAATACATTGTATGCTTGTAAATTTTGCTTTGCTGTAAATATAGCTTCATCTTACTGCCAAGCCATCTGAGCTAGTCTGGTAAATTTCAGCAGTGGCAGGGGACAGTTCCTAACCCACCACAACATCACAGCCACGGAGCACAGAAGACACGTTGAAAAGAGACAGTTTTGCTATCTACTCTTACACAGTTAAGGACAGGAGACAAGGATTTCTTTATGGGACTGGTTCTGAGAAAAGATTTATTGGGAAGTACAGGATACCCAAAAGCAGAGCACATGTTCAACTTCATGGCAGGGATGAATGTAAGATTCCCAGTGCAGTAGTTTGCTGAACAGTTTGTGAGTGCCAACTCCCAGCCACAAGTCTCATAACGTCTTAAGCAACATCTTAGAAAAGGAGCAGATTACATACACCAAATAAATCTTCTTACCTATGACTTCCATCCAGATTCGACTTGTGGATGAAGTTCAGTTTAGCATCTGCCCAGTAAAGTTTCTGTTCCTCATAATCCAACGTCAGTCCATTTGGCCAATATATGTCTGTGTTAACTATAACGGAGCGGCTTGAACCATCCATCCCAGCACGTTCTATCTTTGGCACTTCTCCCCAGTCTGTCCAATACATGAACCTAAAACCAGAAAAACAACAACAAAAAAAAAAAAAAAAGAAAGAAGAAAGTTTAAATCATTTAAATCTATAGCTGTAATAGTGCCCACATCTCTCAGCAAAACCAAAGGCCCCCTGTTCTGCAGAGACAGTGTCTGTGGAGTTCTGCTCATGTCAATCACAACAGAAGCAAGTTACTTAACAAAATGCTGAAGAAAACCAATTTCAGACAAACCCACAGCACTAGGACAGGTCATACTTCCATGTGTTTTGTTCTTTCCATGAGTCCAGTGAGGAAGCTGAGAATAACCAAGGGATTTTGACAATCTCAGAACTCAACAAAGAACAGTGAAGAGAGATTGTAGACTGTCAGTAAAGTACAACAGCTTCTTCAGTGCAGGTCAGAACACTGGGGATGGAGGGGAACTGAAACACAAGGGGTGTGGACTTACAGTAGACACAGCAAGTTACAGGCAAGGCAGGGAAATAGATTTGAAAGCAGACCAGTTCTTGCCCTTTCTTTCCAGAGAAATTCAGAGACAGGTGGCTAAGCCAACATGTGTATGACACAGTCTGCAACCAGTGATGAGGAAAAACACTCCATTAAAAATGTGAAGATTGAGGAAGCAAGTTTAAAACCTGTTAGCATGCATTGCCACATGTTTAAGCATTGCTTAGCAGGTAGTGGGGGAGGGAAGTTATCCAGTTGTACTTAAGTCTGAGGTGAAGCAAAGCAAACCACTTTTTATGGCTGGAGACTAGCAGGGGGTAAGAACAGTTGTCCTTTTTCTGCAGGTGGTAGAAAATGGATTTACTTTTGTGGGTTAACAGAATGTATAACTAAACAGAACATACAATATAAACTGATCAGACGAGGGTGTCCATGACCTGTTTTCTTGTTGCAGCTGGGACAGGCAAGAAGACTACCGTCCTAAATTGCCTCTCATAACATCATGACATCTGCCAGTACACCTGCTTGTGTGCATCTGTGCTCCCTAACCTGTCTCAGTCCAAACTGTCTAGATTAAGAAGAATCTGCAACCTCTGAACTAACTCAGCTCATCAGACAACCACACCATAGCACTGCATGGTGTCCACATGCAAAGAGGCCTGGCCACCCATCCTTTAAAGAAAAACAAATGTGCAACACATTAAGAAAAATTTGCAAATGAAGTTATTCTTGGCAAAGATTTATTTGGAAAAGTCAGGAAATTCCATGTCTACAGTGTGTTTGTTTTAATGCATGGCTGTATCTGTGCCAGAAATGCAGCTGATCAACACAAGCAGTCATAGAATGGCTCAAGTTGGAAGGGACCTCAGAGGTCATCTACTCCAAACTCCCCACCATGGGCAAAGACACCTCTCAACTAGACTCGGCTGCTCAAGGCCTCATCCAACCTGGCACTCAACACCTCCAGGCAGGAGGTAGCCACAACCTCCCTGGGCAGCCTATTCTGGAGTCTCTGCACCCTCACACTGAAGAACTTCTTCCCAGGATCCAGTCCTTGTGGCCTCCTCTGGACTCACTCCAGCAACTCTGTGTCCTTCTTACGCTGGGGACACCAGAAGTGGAGGCAAGATCAGAGATGAGGTCTCAGCAGAGCAGAGTCAAGGGGAAGAATCTCATCTCTTGCCCTGCTGCCCAGACTCCTCTGGATGTAGCCCAGGACACAATTTGCCTTCTGGCCAAAGTCACTCTGCATTATACAGCTGGAACTTCAGGTATTTGAATAGTTCCAAATTGAAAGTTTTTGTCACAGCAATCAGTCTCACCTCTGTGCCTGGCAAGATCATGGAGCAGATCCTCCTGAAGGCTCTGCTAAGGCAAATGGAAAACAAAGCAGAGGTGACTGGTGGTAACCAGCAATGGCTTCACCAAGGGCCAGTCAGGCCTGGCAAATGCAGCAGCTTTTTATGATGAAGTCACAGCAACAGTGGACAAGGGAAAGACAACTGACATCATCTACCTGGACCTGAGTAGGGTTTTTGACGCTGTCCCACATGACATCCTGGTCACCAAACTGGAAAAACACAGACTGGATGGGTGGAGCACTGCTGGATAAGGAATTGGCTGGATGGTGGCAGGCAGAGAGTGGTGATCAACAGCACAATGTCCACCTGGAGACCAGTGACAAGTGGCATCCCTAAAGGGTCAGTGTTGGCACCAGTGCTGTTTAACATCTTTGGCAGTGATAGAGAGAGAGGAATCGAGTGCACCCTCAGCAAGTGTGCAGGAGACACCAAGCTGTGTGGCACCTTTGACTTGTTAGAGGGCAGGCATTCATCCAGAGGGACGTGGATAGGTAGGAGAGGTGGACCCAGGCCAACTTAATGACATTCAACAATGCCATGTGTAAGGTCCTGCACCTGGGTTGGTGCAAGCTCAAGCACAGATACAGGCTGGGTAGCGAATGGCTGAGAGCAGCTCTGAGGAAAAGGACCTGGGGATCTGGGGTGATGAAAAGCTCAACATGAATCAGCAGTGTGAGTGCAGCCCAGACAGCAACTGTGTGTTGGGCTGCATCAAGAGAAGTGTAGCCAGTAGGGCAAGGGAGAGGATTCTCCCCCTTTGCTCCTGTCAGACCCCACCTGGAGTACTGTGTGCAGTTCTGGAGCCACCAACACAAGGAGGACATTGAACAAGTCCAGAGGAAGGCCACAAAGATGCTCAGAGGGCTGGATCACCTCTGCTATGAGGACAGGCTATGAGAGTTGGGGCTCTGCAGCCTGCAGAAGGGAAGGCTTCAAGGAGACCTTATAGTAGCCTTTCAGTATCTGAAGGAGGCTACAGAAAGGCTGAGGAGGGGCTATTGACAAGGTCTTGTAATGACAGAATGAGGAGTAATGGGTTTAAACTGGAAGAGGGGAGATTTAAACTAGATGTCAGGAAAGGGCTCTTTACAGTGAGGGTGGTGAGACACTGGAACAGGTTGTCCAGAGAGGCTGAGGATGCTCCCTCCCTGGAGGTGTTCCAGGCCAGATTGGATGAGGCCTTGAGTGACCTGTTCCAGTGGGAGGTGTCTCTGCCTATGGCAGGGTGTTGGAACTGGATGATCTTTGAGGTCCCTTCCAACCTAAACCATTCTATGATTCTATGATAAAAGACAAAGAAGCAAACAGCTTTTCTTGGCTCCTTTCTGTGCAATAACAAACATAACAAGTAACAGTTCTTGGCTAAAAAAAAAAAACAAAACAAAACAAACAAAAAAACAAGAAGTCTGGGTAGAATATCCCCCATACATAGGAAAAAGCTTCAGAGTACAAACTGGCCAGATTAAACACACTAATTTAGCAGAGATTTCCAACAGTACGCACAGAGGGAGAGAAATTCATCGCCAGCACCCATCAGCTTTGCAACTTTCTGATCCGTACTGCTCCCCAACACCAATGCAGATCCTTTCAGCCCTCTTCTCCTAAACCACACTAGGCTCCTGCTAGGAATGTCATTAAAACACCAGCCCTCATCGAGATGCATGCAACTGTTTCACTTACTGAACAGAGATACCCCACACGACACAGCTGATTTTAAGGCGGTTAATTGGGACACCTCACAGGGCAGGCAATCGTTTACCTTCCTGAACATTATTCAGTGGGAAGAACACCTGCTTAATTGGGACAGCCAATTATTTGGTGAGGCCCTTCACAGTGAATGCTCCAACTTTGCAATTATGTTCGTTTCAGCCCCTAAGAACCTCTGAGCTCTACAGGGACTCAAATAGCCGCCAAACTTCAGAGCCCACAAAGGTTTCAGAAGTGTAGCAACCCCTGTGGAGCTAATCAGCTCTGCAGTGGTCCTAGTGAGCTTACAGCCTCTCCAGCTCCAGCAGTGGCAGGACTGGCACTCACCTAATGAAGAAACACAAAGTGAAATGACAGGCACTGGAGTAGCTCAGGAAAATGATGCACAACAAATGTGTTTGGCTATTGAAAACAGCTCTTGGCTTGAGAAGAAGAAATATTCATGGTCTTTTAGGAATTTAAGACAAGACATTCAAATCAAGTGGTCTTTCAGTTATCAGAAACATCTTGGGGTGGGTTCACAGAGGGATGGAAACTGGAATGCAGAAGGATATAAAGTATTGAGAGATACAGCAGATGAGTTTTCAAATATGGAGTCTAAAAGTACACAAGAAGGTTTCAGTACAAAGTTGCTCAGTCAAACACAAATCTAGGAAATCTTTTCAGTCCTCCATGAGAGGCAAAAAATGCACATAAATTTAGAGATAATTCTTCATAAAAGAGAGGAAGAAATATCCCTTTGGGATGCAATCAAGATAAACATGAGAGAAAAGATATTTTTGGCTGGCTGAGAATTCTCTTACAGCAGCTTGTCTCTGCGAATCATTAAGCATGGACACTGGTTCACCACTTTCAGAGGTGCTCTGCAGTAACTTCTGATGTTAGCATTCAAGGCACTCAAGAGCATTTTTTGTTTGAATTAACAAATCCTAAGCAGCTTGACAGCTGCCTCTACGACATCACTCTTGCACACACCAGGACCAAGCTATGTAAGGAACAAATATGATGTGAGTAGTGAGCTACTGACATCCTAACACACAATCTTGTCTTAAACAGGTTTTAGGAGCCCACAGGTTCCCAATGAAGCTGCAGTTTCTCCACTCAGCTAGACATATCTGGCTGAAAACTGTCTGTCTTAAGTATTGTCAAATACACCACACCAAAACAAACCAAGATTTGAGTTTTTTGTTATTTTACTCTCCTCAAAAGCATTACACAGCTTAGCAAATGACTGAATAATCCAGGTGTGTTTGACAAGCAAGCAAGTACCAGCGGACCAAGCTGCACCTTTTTGACTTTCTCTATCCCCATCCTCTGTATCCTAGTGAAGGCTGCAAGACTGGCAGGATTCCACAGGTGCTTGCAACTCAGCTTTTCCATTTCACAGCCCAGATTATTACTGCTCAGACCATCAAAACTAGACGTAAGTCTGTCCAGTGACTGTCACAGAATGACCTGTAAGAGACATCCATCTCGGTCTGCCACTGCTGCCAGCAAAACAGTAACCTTATGCAGAAACCAAGAGGCAGTAATCATCAACTACTGCAGCCTTCATGGCTGATCAGCCAGGGATGCTAAAAGATAACAGAGATAAATCAGTGGGCAAAATTCTCTGTGCAAGTTTACCACATGCCAAAAAAAAAAGGTGTTCCGGTACCTTATGACATAAAAATACTTTTCCCAGTAGACTCTACAATGGTTCCCTCAAGAGGAAGAAGGCATCCTGGTGATAGTAATTCTCTGCAAATGACTGCATTTATCCTAGGGCACTAGGCAGCATACCAATTAGGCAAAGACCCACCTGTAACCAGTACGGCAATATGAGAATTTTAGAGCTGACTTTAGTCTCCTATTCGGACCTTACTCAGCAGGAGAAAGAAAACTATCACCAGACCTTCCCCTTTCTTGGAATTAATTTCTAAAATAAGGGATAAATGCAAACACTTAAGTTTTGTAAAGAAGAAACCCAGTTATTAAATGATCAGAGGCTGATGCTTTGTTTGCAGCTCAGAATCATCAAGAACACCAGAAGGAGATTTTGGAGGTGGTTTTCACAGGCCCTAAAAACAATACCTTAGCAATAACACTGAAAGTCCTCCCTGAGAAATCAACATGAAAGCTCAAACTTCCACAATATTCTCATTCCCTAACCAGAGGCAAACAACCTGCTATGCAGGAAGATCTCTTGGTTATCACCACTGTCTGCTTTCAGGTTTTCTGGCTGATAGAATAAGCTGGGCAACCTGGCAAGAAAAGCACCACTAAGAGACTGTTTATCATTTTCATCCAGACATTTCTGAGACTCCACAGGAAGGCAGATTTGACTCCAGTGTCAAACATTCCCTGCTGCACTGCAAAGAGTCATATGCATATGGGTTGTCCTCTTGGTCACAGATCCCAAGGAAAAAGGGAAATAGGTTCATTACAAACCAAGGAGCAGCTTTTTTCTTTGTGTTGAATGCTCACAAAGGCACAATTCCAATTGTTTGAGCATGTGGAAAGGTCTCTTACTCCTTGAACTTGTAAATTAACCCTTCCTACCTCCAAACACAAAAGGTCTAACAAAATGCCTTCCACAGGTAGAAAACAGAAGCCATTTTCTGTTTTCTCCTAGAGCAAGCAGGAAATAAAACTCATAAGAACTTAGCAGCATTTTAAAACAGTAATTGGGACAAAAATGTTCCCAGTTTAAGCCAAATAAATACAGGTAACAGAAAGGAGAAATTGATTATATTTAACACCATCCCCAGACCCCAGCTGACTGCAAGATGGAAGCAAGAGGCAGATATACTTTGAAAGGCCTCAGCCAGCCCTTTGCACTAGAATCACTTCAGAAGTAAATACACCAGAACCTGTGAAGTTCACCCAGCTTTTTAGTGGCAGTTAAGCCAACAGAAAGCTAAAACCTACGTTAATGTAACAGGAGATAAACAAATTACCAAAGAAATTCTTGCCTTCCAACCTACCTTGGTTCTCCAACTACAAGAAGACAACAGAGGAAAGCATATCAGCTGTTGGTTTTGACAGCCTTTCAAAAGACTGTAAACAAAAAATCCCAACAAATCCTTCCTCAAGAGGCCAGGAAAGAAGCTGAGCTAAGACTATGAACTGCCACTGGGTAGCTCTTCAAGGCTGAGATGTCTCACAGAGGTCTGCCCTGGCTGTGCCTCAGCATTGCCCTGCAGAAGTCCAAGTAGATAGAACTAGCCCTTTTAAACAGCTCTTACAAGATGCAGACCTACACATCTGTGAAATGAACAAAATGTTGAAGTTGTAAAAGAATACTTAGGTCAAATAAACCTACAAGTGGTGGAGAGCAGTGAGAAAACTCTGGCATCACTGCTCACCATCCTGCCCAGATGAAATGCAAATTCTTTGGACAATGCAAAACAACCTTCACAGGGACTGAAAATACAAACATTTGCACTGCAAGCATTTAGTTTGTAAATAAGAAGGTAGAATTCAGTAATTTCAAAGAGCATCTGACTGAAACTAAACAAATGAGCTACTCTGACACACAAAGATCTTTTCAGTTCAGTCATAATCAAACTTGCTGCTTACCTTTCAATTAAAAAATGTGGGAAATTCTTCTCCTTGTTGCCCTATACATCCTGAACGCAGGAAGAGGAGAAAGATTTTTCCCTATATTTGTATCTTAACTTGAAGCCCTAGGAACACACCTACCTCTGCATAGCAAAAGAAGGAGTCATACATTCCAACTGTGTCACCGAGTGAATAAGGGCAAGAGGGAGAAATCTGCCATTTGCCAGGCTGGGCTGTTTCTTATAAGCAAACATTTAGTCATACAATGGCATGATTTGGGTTGGACCTTCAAAAGCCATCTAGTCCAACCCCTCTGCAGTCAGCAGGGGCATCCTCCACTAAAGCAGCCTGCTGCAGTGTTCCACCATCCTCATACTAAAGAACTTGTTCCTCACATCCAATCTAGATCTGTTCTCTCTCATTTCAAACCATTGCCCTCATCCTGTCACTACAGGCCTTTGCAAACAGTCCCTCTGCAGCCTACTTGGAGCCCCCTTTATCTACTGGCAGGTTGCTCTTAGGTCTGCCTGGAGCGTTCTCTTCTCCAGGCATCCCCACCTCCCTCAGCTTGTCCTCACAGCAGAGCTGCTCCAGTCCCCTGAGCATTTTCACAGCCCTCCCCTGGAACCTGCTCCATCAGGTCCATCTCCTTTCTGTGTTGAAGGCTCAAGAGCTGGACACAGCACTGCAGGTGAAGTCTCACCAGAGTAGAGCAGAGGGACAGAATTTTCTCTCTTCATCTGCTGGCCACACTGCTTTTAATGCAGCCCAGGAGGCCATTGGCTCACACTGTGAGCTCAAGCCACAGTCACCCCACTGTATGTTACTGTGCAAGATCGAGTCACAAACTGCACAGTGAATACTCACAGATACACCAACTCCACTCTCACTCAAAGGAATATGCTGCTATAGCATTCCTAGCAATACTTCGTGTAAATGAAGCTTACAGCAGTTAAGTTTCCATCCAAGATCTACTCACAACTTTATTATCTGATTTCCTGGATTAAGCTGAGGCCCACTCAGCTCCCTGCAGCAGCTCACCACACCATTCAGTGGCACCTGTGCTAAAACATGAGAAGACAGGATGGAACATCCAGGAACAAGAGGAGAGATTAGGTGAAATCAGCTGGGAAACTATCAGGGAACTGCCCTGTTTTCCATCACCTGGGGATTGGCATGTTCAGTACCAGGAGATATCTCTGCAATTTTTCCTTAGTTCTGTTTGGTTTTTTTTTTTATCATTCCAATTAAGTCTTTCATCAGTAAAACACTCCCTTTTTATTCAGCTCCTCTCTCAGTACACTGCTACAAATGGATCATTTTCATGGTTTTGATTTTTGACTCCTCTAAGCAATTCTAATGCACTGCAGAGCTCTACCAAACCAAGCTGCCTCTTACTCCCCCCTATCATATTTCCAGTGCTCTGCTAATTTTCTCATAGTTCCCATCCTAATGCTTGGTACATAAATCAGGTTTACTTATATGTAGCCATAATTCCTTAAGCCTTTTTAAAATTATTATTATTATGATGAAATGAATTCATACTGTCTTTCAGGAGTTCAGCATACTTGCAGTGCAGTTCCTGTCTTGGTCATTTGTTTATCATTTTGTTGATATGGAAACCAACCTGATGCCCTCAAAAAGGCAAGGCTTGCAAGGCAGGCAATTCATTCATTTCAGCTTTCTACAGTGGCTTTATTTGCCTTGACTGTTGCTTTTTTTCCCTTTTTCCTATCACCCACTAGACTCAGTGAATCACTTCCACTCCTGTAAGAAAGTAGCAAGCACCAATCAGTCTTTTCAGAACACAAAATTACCAAAATGTAAGGCTTTATTTCTAACCCATCAAAAGCTACAGGATGTTCACTACAAAATACATCAAGAAACAAACAAACAACCAAAAAAAAACCCCAACACACCAAAGGGAAAGAGTAGAGATTGCTCTGTGGAGGGTAAAAAGAGTAGAAACAGACATCGTAATTAACGCAGAATGAGACAGGCTGCATTACACTGGAGAATTGGTTCAAGCCCTACTTCTGGAAATACAAACCTAGAGGGGCTTGGCTTTTATCAAGAGGGAGAAACATTTTCAGAGAGCATTTAGAAAGACACACTAAATGTGATCTGAGTATCTGGCAAAAGCCTAGGATTCCGATGAAACAAACCTTCCTTCATTTTTAGATTGAAAACTGTCAAATAAATGAGCTGTCAGAGACTTCACTGGACCTTTTTCTCAGCTTTTACTTTATTTTCTAATCTAAACAGCCCAAGACCAAATATTTAGGATCAATTTTTATGGAAAAAGCAGCTATGCATTCTACAGCAATTCCACTTCTAGAGTTTATGCACCTGGAGTTTTGAAGTTAAAAATCAATTTAAAAAACTTGAAATCCAAGTAATTAGCATCCCTCTATACAAGTTTCTTTGGTAGGTCATTCTCCTGCTCATCTACTAAGAGCCAGCATTCGCCAAGCACACTGTGTACAAATTATTTCTGACCCAGAGATGCATCAAAACAGGGGGAAAAACATCTCAAATCCTTCTCCAAGCACAGGCCTCACCCAAAAGACATCTAACAAGGCACAAAGAAAATGCCCACTAAACCATCACACTAAAACTAAACTATACCTCCTATACAGCAACATCCATACAACTGTTCTGGGGTATTTTAAGAAAGTAATGGGATGGTGTTTTGCATTTAAATTGCAAAATCAGCTGTCCCAGTAAACAAACCACTAACCACATACAAAGTAAGCTGTATGCTAAATAAATGTAAAACAAGCATAAAGAGAAACCTCTGATAAAGACATTGTGAATTGACAGACCAATACTTTAAGAGGTCCCTGTTAGGTATCATAGAATGGCTCAGGTTGGAAGGGACCTCAGAGATCATCTATTCCAACCTCCCTGCCTTGGGCAGGGACACCTCTCAACTAGAGTCGGCTGCTCAAGGCCTCATCTAGACTGGCCTACAACACTCCCAGGCAGGAGGCAGCCACAATCTCCCTGGGCAGCCTATTCCAGAGTCTCACCCCTCTCCTACTGAAGAACTTCTTCCCTAGATACAGTCTAATCCTGCTCTCCCTCAGCTTCAAACCATCCCCCCTTGTCCTGTCTCTAGACACACTCAGCAAAAGTCCCTCTGCAGCCTTCCTGCAGCAACCTGCTCTAGCAGGAGGTGTCCCTGCCTATGGTAGGGGGTTGTAGATGAATGATCCTTGAGGTTCCTTCCAACCTAAACCATTCTATGATTCTATGATTCCTGTAGGATCTCTTCAGGTACTGGAAGGCAGCTCTAAGGTCTCCCTAGAGTCTTCAGTAGGGTGAACAATCCCAGATCCCTTAGCCTGTCCTCACAGTGGAGGTGTTCCAGGGTATGACAGCCCCTTCTAAGTATACAGGTGCTTTCTATCAGAAAGATGCAACCCTCCATGTAGGAATGGAAAATAGTCAGCTTAAACACATGCTCTGATCAGAATTAATATTCATTGCTGTCTTTTTGCTCACTACAGCTCATCTGCTAAAAATCTGCAGAGAAAAAGGCACAAAAAAGAGTTGGGAACATTAAACTTCAGCCCAGCATAAGCCAAAACCTGCAAGTGGGGAAAAGGTCTTCCTGCTCTGAACCAGTGAGAGACATTAACTTATTGAAAGTGAGCAGCACAGAGGCAGCTCAGGCACTAACCCCACTAGAAGAGGTTGCAAGAGAGAAGGAGGAAAGTTTCAGAAATGCCTCTTTTACTGCACTCCTTATACTTCCAAGATTTCTTAGTACTCTACCACTGCCCTCTCTATATCCCTGAACACTCAAAAGCAGAGGTTTGGGGAGTTGGTGTAACACTATTTCTCCTCTTCACTGTTACTTAAGACATTCTGAAGTCGATTGAACATTGCATCCAGCTTCCATCAACCCAAGCCCATCGAGCAACTATCACTCCAGTGAACTTTGAAGCAGGAGAGTATTACTAGCCCTGTTTTTAAGAGGACAAAACACTCCTATTACAAAACTCTTCAGAGAGTCACATCTAAAATCTTAAGCACGGGAAAGATTGGGGTCAAAAGACATCTTCATTAATAGTGACAGCACCGAGCAGGACTGATGACAGCTTCAGACTTCTGTCAAAGCCACACATCATTCCCAGGTTTCTCTGTGTCTGATTTCTGTCACAAGGCCAAGTGCCATTAGTTCCTCTATGTTTTGAGGTTTCCTTGAAGCAGTAACATGCTTATTCAACTCGAGCCCTCAATGTTTTGCATCAGCCAGTACTCATAACAACAGCAACAAAAAAAATCAGATTATGTATGGCTACAATTTGGATATTGCACTCAGATCTCAAGAAAAATATCTGAGTAAGGCATTTTGCTCTAAATTGAATGTGTTGCTTTCACATCAGGTCAGATTTAGCCTGTCCATTCTGTGGTCTGCAAAAGAAAGCAACAATACTTTCTTTTGTTGTAAGTCAGGAACAGTAATCCCTTCATGCCTATTATCCAATTTTACCAAAAGGCTTTTATCAGCCCTATTGACGAGTACTGTTTAACTACTCTTCTGTGAGCTGAATTTGATTGTAATAAAACAGATCTCCAGTTCTGTAAATGACAGGGAGGGGGGAAAAGTCTGGGATTACTACTGAAGACAGAAATGTCTGGAAAAGAATTAAATGAAGAAATTCAAATGAGAGGAGCTATTCTAACAACACACACAAGTGGTGATGACAGCAAGACTTTTCCCCCAAGTGTGTAAGAAACAGAGATGGTGAATTTATTCAGGAGATTCTTAACTCTTCAGAACCTTACTCCTGTGGTTTGTTTGTAGACTGCATTGTGAGCTGCCAGAGTAAGCTGGTTTTGCACACTGGTAATACTGAGGAGGCAGGGCACACAGACAGGCCAGGCAAGACCAGGATTCGATGGCACCCAACACTGACAGCTTGACAGAACCAGGCCAACTGCACAAAAGCAATAGCTAGACCAGAAGGAGATACTGTGTGCTTGAGATTGGAAACTAATGTGTATTTACCTCCACTTGACTCGTTAAAAAGCCAAGAAAATGGGCACTGCAGCTCTTCCTTAGCATGAGAAAAGAGAAAAAGACTTATCCAGGGCAGTAGGGCTCACCCTAGCTGCTGAAAGCTTCTGCTAACCAATTCCTTTCCTCCATCAATAACAATGCTTATCCCTAAATCACACCTTAGATGTTTGGAGAAACAAGGTAAGAGTATTAAGATATATATTTTTTTGAGTCTTAATTTTCTAATGTCTTCAGCATCAGCTGAATCAGTTTACAGAACTCCTTAAGAAAAGGCTTTTTTAGGCCAGCAAGAATTTTCCTGTAAACAAGTCTTTCCTGGAGCAGGAATTTGAACTGTTTTCAATACCCATACCCTGTACTCAGAAAAGCTTCTAGAGAACCAAAGAAGAAGAAATTCAAGTAATACATGAATTTACAGAACTGTACATACTGGTGGTTTTTAAATAACTTTAAAGATTTTCAGCATAAAAATCTCTGCTCAGAGCCCTTCAGTGCTCCTCTATGCTGGACTGCAATGCCTAAGAGAAGACTTTTTGACTTAGCTTTGGAAATGAATGACGTTGCAAGCATGAGGAGTTCTGTTAAAAGGATAAACAACAACAAAGAGTAAAAGGCTTCAATTTGCTTCCTATGTAAGTCACTAATTTTGAAGGAGATAAAATACAAAGATACTTGTCTTCATCACAGTTTAACAGAGACAGTGTTTTAAATACCACAAAGGACCACAAGTCAGCCTTGCCTTCCTGAATCAAGATCTGTGTCCACCAGGCAGCCCCCACTGTGAGAATTTCTATGAAGCTCTAGTCTCTTACACTGGGATAGGAAAGTGAGACACTCTTTTTACTCAGCCTTTTACACCATACAAAAATTATCAAATAAACTCATATTAGAATCTTACAACAGTCTGAGTTGGAAAGGAACTTCAAAGGTTATCCAGTCCCACCCTCTCTGCAGTAAGCAGAGACATCCTCAACTAGACCGGGTTGCCCAGAGCCCTGTTGAGCCTCACCTTGAATATCTCCAGGGATGGGGCCCCAACTACCTCCCTGGGCAGCCTTTATGTTAACATTAATGGCTTTATTTTAGGGGGCATTTTTAAACTCAATTGTTGAACTGCAGTCATTTTTCAGATGAAGGAGATTCATTTTTGCCTCCTTGCTTTTTACAGTCCATGGAAGCAGTTGTACTCACCAAGTTTCACAATCAAGTATTAATTTTTTCCTCTGAGGTTACGTGGCATTGATCACAAGGTTAAATTTTACAATACAATTCCAAAGGGTTTTGTTCTTTTCAGAGGCAAAGAGTCACCAGATCAAACTAAGGTCAACAAAGTTGTTTTATCTGAGACTATGTAAAGGTATTAACTCCTGCTCTTTCAGCAGGGACAGCATCTCTTCCTCAGTAGGTAGCCCCTCCTAAAAAGATAGGAAACTTCTGCCAAAGAAGAGACTGAGGGTTTTCAAAGTGGAAAGTTTAAGTGATCTAGAAAACTTCGTTAGTTCTTTGCATTGAAAAAATGACCCAGCCTCTGCCTTAACAAGTTTCATTTCCCTTTTCAGGGCAAAACTCAAGCATACTAATGGTGACTAAAGGGCTGAAAAAAGACTCCTAAGAATTCAACTTTCTCTATGAACACTGGAATTAATAACACTTGCTCTTCTGGAGAGAGGAATGTTATGGCTAGATTCCTTGAAGTCTAATGGAAACAGAAACACTGACAAGTTCATCCAGCTCCTAGAGCATTTGGAGCAGGTCTGTCCCATGTCGCTGTCCTGTTACAGACCTACATGATGCCACTGGGCCCCTATTGGGAGGTGAAACTGGAGTCTGATTTGACTGAGCAACAAATTGCAAAGATCAAATTGAGATTTATTTTCTGTCTCAGGCTCAGAGTATTTACCCAAGCATTTTATCTATTAGCTACAAATGCTGCTTGTCCCTATTATCAGGCTACTGCCAGCTCCTGGAGTTATATTTTTTGTGTGTGCTAGCTCACTGCTACCTTAACATAACCCAAGCTCATATACGTAGTATAAAGAGCTGTGAACACTGCTCTTCTCAGCTACATAAACCTCAGATGTGTAAACCTGTAACCTCAGAGGAGCTCATTAAGAGTGCAGCAAAATCCTGCAGCAACCTTTTCCTTAGCACTTGTACATGTGACCCAAGGTCAAGAGTAGAACTAACCACCTATCACCAACTTGCCCACACTCCTAGTGCTTTTTGGCTTTTAATTGCATTGGCAGAGGTAAGGAGAAATACCAGACATCCACAGCATGAAACATGCAGAGCTGTTGGTAAAGCTGATACAGAGAAACATGAGATCTTCAGCCGATCGCTCATTTCACAGAATCACAGAAACATGCAGGTTGAAAAAGACCCTCAGGATCACCAAGCCCAACCAAGAACTCTGCAAAGTTCACCCCAAGCCATATTCCCAAGCACTACATCCAGGGCTGGTGTCTCAGCCACCTCAGCCCATTCCAATGTCTGACCACTCTTTCTGTGAAAAAAAAAAGTCCTCATGTCCAGTCTAAACCTACACAGTCACAGCTTGAGGCCATTCTCTCTTGTTCTATCACTAATTACCTGTGAGAAGGGACCAGCACCAATCTCTCCACAAGGTCCTTTCAGATACCTGTAGACAGTGATAAGGTCTCCCCTCAGCCTCCTTTTCTTCAAACTGAACAGCCCCAGCTCCCTCAGAAGCCCTTCTTAAGATTTATTCTTCAGGCCCTTCCCCAGCTTCACTGTCCTCTTCTGCACTTGCTCCAGAACCTCCACATGCCTCTTGTATTGAGGTGCCCAAAAATGAACCCAAGGTTAAAACCTCCACACTGTGCCAGGGCTGCTTTTGAGCTGTGTTTATTTAAGCCAAAACTATCAGAGAAAATAGGTTTTACTATGCAGAACAACCTGTCACTAATTATGCTGCCTTACCAAAACACTATCCAATCCCCATGCTATTAAGAGGCTGATACATCTGGTTAACAGCTGTCTTGATGAGACTGGAGTGCTTCATGGGCCTCATCTTCTATTTCATTGCCAGTGTAATGCTGCTACTTCTTTTGTATCCTCTCCAGTCCTACCTGCAGAAGCAAGAATGTGCTGGAAAGTGATGGAGCAAGAGTATCTACTGAGTGATAACAAGGGTCTGCTAAGCAACAATGTCTATTTCCTGCTCCTATGGCTGTCATGAAGTAAGCCACTCAGTGTTCAGACAGAAGATGACCAAATCACAAGCTGAATTAAAAGGCTACTGGCTGCAATTTAATGGCAATGCTTTTGACATGAAAAATGCTTCAGCATTTCATAGAGCAGACCATGAAAATTGGACCCTTACTACAGGTCATGTAGACCTTGAAAATGTCTTAAAATTCATAATCACTTCAGAGAACAAAAGCCAGAATACTGACAGGCAGCTTAGAAACTCTTTAAAAAATACATGATTGCCTCAGCAAATAGTTAATGGGTAATTAACATTCCTATAAGATAACCAGAATTTACAGCCAAGGCTATCCAAGTTAACCACCACAGGAAGCCAGAGCTTCTGACAAAGGGAACAGACTCCATCTCTCCTCAGCTGCTCTGCTCCTGTCTCTTGATAAAAAAGGTAATCAGTTTTTCCCCTCCTCTACATTCTTATCACCTTCTTGCCTTCTAGGGTTTGCAAGACAGGTATAAAGATTCTAGCGACCCAGACATGCATTACTCCTACCTTCTACACAGGCAATACTCAGGGGTAGCAAAAACTACAGGGTCAGGATGAAAAAGTGCTAACAAAGGAATGAGAAGGGGGAATGTGGAAAAAGCAGTACTGCTTCTTTTAGCAGAAAGTGTTTTGCTTTTATCTGTTCTGTTGTATTCATTGAAACAAAACCAAAGTTTACAAGGTATCACTGAAGTCGAGTAAGACTTGACGTTAACCTTTGAAACTGAAAGATTTATCTGGATAGAAAGAGATAAGAACAGTAAGAAGACCTTAACACTACCACAGGTGAAAATCCTCAACTGTTTTACTGGCTACTGTGGGATGATTGTACCAGAGCTGGAAGCTCAAGGCTCTAACCATGCAAACTGGGATGACAGCCTGGTGAAAAGTTGTCAAAACAAATGTTCTCACAAAACATTTCTGTTTTGATGAAACAGTGTTTATTTTTCACCAAAATAAACTGCCAGATAACTCCCCACCAACTTCAACTAACTGCAAATACTTCAATGAATGTATTAGTTCTTACTTCAGCATTTAATGTAGTTTCTATAATTCATCTCCACTAGTTAAGAAGGTAGGTCAAAACCTCTTGCTTTGTAAACAGTTCAGCAGCACATTAGCACCAGGTTTGTTGCATCTGGGGATGCAGCAATGAACTGAGGGTTTTTATCACAAGCATTTCCTTTAGTGTGTCTCAACATCCCTCAAAGTGATCCTCAAAGTGTTTATACTTACACTAGGTTTAGAAACACATTTTTTCCTTCTCCCTTTCTAATTAATCTAAATTGTTTGACAAACAGTGCTGTTACAATAAAGGCACAACAGCACAGCTGCTGCTTCAGAGGTTTTAAAAGGTGATCACAGAAGGCTGACACAGCCTTGGTCTAGGCCTACACCATTTGGGCAAGCAGAATTTTAGTTCCTCTTCCAGCAAGTATCTGCAGGAGTGGGAGAAGGCAAAAGGAAAAACGGAAAAACCATGATGTGCCCACAAGCCAGCTAGATAACACCAAATGTCTTGGGGGAAAAAAAACGTTACAGCAGGACTAGTGATTTGTCCAAAATTTCTCATCAAACAAAATCACAACACACTACACAAAGAAGACTCAGAAATAAAGCCCTCAAGTCATCCATCCCTTGAAAAATGTTGCAGGTAAACAGTGTATTTGCTTAGTGATACTCCTATCAGCCCATCCAACTAGAGTGATAAGGCTACTGCCTCCCGCCCCTGCCACATCTCTTGTCTTTTTAGATCCTTTACACTAATGAACGTGCGATGCTCTTGTGCCGTTACATGCTTGTAACCATTGCTATTTAAGGGCATAGAGTCTTCTGACTACATCTGCACACAAGCATTCCTCAGCAGCAGAAGTATGCTCTGCAAGATTTGATGATAAATCAGTGCTGCCATTTGAAGAATGACCACGCTGGGGATGCCTGCTAATTTATCATAGGCTGCTCTTATTCCAAACCCAGGAGTCAAGCTTTCTCTGTACCAAGATGTAGTACCCAGAGATTCTTTTTCCCTCCTTGAGAGAGTGCATATTTATCTATGCAAGTGGTTTGACAGCTTGTAACTGGAAATTAAACAGCATCTGATTCTTAACTGAAATACCCGATTGCTGCACACAGGCTACATTTAGGATTTTACTGTGCTGAAAACTCACACCTCATGCTGTTACAGATAATCATACAATGGCTTAGGTTGGAAGGGACCTTAAAGATCACAGAACTGTAGAACTGTCAGGACTGGAAGGGATCTCAAGGATCATCCAGCTCCAACTCCCCTCCCATTGGCAGGGACACCTCACACTAGATCAGGCTGTTCAGAGGCCCATTCAGCCTGGCCTTAAAAAAGCTCCAGGGATCATCTAAACACCTGCCTACTCTAGGCTTTGGGTAGCATTGTGATTTTTGGACTATCTTCTCCATGCTTAGAAAGAGAAGACAAATGTTTCACACAGAAATAAGCCACACGTACCCCACAACTGTCGCATTCATGTTCTGCAGAGTAAGTCTGTTATACCACAGGGCTCTCACAACATGCCCAGCTATGTAACACAACCCAGCCAGATAATTGGCATCGCTGCCATACCACCACACAGCGCACACAACCTGCTGCTGCTTGCTCAACTGGGAAGTTTTCTTAGCACCATAAGGTGACAAGACCAAAATACCAGCCGGCTTGGATGCAGTAGGTTTCGCCATCTCAAAGAAGCAGAACACACAAGACCCAGATGAAAGAGCATGCACTTTGCATTTCTTCAAGCCACCATCTTCAAACCACACTGTCTGAGTCTGTAGACATCAGCATTTTGAATAGGCGCCCTACAGACTATGCAGATCAGATGAGGACATTTCATATTGCTCAGGGAGGTGGCTGAGGCCCCATCCTTGCAGATATTCAAGTTGAGGCTTGACAGGGCTCTGGGCAACCTGATCCAGTGAAGGATGTCCTTCACTAGACAGCAGGGGGTTTGGACCATATGACCTTTGGAAGTCTTTTCCAACCCAAACCATTCTATGATTCTATATGTGAAACTGTTCAATCAGTTCAACAGAACTAGAAAGAGACAGCTGAGAAGTTTTGTGCCATAGGTGTGCAAACAACAGATATCTCCAAGTAGACTTCAATTCCAACCTAGCAGCTACCATTTCCATGTGCTGGTGTATACATTATATACACAATCTTTAAAAAGCCCCCACACTTGTTTCTATGCAAAAAGAAGCTGGGTTTCTTTTTTTAAAGGCCCCTACAGAAGTCTCATCTATGAACAAATATTCCAGTAGAGGACATTCTCCCCAGTCACAGTCACATAGAAGTTGTCACAGACTGGCAAAGACAATTTTATGACTGGATTTATAACGCAGTGTTACCATTAAAATGCCAGCTCAACTGAAGGGGCTTTTTGCTTCTGGCAGCAACAGGAGTCTGACTGCAGGATCATTCAGATTACTTCTGCTGACATGCTTTGCCCACTCTTGTGCTTCTAAAGAGAAACAAAAGAACTGCTTCTCTAAACAAATTCATCCAATGTGCTCTGAAGTATGTCAGGAGTGTCACAGACACAACACTACAATGCAGATTAAAGGCTGAAAAAGCAGAGGAGCTCTGACAAAAAGTGACTGGCAAAACAAAAAAAACTTTGCTTCCTTTTTTACATGTGAAACCAACCCTGCTTCTGACAAGAATAATAGTAGTAAAACATTTCAGTTGCAAAGAAGTGGTAGGAAGGAGAAAATCAGAGCCTGCTGTTCACGTGTTTCTGTGGAAGACACTGTATCAAGCCACACTGTCCTCACTAGCAGTACTTTTTAAGTCAGAGCATCCTATCTTTCCACTTCAACAGACAGCACGATGCTAGAGACAAACTTCCAAGTCAGTCAAAGCTGTGAAAGAGAGACAAAGACTTCAATAAAACTGAATTCTGAAGTAACCCATAAATCTCTTCCATGACAGAGCTGCAATCACCTCTGTCGAAGGGCAGCTCTGTGCCCCAGCCAGAATGCTGCCTGTACCTGCTACTGTCTCTGATTTCACCGGCTGACTACAGAGAATTTTGAGGTTTGAGAACATCAAGCACCCCAAATCCTAAAGAGGGCAACAAATCTATGCATGAAAAAAGGACTTGGGTAAAAAAGACATCTCAGCTCTTAAATATAACTGGAGATGGCCATTTTTGTCAACAGTTCCTACTGCTGAAGCACTGAATAGAGTACTATAATTGAATTAACTGTACAATAGGGCATCTGAATTACATAACTCAGCCTACAGATGTTTAGGAGGAGATGGAACCAGGCCATACTTTAATACTTTATTAACTCACGTGAATTCTTGTCAGGCACAGAAACACAACTAACTTAAAACAGTCTTGTCTTCAGTTACACTAAACAGGGTAAGTCTAGGTGAAATAAAATAGTTTAGGTTCAAAAGGCTTCTTCTGTACATAGAATCATAGAATCAGTCAGGGTTGGAAGGAACCACAAGGATCATCTAGTTCCAACCCCCCTGGCATGGGCAGGGACACCCTAGCCTAGATCAGGACACCCTACCCTAGATCAGGGTTAGAGGGTTGTGGTTTCCTGTTTTCAGATAAGAAACAAAACTAACAGTGGAAGGGAATACTGCTGCTCCAGAGCTACTTCAGCTGCTCATCACCGGCTGGGATGAAAGTGTGGATTGCTGTGTCAGCAGAACACAGACTGAATCTGTAAGATCCTGGAGCAAATCTTAAGTGATACGGCAGGGTACAGAAACCACCTGATACCAAAAGTGCATTTGGTTGATTCCCACTACGGCAGAAGTACAAAGTGTAAGAAGATACTGCTCACACAGAACTGGAACTACAGGTGGTTTAGAGACATAAGGCACAATGTGTTCTCTGGTGAAAACTCACACTTTCTAAAGAAGTTCTTATTGCAGAGAACCCCTCTAGTACTCAAAGCTCTATAAATCATTAAATACTATGAACAGGTTTTAACAGGTAAAAGACCTCTTTGGAATCATAGTTTAACTAGATTTTTTTGTTGTTGTTGGCTCCCAGCAATTGTTCATATCATTTTATGATTTTGGAGCATTAAACTATTACTATTTTCTAAAGACTGACAACCCTACATCTAGCCACACAAAGAAAACACCAAGCTAGCACTGTGAAGATTAATACAGAGCTCTCAGCAGTATTCGGAGAATAGAGGCCAGAACTTGGCAATTTCGTAACTCCAGAGGGACAGGTTGCAATGAAGAAAAAACCTCATGTAACATCTTCAAAGTTACTCATAAAAAGGCTAACTGTTCCCACAGATTTTTCCTATTGTAAGAAGAGAAAAAGAAAAAGAAAAAGAAAAAGAAAAAGAAAAAGAAAAAGAAAAAGAAAAAGAAAAAGAAAAAGAAAAAGAAAAAGAAAAAGAAAAAGAAAAAGAAAAAGAAAAGGAGATAGAACTTTTCTATCAGAAAACATTAGTCAAACACTCACTGAACATGTTTGACCAGCTGTGACCTAACATTCACATGAACTTCATGACCGTGGTCACACCAAAGGAAACTTTAGAAGCAACAGAGAAAGGTGAAAGTGGCAAGTTTCAAGAAAAATCGATTTGCCACAAAGGTGTAAGAGAAAAAGGTTAAATCCTTTTCACTGAGAATACCAAAAATGCTCCCTCATAGGAGTAATCTTGCTCTCAGTAGCTAGCATGTGCATTTTCCAAATGCTCAGCAGAACTCCATCTTATTAACTTATGTAACACAGAGCTTTCACCCTTCACAGTGCTTGAAATGTGATTTTGGGCTTTCCTTACTTAATAGAAAAAATACACAGATTAAGCTTACTTATGTCCTCTATCATCTGAAAGGGAGAAAAAAAAAAAAATCACAGTTAATATTCAGCAGTTCCTGAGCACAAGATTTACACCAGCACCTAGGTCCTGCCCTAAGAAAACAGTAATTTAAGTCTGGACACTGGAATGCCACAAACTCCTTGCGCAAAACCACAGCTCTCTACCTAACCAGCAGATTCTGTATTGCTACACTGAAATAACTGCTCATTCTGTGATTTTATCTATCTGAGCTCCATGCTATACCACAACACACCAGCCTGAAAAACCAGACAGCTCATAAAACAGATTCTAAGAAATATCTTTAAGATCTGGGAGGACCTTAGAGCTGCTTTCCAGTCCCTGAAAGGATCCTCAGGAAGGCTGAAAAGGGACTTTTCCCGAGGGTGTCTAGAGACAGGACAAGGGGAATGGTTTGAAGCTGAGGGACAGCAGAGTTAGACTGGATCTTAGGAAGAAGTTCTTCAGTGAGAAGGGTGGTGAGACTCTGGAACAGGCTGCCCAGGGAGGCTATGGCTGTCTCCTGCCTGAGGGTGTTGAAGTCCAGGTTGGATAAGGCCTTGAGTAGCTGAGTCTAGTTCAGAGGTGTTGAGAGGTGTCCCTGCCCATGGTGGGGAGGTTGGAATAAATGATGTCTGAGGTCCCTTCCAAACTGAGTCTTTCTAGGATGATATTTTGGAAAATCGAATCTCAAAAAGAAAAATGCTTAAAAGCCACAGCTCCATAGAATATGCTGAATGTTGTCTTTCAGAAAGCTAAACGTAAAGCATACTTTGAAAACTGAAACTCAGAAAAGTGGAAGGAGTACATGGTTGGGGCAAGTTGTGGTCATGGGGATAACGAGAGAGAAAAGAAAGGCAAAATTAGAGAATCTTAATAAATACATGGTGAAGAAAAATCCAATAATCTTGATAAACACATAACCTTGATCAGTAAAATACTTTGAGTCTCATTTTCCTCCACTTCCAAATGCAAATATTTGTATCTATCCTTTTTAATGCAGAAACTTCACTAAACACAGCTACTTTCAGAATGCTACTGAACTGTTCCATTAATACAATTTTTTTTTGTTCCTTCCCCCCCACCTCAATTCACTTCATAGATTTCCTTTACAGCTAACTGACTCTGTGGATTCTTTCACTAACACAAAAGAAGTATTTTTTTCTTACTCAAGCAGTAATTGTGAATTCAGGAATGATAATCCCCAAACAAACTCTGTCTTGGAAATTAACAGTAGAAGAGTCTATGTTAAATCATTCATGACCAAAAACCAAAGATTAGACCTCTTAATTTGAAATATGACAGGAAGCACAGAAGACACTGTTTCAGTACGAAGTAACTATCAAATGATCTTCCACTTGATTTCAGGAATGTTCTATTTAAGCCCATTTAATTTTTCAGAGTCACTTTCTTTCCTTTTGTCTAATTTTAAAAACAGTATTTCTGCCAGTCTATAAAACAGTTGTTAGGCAGCTTTCCCCCTTCATGAGAAGTTTTACTTCTCATTTTCATAGCTTCTTTTACAATATCTGAAGAAGTTTCTCTCTCCTCCTCACAAACATACTGATAGATAGGTCAGTCTCAGCTCCATAACCACAAACTGGTCAGCAAAGATTCAGCCTGGGTCCTGCAAAATACAGTTTCAATTTGCAATGAGCAGTGCTGTCAAGATCACCAGAGCAGTCACAAGTAATATACAATTCTTTCCCTTCACTCTGTGCTTATGAGACCCCACCTCCAATCCTGCCTCCACTTCTGGCATCTCCAGCATAAGGAGGACATAAAGCTAGTGGAGAGAATCCAAAGGAGGCCACAAAGATGATCCAAGGGCTGGAGCACCTCTGCTGTGAGGATAGGCTGAGGGAGCTGGGGTTGTTCAGCCTGCAGAAGAGAAGATTCCAGGGGGACCTTACAGCTGCCTTCCAATAGCTGAAGGGATCCTTCAGGAAGGCTGTAGAGGGACGTCCCACGAGGATGTCCAGAAACAGTACAAGGGGGAATTGTTTGAAGCTGAGGAAGAGCAGTGTTGGACTGGATCTTAGGAAGAGGTTCCTCAGTAGGAAGGTGCTGAGACTCTGGAATAGGCTGCCCAGGGAGGTTGTGGCTGCCTCCTCCCTAGGAGTGTTGAAGGCCAGGTTGGATGAGGCCTTTAGCAGCCAAGTCTAGTTGAGAAGTGTCCCTTCCCATAGTGAGAAAGTTGGAGCAGATGATGTTTAAGGTCACTTCCAACCTAAGCCATTCTGTGATTCTATGATATGCACATGAGTGTCAAGAGGTAAGTCTACAGGCTTTAAAGCTCTGAGAGACCAACACACCCATTCTAAGTTTTTCTGTAGCTCCACTCTACAATAGATGTGAGGCATTTTCACATTGTTGGAATGTATGCTGTTAATGGTTTACACTGGTGATACTGACAGATACAATACTCCCACACATGGCAACAGCCACATGCGTGCACACATGGCCAAAGTAATCCACCATCTTTACAAAGCTACTTCTCTTTATTCAAAGCTTTGCCTGAGGTTATCTATTCCTAGGTGTCACATTCTCTAAGGGAGCTTTTAATATGTCATTTATACAGAGGATGAAGAAACTGGACAAGAAGCCCTGGAAGATTTGGCAAATCGTGCAGGTCAAGAGCAGGAATGTGTGGAAAGAGTCTCAAAGTACACTAATCCAGAGGCTGCCTCACGCTTTGTGTTTTGGAGAATCACAGAAGACAATTAGTATTTTCACAGTGACACATGAAAAATTCAGCTCAGAAGATCTCAACTTTAGATTACTAGCAGTTGTTTGAAGAGGGCCAGGCCTGAAAAGGAGAATAGCAACAAAGAACTAAAATAGGAACCAGAGCTCAAGAATCTTAGTCTGCCCATTCTGTCACGTGGGTGGCCCACTGGCTCCCACTGAAGCAAATGACAAGACTGTCTCTGGGTTCGTACAGTCCTTGGATGACCAGAAAGCCTGTTGAAACTCAAAACCCTTTTCCCAGGTTATTGCTTGGCTCCATTACAGGTATATGCTGCATTTACACCTACAAGGTGATGCAGAGAAATCCTCTGCATTTCCATGTGGATTTTTCCTTTTTTAGCCTTTATTAGACAATTATATGTGCGAAAGACCAGTTGATAGCACCCATTTCATATGAAGGGGGATACAGAGACAACAAAACATGCAACAATAGGGCCATGTGCCACATTTTAAAGGGAATCTGGGAGCAAAGAGCCTCTCTTTGTGTTTCACAATTTCAGAAAGACTGCTTTTTAGATGGTTACCCAACAGTGGGTAAAATACTCTGGTTACAGATGCTCATTAGATGTCACAGGTTTTCATGAAGACAGTTTTCTGAGTCATTTCTGCCTTGAAAGAGAAGAACATTTTTCTGCAAGGAGACAACTCTTCCCTAGTTAACTCATCTCTGTCAAACCTCAAGAACACTTTCCTTTCATAGTATCCACCTCTGTATACCCAGATTTGGGCTGTAGCTATAAAACACTGATAGGGACTATGTGATTTATTTAATGCTAAAGCTTTTAGTGGTTACGAGCAGCAATCAGACTTCTACTGAAATAAATCTAGGGTTTAGCTATTGACTATTTGGCCAAGCCATCCTGTGCCTGCCAGCTTGACAATGAATGTTGGCTGAAACACCACACCCAGCAATGTTTCTCAGTCAAGTGACTATTTTTATGTCCATCTAGAAGCTAATAGAAATTCTCAGTCAGAACTTCCAATCATCACTTCTGGCCACAATAAGCACATTATTAAAGGATGTTAAAAAGAGCACGGGCTATAAGGATGATGTAGGGACTGGGACATCTGTTTTATGAGAAAAGGCTGAGAGACCTGAGGGTGTTTAGTCTGGAGAAGAGAAGACTGAGAAGGGACCTTACTGTGAAGAAAGGCCCAGTCTCTTTTCAGTGGTGTCCTATGATAGGACAAGGGGCAACAGACATAATATGAGGAAAAACTTCTTTACTGTGAGGGTGCCGGAGCAGATTGCCCAGAGAGGTTGCCGAGTCTCCTTTTCTGGAGATATTCAAGACCTGGCTGGATGTGTTCCTGTGTGACCTGCCACAGGTGATCCTGCTCTGGCAGTGGGACTGGACTTGATAATCTCCAGAGATCCCATTCAACCCCTAACATTCTGTGACTTTATATCAGACTATCATACTAACCCAACAAATCATTTAATCAGAGAAGTGTGGTAAAGTCAATGCATAATCTGTATTTCATGTCATTACCAGAACATGTGTGAATCTCATGATCAGATGAAGCACCAGTTCATCAACATAAACCAAACAGCTATGCATTGCCACCAGCTGCTCAAGCTCCATTACATTTCACAGAATCACAGAATATTAGGGCTTGGAAAGAAACTCCAGTGATCATCCAATCCAACACCCCCTGCCAGAGCAGGACCACCCAGCACAGGTCACAAAGGAACACATCCAGGTAGGTTTTAAAAGCCTCCAAAGCGGGCAGCTCCGCAACCTCTCTAGGCAGCCTGCTCCAGGGCTCTGGCACCTTCATCGTAAAGGTTTCCTGCTGCTGAGGCAGAACCTTCTGTGTTCTACCTTGTACCTGCTGTTTCAAATGTTCACAGTAAGGAACAGGCCAGTTTTGTTTTACACAGCTGAAGATCCCAAGATTTTCTTACAGCTGGATATCTATCAGAGCTCACTACTTTACAAACCACTTGTACCTCTTGAGTAATTCTCTTCCTTCATCTTTTACCTTAAACTAACCAGATCTGTATTTAGATCTAAACATGAACTTCACAGGAAGGTACACAGGAATGCATCAAGTTGGGTTTTGAAAGTCTCCAGAGAAGAAGATTCCACAACCTCCCTGGGCAGCCTCAGTGTAAAGAAGTTTCTTCTCACGTTGAGGTGAAATCTATGTTCAAGCTTATACCCATTGCTCTTTGTCTTACTGCTACATAAGACCGAAAAGAGACTGGCTCCATCCACTTGACACCCTCCCCTCAGATCTTTATAGCCATTGATGAGAGATCTCCTCTCAGTCTTCTCTTCTCCAGACAGCCCAGGGGCTCTCAGCCTCTCTCCATAGGGGAGATGTTAAAGTCCCACAATCATCCTCGTGGCTCTCCCTTGGACTCTCCAGCAGGTCCCTGTCTCTCTTGAACTGGGGAGCCCAAAATTGGACACAGTATTCCAAGCGTGGCCTCACTAGGGCAGAGTAGAGGGGGAGAAGAACCTCCCTAGGCGTGCTTCATAATTTTCCTAAAAACCAAGTATCAGCCCACTGAGAAGCTTGCCAGAGTTTAACCTACAAGTTAGACATGGACAGAAGATGATTTTATTGTGGCAAGCAGATGCAAATTCAGTAGAAGAACCTTCTACTCAAGAACTGAAGGCATTTTTATGCATAGTGCAATTCACAGCAAAAGGACCACATAAGCTCCGTTTGCCAGACAGTTTTCCTTAATTTTAGGCTAATTTTGAACAACCTGCTAAGAGCAGCGATCATACTTAGCCTTTAAATCAGAAAAATAAATTTCACACTTAGATTTATTTAGGGAAAAAAAGGTCTCCGACTTAACAGGGCTTTTAGCTGCATAATCTTCTATCTTTAACACTTCTTGCTCGACGTGACAGAGAAAACTTAATACAAGTAATATCTTATGCCGAAACATGGAATTAAGATGTAAAAGCGAGAAACTAAAAGGTTCCCATGAGAAATGAAAATGTAAAGTATGTGTTAAACAACCCTAGGGAAAGAAAGGAGGCAGTGGGGGGAAGAAGCCCAGCATGGATGCTCCTTTTTTAAAGTGTTATTAGAAGTATTCTAATTAAAGCATTAATGTCCAGAAAAAGTGTTGCCTTTTTAACTATTTCTAGTCATTAGTCCGTGGGGGGAAAATGGTTTTCACATTTATTGGGGTTTGCAGTTTGTTGCTGGGGTTTGTTTGAGGGTTTTTGTGTGAAGGCAAAGGAGAAGTGTTTGGGTTTTTAGGTACAATATAATTAGAATGTTTCAAGTATAAGATACAATTAAGTAGACACAGACACCACAAATCCATATTACATATACATTCTCACCCACACATATGCATTTAAAGCACTCCATTTAAAATCTAGAGCATTACTGTGGAGCAGCATCACTGAAGTGACTGCTCCCACAGCCAAAGCTCAGGGTTTTTTTTCTATTGCTTGTTTTTATCATGAAACACCCACAACTGGCCCAGATGTTTTAAGAACAGCCTGGAAGGGGGCATCCCCTACCAAAGAAAGAGACCAGAAACTCAGCATACAGGCTACAGCAATACAACAAAGAGTTGAAATTACTAAGTCTTTCTCTGAGTATCAAGCAGAAACTCAAAGTATCAACTTTCACTTTGCTCAGTTCATTTTCACAACTTTTACACGCAGATCCTAAAATGGTAAAATTGTACCAGTTCAGATGCAGGTCGAAGTGGCAACTCTGGCATGCTAAGTGCTATGCAAACCAAATACAAGACTCTGGAATAGGCTGTCCGTGGAGCTTGTGGCTGCCTCCTTACTGGGAATGTTGAAGGCCAGGTTGGATGATGGCTTGAGCAGCCAAGTCTAGTTGGAAGGTGGAGTAGATGATCTCAGAGGTCCCTTCCAATCTAAGCCATCCTGTGATTCTCCTGTCCTGGAGTCACCACACAAGTTCTAGAAACTTAGGTATTTTATTAGGCCATCTCACAATTTATGTCCCTGCTACACTGTCCTTTCTTACTAGCTGCACTGTAAAAACTGCATTTGCTTGACCCTCTCTGTATAATGTATTATCCCATGACATTTCATCTGAGCACTCCACGGAGAAGACAGTACTGAAATACACTCATTCTCCATAGGGACAGACTTCTTTTTTCCAGGAATGTAGCCAAACTAAGATGTTTTTTCTATAGATTTTATTTCTTTCTAAATGGTATCAAACCTCAGCACAACTGAGAGTCATGATTTTCAATTTTTAAGCAAACACACTATAGTTCATATAAAGAATAATATCAGTATGTTTCGTATCATGCTAGCAAGTAGACTTAAATCAGCTTTTGGCAAGTGATAAGCCATAAATCAATCTTTTCCGTTAACAACACAACTCCAACAATCAGCTTTCTCCAGCAGGTACAAAGGTGACTTCCTGCTCCATTTTCTGCAATGCAGATCAAATCCCTGGGTCTGAAGTTTGGATCAAACTTTAAAATGTACACGTTTTAGTCACCTCCCTAAACACTGAGGATGGAGAGAGCACACGGTCCACAACCAACCAAGCAATCCTATCTTGGTTTTAAATGAAGAAAACAGGATTTTTTTCTGATTAAGCATTCCTCTTCTCATCTTCTCACAAGCCCACGAACAAGCAAGCTCATTAAGGCCAGCCACTACCAGGCGCTTCTTACCCACTGCAACTCAGGCCAAGTCCACGTTGTCCAGTTTTGCTGCAAATACACTTGTCAGGTGTAAAATGTGTTGGCCTGTACATCACAGAGAATATTAAGAGTATAATCTCATGTGATGGCAGAATGTGTTCTTGAGAGTGAAGCTCGTTTAGAAAGTGAAGGAGATAGTCCTAGGATCACAGAATGTTAGGGGTTGGAAGAGATCTCAAAAGATCATCCAGTCCAACCTCCCTTCCAAAGCAAGTTTAAAAAACATAGTCACTATCAGTTCTAAAATCTCTCCTCTAGAACATCCTGCCTTGAAATAGTGAAGAGATCACAAACAACTTTTCCCTAAGATGAAATACAAAAATAATTTCTTGCAGCAATTTGCAATTGCTAATCCAAGACAGCTGCAATGATCTTAATGAGCAACAGAATAGAATAGAATCAACCAGGTTGGAAGAGACCTCCAAGATCATCCAGTCCAACCTAGCACCCAGCCCTGTCAAAACAACTAGACCATGGCTTTTCTTGAACACCTCCAGGGACAGTGATTTCACCACCTCCCTGGGCAGCCCATTCCAATGCCAATCACTCTCTCTGGGAAGAACTTTCTCCTAACATCCAGCCTAGACCTCCCCCNGGAAGAATAACCTCCCTCGTCCTACTGGCCACACTGTTCCTGATACAGAGAGAAAGCTCTCTCCTACAAGTCCTACTGCATGTCATGGATTCTCAAGTAATGATTTTTTGACAAACATTGTCAAGTTATGCAAGTCAGAACTAGGGGGTGAGGAGGACTCATTGTAATTGTTTAGTTTGTTTTCTGGTACTCTGATATCTTCCCCAGAAATAGCACACATGTTCCTTTCAAGACACTCTGCTTCCTTAACAGCAATACTACATTGAACTTCTCAAGCAAGTATGCAGAACGAACTACATATCAAATAAGTTTCTGCTGTAAATTAATATGGCCCCTTCGAGTTCCTCTTAATGGTTACTAAAACACTGTCTTAGGATTATTTGAATTTGTAAAAGTGTGTGAACAAGCATTTTTTTAATTAACATCTAGCTAGTAAAACTCATCAGAAGTCTAAAAACCATGACTTTAAAAATCACTTTCCTTGTGTTCACTCAGCATAAAACATCCTTCAAAATATTGTTAGTGAAAACTTGTTTGCTCACAGTTCAGTTTTTTTTAAATGCAACAGGTCTTCACAGTCTAGACTTAGATGCTAAGTTATAATTGCCAGGCCTGAAAATGCAGATAAAACAGAAGCATGCCCGAAGACTCGTCACCAGAAGTTATTCACACAGACCAGAAATTACTACCTCAGTTGAAATATTTAGTTCTAACTTATTAAACAAACATTGCATGCAAATCTCTGAAGTACATATTAATACTTTTCAGTGAGTTGCCAAAGTTTACTAATTCTGATCACCCCTATCAGTGCAGCACTGAAGTATGCATTAAGAGACAGGCCAAATCATCGTCTTAACTCTTACTATCAACAGACCATCATTTAACATGCTGCATTCACAGGCCTCACCAGAACAAGACCAAATATGAAGACATGAAGTGGCAAAAAGCCACTGAACTCAGAGTTTTAAAGAACTCTACAGCTTCTAGACGCTGCTAGCCTCTTAAGAGGGAAGTTGGCAGAAGGAGAAAGCACAGCTCTAATAGGAGCTGGTCCACGGTCTTGTTTTTTAGCTCAAGCACCAAGTGAGGGAGGTAGAAATGAAAATCAAAGGCTATTTTCAGACTTGCCTGCAGCTGAAGGAATACACAAGTAGAACATCTGAGTCTGTAAGAACAATGTTTGTCCTACACAAATCAATTCTGTGCATTCCAGTTTGATTACTAACAAGCCAATTCCTTCCCATCTCCTTCTGCCAAGAGAAAATGAGGTAGAATGCCTGAAAACTGGAGAAAATACGTTAGAGAAAATGTTCCTCTGTGTTTCTGGCAACCTCCAGCAGTAGGGTGAGGATAGGCAGTCAATGGCAGTAACATCTAAAACCAGCACAGCAAGATTTACAAGAGAGGTCACCTCTCCAAGCCTTCACTCTTTTAAATATGTGGGTTTCTGGTTACTTTCTGGTTACCTCCCTTCACCTCCTCCTTCAGATGAGAAGAGAGGAGGAGAAAGAAATTAACATTTTAAGCTGTTCAATAAAACACCACCTTTAAAATTTTAGCTTCTAGCCACATGGAAACATCCCAGCATTGGCCTGGAAAACAGATCACATGAATCATACATGACAAATCTCAAATAAATCTTGCAAAGTTTTGTGAAAGAACTTTTCAAAATGAACAGGCTATCAAAACAAAACAAAAAAGCATCAAAAACCCTAAAGTTAAACTCCAGTGCTATTACAGTAAGTGAGTATTTCCAGAAGCCACAAATATCTTCATAGGACCAATAGCCAATGCCCACACATTTTATATTTCAAAAGCAGAGGGAGCAGAAGATGGCACTCCAGATATCATGCTAGCCTCTTGCAGGATGAAGCACTGCTTTGCATGCTAGTAAGTTTTGAATCATGCAGTATAATCCTGGTCTAGGCAATCTTTCATTTGTAGTCTCCCATGCCTAGAGACTTGGGTCACCTGACAGTTCCTGTGCTACGATCACCAAGCTCCTAGCAAGGCAGGTACTGCATTTTAGATCTTTCAAGAGTTACAAACAGTTCAAGAGCCAAGGCAGGCCACTCTGTGCAGTAACACTGCAATCTTTTGTGTTAGTGTCACCAAAAAATACCTTTCCGGTTGGCTAATATCCTAGCTGTTACCACAATTTAGTGATGTATTTGCAACCAACATCATCTTCTGATCAGAGCCTCCTGAGGTGAAGAAAGACTACATAGAAATCTATGTACCATCACCACAGCAGTCTGCAGATTTCATATCAGTTCAACACTTGTGTGGAAATCAGCTAGACAACCTTACAATTAACTCCTTACTGCACAGCACATGATTAGCCTGTGCTATAAGGCAGTGCTGGCAGAAGAACAGCATAAAGATTTTCAGCCAGAAGTAACTGACTCAAAGGAGAGGTGACATCAAGCAAGAGAGGCTACCTAGCAAAGCCCTCAGTTGTTCACATTATTTGGGTAATTTTCACCTAAGGTATTATTTTATGTAGTGCTAACTCGAATGCAAAGCAAGAAACTCCTCTTCATTCGACTGGTGAATTTACAAATAAATTCTTTTTTTTTTTTAATTCATTTTCCCCCCAAATCAGAGACACTGTAACCATTACTAGAGCTGTCCATTTTCCCTTCCTTGTATTGTTGTACGACACCTACCACTCAGCAACACCTACTACCAGTTCCCACAAATGCTTTGTTACAATGTGCAGATGTAGGGCCTATACAACTGCCTTTGTGCTAGCCATGATCAGATACAAGTTTCCAACTTGTGCTACTTTGATGCTAGCTAGAATGTTTTGGTGAGAAGAACTAGATCATAGGCTGTGAAATGAAAACAACGGTGATGTCCACTTCCCTCATAGTCTCGCTGAGATGTATTAGAATAAAAAGGAAAACATAAAATCACTTCACTCTCGACTTTGCTCTGGTCTCTTCGCCTGCTGGGGAGCTCAGGGCTGCTGGCTGAACTCCATCTTACTCTCTAACCTCACCCTCCATTTGCTTTGGCTGATTCACCTTGCTTCNTCAAAGGAAGAAAACAAGAAGATCCATAAAGAATGAAGGTATGTATTCCCTGCAAAGGCTAGCATGAAAAAAATGATAAGAGAAAAACCTTCTGAGGGAGGGCTATGTGTTAAATCTGAAGATCTTCCCCCAAGGCACAAAGTATTTTACCCAGAAATCAACTTCAGCTGTTGTAAAAAGTCTTGTACCTCTTTGTACTGATTCCATTCATTAACTGAAAATCTTTGCAACCTGAAAGCTTTACCAGAGTTTAACAATTAAGGTATCTCTGTAGAGTCACTTGATTTAAAACATGTCCTGAAAAGTAAGCAATTAGTCAGCACTTGTAGGAGGCACTTAAAATTCTCTTTGTGTTGAACAATACATTTAGAAGTGAGAAAAGCCAGTTCACTTTGCTGGTGCTTCTTAAGAAGAGAGTTGTCGACTTGTAATTTGGGGAGAACTGTAACAACCATAATGAAGTCTCTTCGCAGAGGACGAAAGTGCAGTACAAATCCAAGAAATAGCAAGAAACAACAGTACATATATACAACACTGCATTTCAAAGCACTACTTGCTCAGGAATATTAATAGCATTTTATTTTTGTTGCTTGAGTGCTGAAGCAGGAAAATAACTTTTCCACTTCCTTAACTTTCATGAGCCTAGAGCTGATGCTTTCCTGCACTTGGTAGTCTAACACACGAACTTCCCCTGCCAAAAAATCAACATCGACGTGCCAGAAGACATATTATTCCCAGCTGCTGATCTTATTAACCAGGTCTCATGTTTTACAGAGCTTAGATATGAACAGTTTCAGAGAGGATGACTAGCATGAAGAAGACTTCCTGAAAGTATCCTGAAAGCCCCTAGTTCACTTCAGAAGAAAACTGAACAAACACCTCATGCCCTTTCTCTTCACCTCACATCCCTTCTCCTCTCTCCTGGTACACACACAATATTTTACTAAGACAACTAAAATGGTGTAGTGTACAAACACGTGAAACGGAAAGAATAAACCTCAAAATGAACACAGGAGATGACCAGTAAGAGTTCAGATATTTTAGATTCTGATGGCTTCCCAGACAAAAATACCAGAGTAAAAATTAAATTTGGCTGCGGTGTCTCAGTTACCAGCTGAGAAATATTTTCCATTAGCAAAGGTATTGCACTTCTCATTACTGCTAACAGACAAAGGAGCTAAGTGGCTCCTGCTCCAGTATTTCACACACAGCTAAGGGATGGGTTTGGCAGTAGTAGCAAAGTTATTTTTAATCACCTCTACTGCTGCTGTAATGTGCTTTGAAAGAGCCCAATCATATTCCTATGAATTATCACAACAGCACTAAGTAGTGACCATTGAGTACCCTACAGCAGATAAACTGCTAAAATAAAAACAGGGTTGGTAAAACATTTTAGTTTTTCCACATGGCACAGATGCAAGAAAATGCATTATTGATGAAAACCTACTTTTGCTAGCTCATGCTGCTCTTTACACATCATTTTGATGTAGTACTCATGTTCTCAGTAACACACACATGTAATAAATGTGTATGTACAAGCACAGAAGAGGTGAGTAATCTGGCACTTAAATCACCTTGATCATAAAATACTTGATGTATACTACTTTAGATCAACTACACTGGATAAATAAACTCCAATGAAAAATTGGACTTGTGGGTAATGATAACCTTAGCACAAATTTTGCCTCTAAATTTCTCTTCATGAGTTGCAAGAGGTTATAAAACCATATCTGGAATACTCATCAACTGAATGCCAACAGGAGATAGATTAGACTGCAGGAAAATGAGAGGGGTTTTGCTTTTCCAAGTTTCAAATTTTATTAACTGTTCTTAGATCCCTCTATGGCTTATTCCTGCCACTGTCCACCAGGCAACAGTGTGAAAAGACATTTACAGGGCTAAAAGCCTAAAAATGGAATGCAGAGAAACAAGCATACAGGAATAGACTGGGGACTGACATCTTATTTTAATTCACATCCCAGTGCTGACATCACTCTTCCACCCACACTTCAAGCTTTGCACACCATTCTGAGATGTAACCAGATTTATTGCAAACTTCTCTCACACAACTCCATCCAAGAACTACAGTTTTCACAAAGGCAGTATGGTAGGGCAGAAAGTGGATACATTACCATATTGCCTTCCTGAAAAAACAAAGATGATCCAAGGGCTGGAGCACCTCTGCTGCAAGGACAGGCTGAGATAGCTGGGGTTGTTCAGCCTGGAGAAGACTCTGCAGGGACCTGAGATCTACCTTCAATACCTGAAGGGATCCTACAGGAAGGCTGCAGAGGAACTTTTCATAAGGGTGTCCCGAGAAAGGACAAGGGGGAATGGTTTGAAGCTGAAGGAGAGCAGTTAGGCTGGATCTTAGAAAGAAGTTCTTCAGTACAAGGGTGGTGGGACTCAGGAATAGGTTACCCATGAAAGTTGTAGGTGCCTCCTCCATGGGGGTGTTCAAGGCCAGATTGGAGGAGGCCTTGAGCAGCCAAGTCTAGTTGAGAAGTGTCCCTGCCTCTGGCGGGGAGGTTGGAGTAGATGAGCTCTAAGGTACCATTCTATGATTCTGTGATAACATCAAGCTAATCATTCACATAACATCACCAAGTACACCACTGAATTTAGGATTTCTGGCAACCATGCTTTGTTCCAGGATCAGAACACTGTAAATCAAATGCCAGAGCCGAGGGCTAAGAATAATTGGTCCTTTTCCCTCAAGGGTGGGGAGAGGAACCCTTCTGTAACTGATTTGGTGAAGTGCTCTTGTCTCCATTTGTTATTAATCCAGTGTATTGATTTCTTGCATTTCTGCAGCTGATGCAGTAAAGTGCAAATATCAATAACAAATCATAAACCAGTTCCATTACTTGCTTTACACTGCAGGCAGGCACAAGCCCATCCACAGCCACCAGCAAGCCTTTTGAGCAGACTGTATTAGGTTTTCTGCTAGAACTTCTCCATTTCTTCTCATCTTCTGTACTACAGCCAAATAGGTTTCTAGTGCTTTTTACAAGGTCTGATGATTCCTAGTTGGTCACAAACCAACTGTGTGGCGCAGCTGACATGCTGGAGGGCAGGGATGCCATCCAGAGGGACCTGGACAGGCTGGAGAGGTGGGCCCAGGCCAGCCTCATGACATTTAACAAGGCCAAGTGTAAGGTTCTGCACCTGGGTCGGTGCAATCCCAGGCACAGATACAGGCTGGGTGATGAATGGCTGAGAGCAGCCCTGAGGAAAAGGACCTGGGGGTCTGGGTCAACGAGAAGCTCAACATGAGCCGGCAGTGTGCACATGCAGCCCAGACAGCCAACCGAGTGCTGGGCTGCATCAAGAGAAGTG